>VDFB02105785.1:265834650-265856211 GCA_007258455.2 Sequoia sempervirens
AAGCAAAAGGTTTCAAGTGCCAAAACATCCAAGTAACCAACCAAAGTGTGAAAATAGAAAATATTAATAAAATATATTCAGGAAATATTTGGAAAAAGTGCATGGGTAGATTTGAAGAGTTTTGGAAGACCTTTTCAACACCACAAGAATCATGAAAAATTAAGGAATTGGCCAAAATTTATGAGCTCGGAAGTTGAAAACACATATATGACTTCAATAGGATATAAAATACATCAGCAAAAATATATGAGAAAATTACCTACACCACTAAAAAGTGCATGGAACCATCTTTTTTTATATATCTCATTTGGACATAGAAAAATGTTTTGCTATTCCTCCTCGTTCAGATAACTTCACTGTGGTTCTTGAGGCTTGTGAGAAGATATGGAATGCTGATCATCAACGTTCGCAGAGGAAGGTTGCTCAGAAATGGTTGACAGTTCAGAAGACTAATTTGCCTAAGAAGGTTGGTCACGGTGAATTCAAAGAGGAAGTTGCTGTTTTGATAACTTTACTTAACCGAGTTACTGGTCAATCAGATGCTAGCACTTTTCGTCCGTGGATGTTTTACCTGATTACCAGAGTTCTTGATGGTATAGAGCGTTTTGATTGGGCTATGCTGATTAGTGATTGCTTACATCAGCAAATTACTAACTTTCTCAAGTATCATGAGTTTCATATGATATCCTACTTGGTTTACTTGGTTGCTTTTCAAGGTAGCTACAGGTTTCTTAAAACCAATGGCACTCTCGGTGTTCAGCGTGTTCATGAGTATTATCCTCAGTTGGAGTTTTCTCAATCCGAGCAGGACTTCCAAGCAGTGAATGATCACTTTTCCATGAGAACAGTAAGAGATCTTGATGATGAAATGCACATTCGTATTTCTGCTGAGGCCAAATCAGCGATAGAGACTTGGGCGGATTGGTTTATCCAGTTCCCTACTTTCACATATATCCGAGTTTATGGATATGTTGGAGAGCCCCTGATGTTACCGAGATACCCTTCAGATAAGCTTCATTTTATGGAGTTCCCACGCATGCAAGACGTCTATTTCTTTTCTTCGTAGTCGCCATAAGTCAGCAGTCACCTTTCCTTTCGGATGGGGTATTTTCACATGGCTGCATGAGATGCCGTAAGCTTATGCTCCATCGAGATAAAGGTTCAAACCTCAAGACTTTATAATCGGTAGGTATGCTCTATGATCCCTCTCGGGTCATTATGCGATCGGGTTAGAGTGATTGTACATGCGCCAAAGACTTTGAAGACTTCTCGCCAATTGTGAAGATGAATTCGGAGGTCCTTGTCACTAATGTGAGACTCACTACACTGACATACTTGGTCGTAAGATGTTGATGGTCTATCGGATGATGATGGAGAAGTTCTTCTCAATTCATATGTCAAGGATCAAGTTGCTCGGCAGCCACTTCGCTCACCTGATTGGTATGCCAAGGAGAATATTTCTATCGAAGAGGTTTCCAGATCAGTTATCAAGACTAGCAAGTTGTTCTTGGAGAGCAAACGTACACGGAAGTCAGTTCCTGTAGCAGAGCCGCCAAAGGATTTCTCTTCGTTGCCTTCTACTTCTAGAGCAAGACCCAGAGTCAAGGCCATTATAATACCTCCTGAAGGGGTTAGACTTAGTGGAAACACAGGGAAAAGAGCTACTGGTAAGAGGAAGCAAAAACAAGTTGAGAATGTTCCTGAGGTTCCAGTAGAGACAGTTATTCAGGCCGAGCCTCATGTTTCTCCTCCTAGTTCACCTCATGAACAGCCTATTGACATAAGTTCTGAGCCTGAGACACCAATTCAGGCTGGATCGGAGACACCTGAACCACCACAGGTTGATACATCAGGGATAGTCTCTCCGCGAATTGAGAATATTGTTCAGTCTTGTTGGCTCGAGAAGTCTTTAGGGAGACAGAGGCGTGAACCTTCATACAATCTTGACTTATCTGAGTTCGGTGAACCTTATCAGAGAAGGTCAAACAAGAAGATAAAGAAACAGGTGCACATTGAGAAGACTCCAGAATCATAAATTGTTATTGAAGTTGCCGTTCCTCCAGAGGGTAAAAGCTTAGATGAAGTCGAAGTTGGTGACTTTACATTCACTAAGGCTAATCTTGGCAGAACTACACGAGAGACAGATGTATCTCTTCTTAAGATTGTTACCAATAATCTTGAAGAGCGTGTCACCAAAGATGGAGAAGATAAGGCATTACTTAAAGCTGAAATTGGTCAACTTCGTCGATACATTTCTGATCTTGTTCATGGGAATTCGAGTAAGACACCTGTTCTTCCTCAGCATACACCTGCAGAACAACAAAAATTGGATCAGTTGGTTAGTCATGGCAGACTTTTAGACAACTGGATTGATAGTTTAGTTGCTGCTGGTAAAACTCTTCTTGCAGATTTGTATCAGTTGAGAAGTGATGCGCATAAGGTTCGTCAGGGTGTTCAGTCACTTGAGATTGCGGTTGCAGAGAACTTGGCAAAGGATCGTGTTCTGGTATCTCAGTTATCAGTTGCATATGATGTCTTGGAGATTGTTGAGGATCAAGACAGAGTTTTTACTTGGAGAGAGCAGCACCTTCTCAGGACAGAAATATGTGAGAAGATCTCTACTAAATTGTTTTCACTCAAGGATGATGTGGTTGGAGTACTTGCACTGGTCAGTGGCTTCGTTGTTCAGATTCTGTGTCATTATCTTCTGGAAGATGGCACGTATGTTGAGTTGGATAAAGTTCAAGCAGAGTTCGAGAAGTTGATTCGTGACAGCCTTGAAGGTGAACCTATGGCGCCTAAGTTAGAGAATATTTCAGTGATTGCAGCCAGTTTCAGAAAGGCGACTGAAGAATGTAAAGATGGTATGCACACAATTACGGAAAGTGGCAGAGAACTAAAGAAACAGACTGTTATTTTGAGCAGTGTCAAAGTGCCAGATGACAAAGAGATCGATGAGTTCTTGGTTGAAGTGTTAGACCGAGTTGACATGGAGTGATCTGCCAGTTGGAACCTGCAGTTAATTTCGAGGATTGAGTCATGAGCAGCAGTTAACTCGACTTTCAGTCTTGAGTTTACTTGCCGACTTAACACATGCTTATCTCATCCTTGGAATTATCATCACAGGAGTTAGGGTTAGGGTTTCCAGTTAATCGAGGGTAAAACCGCTAACTTTTCTTTTAAATAAGGACGCATGCTTGCAATGATGGTCCATTTAGGTTATTTTCGGTACCGCTAACTCGATGGTAGCTTTCCGCTAACCTGCATAGTTTACTTCATTAGGGTTACGCGATAACTTGCATGCATTGTAACGAATCGTGATGAACTCAAGGTGATTTAGGTTGTACACCTCTTGATGTGTATAAATAAGAGCTTTTGCTCATTTGTAATTAACTTTTGCTTGAGAGAGAAATATATGCTGCGCCTACCTTGCCCTCAATATTGCTCTTTTGGTATTTGTTCATGCGTCTTTGCTATTACAGTTAATTGTTATGCCACATAGGGTTTCATGCAATTTTGATAGTGGATTCTTTCCATAGTTTAGATAAATCTGTCATGTGAATCTTTTGTCATTATTGATCAAGCGTTATGCCACATAGGGTTTCGTGAGATTGTGATGATAAATCTGTTTTGTGAAGTCTTTACTGTTATGATCGAGTGTTATGTCACATAGGGTTCCATAAGGTTGTCATGGTAAATACTTCCCTTAGTTTAGATAAATCTGTTTTGTGAATCTTTTATCATTTTAATCGAGTGTCATGCCACATAGGGTTTCATAAGATTGTGATGATAAATCTGTTTTGCGAGTCTTTACTATTATGATCAAGTGTTATGCCACATAGGGTTTCATAAGATTATCATGGGAAATTCTTAAATCTGTTTTGTGCCCAATAAACTTGTTCAGATTGAGATGATAGTTGCGCCACCTTGCCTTCAAGGAGAGAATCTAAACACGTTTATCGTCTGATAGTCATAACCTTGCTCCGTTTTCTCATGCTCTGTTTTCTTGAGGGAACTGGATAGAATTTAAGTTATTAAATTTAGTTGTAGTTAGTGAATTTGCGAAACCAGAGAAAATTCTCAGCTGCAACGTATATAGTTTTCAAGAAAGCCTTGTACCTCTACAGCTGAAACAAAAAGACAGGAATTAGTTTAGTTTATTTCCCTTTGTAGGTATTTTACTAAAGCACAACGAGGGAGCTTCCCCTCCTAATTTGAAGAGCACTCATTGCGTAGTGTACATAGGCTGTTCGTAGCAACTCTTACTCCAGAGGTGTTAGTTGTTACGCCAACATCTACCAAGATGCGCCAGATAAGAGAATAAAGAATTAAGGTCATGTAGAGAGGAACGCTGACAAGGAGCTCATAATAGAGACCGCTGCACCTCTAGAGCGTAAGAGCTTGAACGAGGTAGAAGTTGAAGACTTCGAAGTGATAAAGGTCAACCTTGGTAGAAGCACACGCCAAACAAAGGTTGATTTCCTTCAGGTTGCAACGGATAGCATAAAGGATAGGGTGATAAAAGACAGAGAAGACAAGGCAGCCCTCAAGGCTGAAATCCAGAAACTTCATCAGTATATCTCTAACCTCTTGCATAGAACAGAAAATGTCACTACTTTCCCACAGATGCTAGAGCCACTAGCAGAGTACAATCAGCTTAATCAGTTGGTTGTATACGGGAAGCGCTTGGTAGATTGGGAAGAAGAGTTCGTCACCAAGGGCCACTTTGTACTCACAAAGTTATATTAGCTGAGGTACAACACCTGCGAACTCTGTCTACGGATCCAGGATGAGAAGTGAGACTTGGCGGTTGACAGAACCAGAGATGTGTTGTGACCGTTTTCACACATCACCCCATTGCAAATGGGGACCCCCTAATTTTGGCTTTGCTTTTGGTTTGATGTTGGTTTGTTTTTGCTGTTGTCTCTCTCTCGTTCTGTCTACCTTTCCGGGATGCGCCCGTCAATGAGCTAAAACATGAAATTGACCAAGTCTGAAAATTAGGGTTTCATCGTTTCTGGTCAGTCCAAGGTCAAATGAAGTCGATAAATTGAAAATTGAGCTTAACATTGTTGTCAGTGTGCTTCTAGCAGGCTCCCAGCAAAGTTTTATCAGATTCTGAGGTACTTACTATTTTTAGTAAGTGTGAAATTCAGGACAGTTCGTCAGCATTTTTGAGACTCCGACAGTCACACAACATTCAGAGTGCATCAGGCTACTCGTATGCAAAATTTGAGCGAAAATAGACAACTTATTATTTTTAGCAGTCCAGCTTCCGGGACAAATTTCAGGGCTCAAATGCAGAGTTTTTCTTTGCATGTTGACATATTCCTTCTGGGTTTTTCGAGACCTTCGCGATGATATAACATGCAAGTCGAGATGACAACTTTCAGAATTCAGTCTTTTGAGGCTATTTTTAGGGTTTGCATGTCAGGGTTTCTTTTGCATGTCGGATGATTCCTGGTGGGTTTTTCAAGAGCTTCGCGATGGTGTGACATGCAAATGAAGATGATCACTCAGTAAGGAACTTACTATTTTTAGCAAGTGTGTCCCTAAGAAATGCTTCCCCAAAGCAGCTCAGAATCACAGTCGATCGCAGCGCTACGTAAACTAAGAGAAATGAGATCATTTGATGCGCATGCAGAGCAAATTAGGGTTTCCAACTTTGGGACCCAAAAAGAGGCATAAAAAGTCAGAATTTTCAAAAACCGATGTAAACCATCGCGATCAGCATCCTTCAGGCTATCTGCTGGTGAAATTTCAAGTCAAACGGAGCACTTACCATTTATAGTAAGTCAATTTGGAAACTGGCTAAAAATAGTAAATCAAGTGCATGCGTTAGTGTCAGCCAGCAGGTCACGTGGTGAGGAGCCTCATTCAAATTCCCCAAGTCGATCGAGCAATGGAGCCGCCGAAAACAAGAGGTTACTATTTTCTATAGTGAATCACCTTTAAAATGGGCTAAAAATAGCAGGTCAGCTAAAAGTGGCAGTGTCGACAGGACAACAAGGTCATGAGGATGCAGTGCGCAAAATTCCAAGTCGTTCCGAGCTTCAGAGATGCAAAATCAGAGGGCTTACTATAAATAGCAGGGCATGAAATACTGGCAAAAATGAGGAAAATTTTGTTTGGAACTTCATCCAGTAGGCATGGTGAAATGCGCCCAGTTGATGAGAAAGCATGAAAAAAAAAAATTTCTAAGTATGAAGTTCATCCTTCATCAGAGGTAAAATGCGCCCACCTTGAAGCATGAGAGCTGGAAAATTTTCTAAGTGTGAGGATATCCTCCTCCACTAGTAAAATGCGCCCAAGGAGAGAAAAAGTCAAAAAGTCAAAGGAGTTTCATCCTCCACTATAGGCAAAATGCGCCCATCCTTCACACCATGTCATATGCGCCCATGTATCAAGCTTCATCCACCTCAACATGAGAAATGCGCTCAAGCTAAGGAAGGAGTCAACAAGGTCAAAGGGGCGTTGGAAACTTTATCCTCCTCCTATGCTCAAATGCGCCCAAATAAGGGCATGTAAGGACAAAATAAGGGAGCTCAAAGGTCACATGTTGGGCGTTGGAAGTTTATCCTTCAGCACATATGAAATGCGCCCATGCTAGGAAGTAAGAAGAGGAGTCAAAGAAGAGTCAAAGGTGGCATTCGAAGTTTTATCCTCCTCTACATGCAATATGCGCCCATTCTCTTGCCTATGAGATATGCGCCAAGTAAAGAGTAAGTGTGGTGGTGAAATAAAAAATTACTAAGGCGTTGGAAGCTAAGTCTTCTTGCAAGTGTGAAATGCGCCTGAGGTAAGGTGAATAGGAGTTGACAAGTGAAGGCGTTGGAATTTAAAAAAGAAATATATCCCTCATGAGATATAAAATGCGCCCAAGGCATTTAAAAGAGAAATTTTTTTAAGTGAGTTGATAAAGAATTCCTCACCACAGGCAAGATGATAGATAAATGAAAATTTTCTAAGGGAAAATTTTTCAAAAATGCCAAGTGATTCAAAAAAAAATAAAAATTTCTAAGGCGTGAAGTATTTTCTCCCTTAAAGAAACGCCCAAGTCTGGTGAGATGGTGAGTTTTCCTGAAGTCCGAGTGGAGTTGCCAGTGATGAAGTCAGAGATGGATGATAATGTAGGATGAATTCAAATTTCTCGAGCTGGAGCAACACAGGATGATCGCAGGCGAAGAATGGATTTTATTTGACAGAATAATATTTTTTAAAGGTTCAAAATTTAAAAATCAAATGAACCCGTTCGTTGGGTACCCATGGATTCGAAGCATTCTGAAGAAAATTTTCTTCTGGGTACTGGACATTCGCGATGATAGAGGGATTTCCAAGTCTTCCCCACTTCGCCAACACTTTTTCAGTGAAGAATTTAATCAGTGCTCAAATAGTGAATTTTCCTAAGGAAAATTTTAAAATTTTCTAAGGCAAATGTGAAGAAAATGTGTTTTCAAGATAAAAATATGCCTCAGCGGATGAGTTTTAAGTCAACTGCTTAGGTGAATTTGCTCAAATTCTTCGTGAGGACAATCTTCTTGAGCCAGAGATGAATAAAATCAAAGTTGTCAGAGCTCCAACAGGTGAAATGAATTTCTCAAAGATGATGCGTCCTTGAGGATGATGAAATTTGGCTAAGGCATGAAGAATTTGAACGCGAGGCTGGCTGGTGAAGGCGATGAATGCTCGGAAGTTGGAGCGTGAAGATCAGGTAAATTGGTTAAAATTATATTATGAAATGTTCTAATTCTCTTCTCCTTGCTTGTTTTGCAGGAGAAATGTTGAGGCCAGAGCACGATGGCTTGAAGTGGAGAAGCACGATGATATTACAACCTTCGGAGGGAGATAAAGTTTTGAGTTTCACATGAAGGAAGAAAAAGTTGCAAGAAATTGGCTAAGTGTTAGCTCAAGTGACAAAGAAGTTGAAGAGCAACGTCAAGAGAGAAGATCAAGGACAGTGTGAACGCGTCTACAAGCGGAATCTTCTAGAAGACTGATTGTGGGCATTTATTGCCTTTTCTATTTTGGGAGTGAGTGGGAATCTTTGATTCATTTAATGTACCACTCCCTACTTTGGCAGTTTTTAGGGTTAGGGCTGAGGTGGCACAATTTTAGCCACTCTATTGATTGTAACCCTAGCCGTCTTTTGGGACTTGGCTAGCTATATAAAGGGGGAGTCCCCCTCATTTGTAACTCAGTAGACAATAGAATTAGAGTAGAAGTCAGAATAGAGAGACAACTAGGTGATAGCTTAGGAGTAACTTAGTATAGATTGATAGTGTAGTTTGAAGAAGAGGGAAAGTTTTCCCTTTGAAAACTTTGTAAGAAATTGTTGTGAACACTCTCTCAATAAAAGAGTTTTTCATTGATGGTGAATTTCATCTTTATTGTGAGTAGCTAGCAAGGTTTCTTCGTCCTTCCGATTCAAATGGTAGCATAAAATAGTTCTAAGTAGTATAGTTTTCATTCCGTGCAAGTAGATGTTAACTGTGGAATGTTGTCTTCAATTTGAGCAAACTTCGTCTATCCATACCACTAGTGTGTTCGCTGATGGTGAATGCGCCTTGTGTGGTCAACTGGAATATCATGTACTTAACTTCGATCATGATTTGTATGTTTATATGCGTCGTTGTGATGGTATTTTCATGCTAAGTTGTGATTTGAACACCTTGAGCTACCCCTTTGAAGATTGCACCGGTTCTGTGGAGGCTGTCCGAAGCGAGGCAAAGCAGAGCCTGGTTGGAGCTTGTGAGAATTGATCGCCATGTCCGCGCCTTAGAATAGATTTAGACTCTCTAAACCCTGCAACCGCTTTAAATTCAGTACTTTCTGGTTAGAATAGGAAATCTGTGCTTCATTGATAAATCTGTCGAATTGTGGAAACCCCTTTCCTCTGCTGTTGAACAATTCCGTAAGTCCCCTTGACATACCAGCAAATCACATTGAGCCAACTGAGCCTATTCGCACTGAAAGAACCTTAGAGTTGAACGCATGAACTTTCTTGCAATCTTAGCATGTTGGATACTTTGATCAAGAGAGAATGGGGTAGCCGTTGGCGACTTTATTCTGTGTTGGTGCGGTCACAAAAAACACATCAACAAGATGAAATCATGATCTCTCATCTGAGGACAATATATGACTCATTCACCGACGAAGAAGATAAAGAAGCTATTTTTACTTGGAGGACACAATTGATCTTCAAGGCAAAAATACAGGATACAATGGCTTCAAAGTTGGCTGAGAGAAAAGAACACGTGACTAGTGCACTTCAGTACGTGGGAAATTTTGTGTCCTGAGTTCCTTGCTAGTATTAGCGTGAGGGTGGTGAGTACGTCGAGCTTACTGATGTTTAATCAGAGGTGCAGGTGCTCATCCATGGTATTTTTAGTGGGGATTCCGTTGGTTGTAATGTTGGAAGTGGATTCACTCTGAGAGGGGGGGGTGAATCAAAGTGATATAATTTTTGAACTCTTTGATTTGAATGCACAACTTAAATGTTTTGAGCTTGAAACAATGTCGCAGATTTAACCAAACAAATGAACACTTAAACTTTGCAAAAAGATATGCAAGAAAATCAACTTATATTAAAAGCATCATGTAGCATTGTTCCATCAAATTGTGAACAATCTTATTTATGCTTTTTGAAATAGGACTTCAACTTAACACAATACAAGTTTAACTTGCTTTATGGAGGATTTTTGAACAATCTAAACTTTGTCTTTTAAACAAACTAAAAGTATCAGAGCATTGACTAACTGAACACATCAACTTGAAACAGAATAAGAGACAAAACTAACATCACATAACACAAAGATTTCCTGAGTGGAAAAACCCTTTTGGGGTATAAAAAACCACTCGCAAACTGATCCTTTTATTCATTCAAATGAGCACCAACTTTGTTACAATGTGGAGCACCAACTCCAATAACTTTTCTGAAACACCAACTTCATATTTGAATCAAAAATCTCATGACATTGCAACCTATTAGGACCTTATAACTGCAATGAATATCTGCTGTCACAAAATCACAATAGGATACAAATTGATTTTCAATAATGCCCAACTCAAAAATAATCTTTGTAATACAACCAGAGATGAAAACAATATAAACCCCTCTTCTCTTCTTTACAGAATGATATCACAATGTTAAACAATATACTGTTCAGACTATATCTTCTCATCATTGTGTCATATGATCTTGCCAACAATTTATACAATGATTTAAAAACAGTTATTCGTTTCAAAACCCGTATCCAATAACCAGGGTTTTTATGAACAATGTTGTTTTTAATCATGGTACCCATCAAGGGTTTTTAAGTATAACCACAAAAAAACAGAAATATGTCAATGAATATCACTGGAGTAATGAACCCCTTGAGTGTAATCTCAAGTTAATCACAACTGTAATCAATCTTTAACAAATCTCAATAAAGTCTTAACCACAAAATCAGTTATATTTTTCAACTGGCAAAAGATCTTTCAAACTAGAAATCAATTCCCTGTCATGGTGGCCCAAAAAAAACACTAACTATCTGTGTAAAACCCTCACAACGATCTCACTAAAGCTCTACCTTCTTTCAGCTCAAAACCAGCTGTAAACTGAGATCTCAAATCCTCCATGGCAGCGCAGCTAGGGTTTCAAACCCATAAACTTGAGAAACAAATAAAATGATTGCCCTATACTTTTCAAGATAAACATTTGAAGTCCACTATCAAATGATGTTAAACATCATTTGAAATCCACATGAGACCGACACAATAATCACTAATCAAATTTTCCACATCATGCTATCCAATGTCCACGTGAGCTCACAACTATACCATGATAATACCCTGTTGGCTGCCAAATAAACATAATGATTCATATAATCAACTGTCCCAAATAAGTCAAGACCGATTTATCATTTAGGCCGAGGTCATATAAAGCCCGATGACCAACCAACTAAATATATACAATATGTAAGGTGAGATACAATGAAATAATACCTGATCACAATACATATATTGTGAATCAATATAAACATTTAAAGCAATAATCTCCACCTCATGTATAATGCAATAACCCTTGTGAAGCTATATGTATAGCAAGTAAACATATGCACCAAAATAATCTGATGTGCAATAAAGAAGTGCCAATCTGTCAAAATGAAATCAATTGTTCCATGATATCACCTAAAAGCCAATGCCACCTGAATAGGCAAAATATCATCTGAAAGCCAATGCCACTTGAATAGGCAAACTAACTTTTATCTGCACATGAAGCTCAACATGATCAATACCACAATATATGATAAATCTAAATGTAATCCAAAGTCAAAACACTATCCACAACCAAAATACTAAATACCAATGTCATATGTCAATACCAATCAACAAGATACCAAACCAAGCGAACAATTTTGACATCAAGGACAAATAACAAAAGAGAAGTCAACATGTAAGTTAGATCAACTTATGGTCATGTCAGTGTTATTTGATGAGGCAGTTAAGAGTAGAGGAGAACTTTAGAGCCAGATCACAGGCAGTGAGGAGATGCTGCGAAGACACAGTGTTCTACGACAGAGTATCGGTGCTTCAGATGATGATGCAGTCAACAACCTCGTGGAGGGGTTACTTGTTCGAGATCACCGCTAGTGAACTCCAGATCGGGATGTCCCACCTTTTTCAGGATAGACATCAGACACAACGGTTAACTCGATGCTTCTTTCCAAGTTCACTTGTTGTTCCACCTTTCATGCTATGTCTGTCATAGAATCATCAATGTACAGTTGGAGTTTTCATTTAGTTTTCATTTCAATAAGGACGTGCATGTTGCACATGTCCATTTAGTTTAGTCTTGTTTCTATTAACTGATGGTAGTTTTCTAGTTAACTGTATAGTTTCATTTATTTAGGTTTAGCAATAAGATCTTGCATGTTTGCAAGACTGTAGTTGACTCAAGGTGATTTTAGGGTTCTCTACACCTTTGATGTCTATAAATAAGCTCATTTGTAAGGAACTTTTGTACGCGATAGTAACATATGTTGCGCCACCTTTCCTGAAATATTGTTGTTTTGTATCTATTCACTAGCTTTTACTATGATAATAAATGGATGCACCACCTTGTCTGAATGTTATTATTATGGTATTTGTTCATCTTAGTTAAATATAGTGGCTAGTTTGATCGTTTATTGGATGTGTGTCTCGCCAATGCAGTTTGCTATCCTAGTTGGCTATCCTATGTTGTGATTAATAGTTGTTCTTTCAATCTATGCCTCGGATAGGGGTTCCTCCTCCTTGGAAATTTGGAAAGAAGAATTATCGTTTAAGTATTGTTGCTAATAAGCTTGTTGCATATCTACGCCTTGGATAGGGGTTCCTCCTCCTTGGAAATTTAATAATTGAGCTTATCATTTGATGTCATGCCTAATAAACTTCATATCAGCCTACGCCTCACATAAGGGTCCCTCCTCCTTGGAAATCCTGTTGTAAAGTTTATCGTATAAAACATTCTTGCTCCTTTTTCCTCATGCTCTATTTTCTTGAGGAGATTGGATAGATTAAAAACATTTAGTTTAGTTGTTGTTGAGATCTGCAAAACTAGAGAAAACCCTTAGCTGCAACATTCTTGGTTTCCTTAACCTTGTGCCTCTTCTAGTTGAGTCGAAAAAGATAGGATTTAGAATACTTTATTTTTTCATGCATATCAGCACAAGAGGGAGCTTCCCCTCCAAGGACATAAATCTTCATTACAACTGTACCATAACAGTTGCGAATATCTGAAACTGCTTAGATGTATACCTATTTTCTACACTCAACTTGCCATGCACAAATCACTCAGAAAACTGACTTGGAAAGAACAAGATTGCCTGCAATTACTGCTCAGGATATGTTTTACTAATTACAAGTTTAGACTTGAAAAATTAAGCCCAAACAATGGGAATTAGAAAATGTTGCTTTGTAGCTGAAATTCTGATTGTTCTTTTCTTTCTAGAAAAACTGCCATACACGATAGGGAAAAACCACTACCTGGAGGAAAAACTTCAATGATACATCCCCAACTGCCATGGAAGTTCTAGAACCAGCCAGGACACATGCACCTATCATCTGTTGCAATTGGTGGAGCTGCAACTGCCATCTTGGAACAACTGGGGCTTTCTCCATTACTTCCCTCTTACATTTGCTTGGCAAGAAATTCAAATTCTTTGCTAAAATTTCCTTACACTGTCTCATTCCACTACCTCCACTTCCAAGCATCCAAATTCCTCGCCCTCTTCAATTGATATAAATTTTAAATTCAAGGAGTTACAAGATGCCAAAACTGGCCTCCTTGAACTTGGGCATGGGATTTCTTCCCCTCCAATTTGGTGAAGAAATATTCTATTTATGAGCCACTAAACATGTAAAAATCAAGCTTTTGGTGCCACCTATCCAATAGGTATTAGAATTTAATTTTTAATATGCTAGAAATGTGTGAAAAGTGCTCTGAAATCATGTCTACATGACCAAAAATCAAACACAACAAAAAATGAAGAATTAAAGAAACCACAATTTTTTTTTGGTGTGTAGGATTGCCTGTGCACCTGGATGCTCCTGCATCATTTAGTGCCATTTAACAATATGTTAAACTTGCAAGGCCGAATTTGCACTTGAGGGCTTAATTTCTTTTCTAAGATTCAAAGATAAACAATACAACCATTTCTTGTCAAGATCTTATGAAAGAAATTTATAATAGATTTTTTACTGTTCTATAAGAATGGTAGCTCAAAATTGTTTAATATCAAAACTGCTATAATGAAAGGATTGTAGCAATGTTGCTAAAGTGGATAAATGGAAGCAGTTTCCAAATTTTGAACAGGTTCTACTAACATTGCTTTAAAAAATGCAGGAAATGGTAAAACAACATATTATTTATGTATTTATTTTTTTAAATATCATAAATAATAAAAAAAAATTACAAATAAATCAGAAGTTTGTAATGCTTCTAGATACAATAGTCTAAACATTTAAATCTGAATATAGAAGATGATATGCGTGCACAAAGAAAAAATAATTCTTTTTACATTGGGCATTACAATCAAAACATGATTGTATTAATGATCAAGGAGAGTAATTTCTAGTTTATTTAATCGTAAGGATTAATAAATGTCAAGGTCATCTTGTTAAATATTATCATTCACCTAGTAGGAAGCCAGGTAATACATCTTATAACCAAGGTTACATGGGGACGCGTCCCCTGCCCCAAAACCCCCTATCCCCTTCCCCTACCGTACCGGGGACGGGGGGATGCAAAGGGGACGTCCCCCTGCTGTCCCCGAAAATGCAAAATCCATTAGAAACGCCAAGAAATGTTTCCTTCACTTTGGGGACGTTTCCTCATCCCCGATACGGATTGGGGATGTGTTGACGTGGTTTTTGTGACCGCACCAAACAGCAGAACAAAATAGTCCGAAGGCTATTCCATTCTCTCTTGATCAAAGTATTCCGTGCGCTAAGATTGCGAGAAAGTTCGCACGTTCAACTCCAAGGTTCCTTTAATGCGAATAGACCCAGTTCGGTTGATGTGTATTGCTGTGTTCTTACGAGGGGACTTACACAATTGTTCAGACTTCTTGCAGTTAGCAGCTAATGTATGATTTTGAAGGGGAATTCTCGCGTATGATTTGGCAATATAGCTTGTTTTCCTAAAACTAGTCAGAAATGCGCGGAAAGTAAAAGGGTATAGGGCCTAAGAAATTTGTATTCTACTCTAAATGCAAGATATGTGGAACTTAGTTTTGGCAGACTTCAACCAAATTTCACCTAGCCTCACGTCGGACAGCTTCAGCGAAGTCAATGCAATCTTCAAGGGGGTAACAAAAGATTTTCAAATTACGACTCAACATGCATACACCATCACAACGATGCATATAAGCATACGAATCGCAATTGAAGTTAAACACAAGATAATTTCCAGTCGACCACGCAAGGCAAACTTATCATCAACAAGTTGCTAGTGGTATGGAATAAAGAAGCTACCTCAACAAAAATACCACACATCAAAGTAAACTACTTGCATGAAATTAAGCTACTTGGATTCGAAAGGAAGAAGAGACCTTGCTAGCTGTTTATGACAAGACGAATTCCACCATCAATGAAAAGATCAATTATCATAAAAAGTGTTACACAACAATCTCCTCAAAAGTCTTCAAAGGGAAAACTTTCTTTCTCTTCCACAAAAAATGATCTACAATGCTCTACTATGCTCTACTCTCCAATCTCTAGCTCTAATGCTAATGCCTGATCTAATGTCTACTGTCTAATGAGATACAAATGAGGGGGACTCCCCCTTTATATAGCTAGCCAAGTCCCAAAAGACGGCTAGGGTTACAATTAATAGAGTGGCCAGAATCGTGCCACCTCAGCCCTAACCCTAAAAACTGCCAGAATAGGGAGTGGTACATTAAATGAATCAAAGATTCCCACTCACTCCCAAAATAGTAAATGTAATAAATGTCCACATTCAGTCTTCTAGAAGATCCTCGTCCAGCAGCGCATTCCCATTGGCCTTCTCCCTCACTGCAAACTCAACAAATCTGCCAAGTACAGCCTCAACCTCATGAACTGAAATAGGCGGAATGCAATCTAGCTGAAACTCTAATACTGTGACTGAATGCTCATGCCTCGTACAAGATTTTCTCCATGCAATCAAGGAGTCCTGCGTGTTCTGGATCAAAGTGGAGAAAGTAGAAGTATTCTCGAAATCATCTTGTACAAAGGTCTTAACATCCGCAAAGAAAGGCACCAGCAAACCCCTCAAATTATCAAAATTAACTTCATCTGGATTCAACCGCCTAGCAAATATAGCCTCAAAGGTATTTTGAACTCCATCTATAATATTGGCTTCGCCTTATGTACTCTAGCTGAATCCGCCTGTGCCGCATCGAAGAAACCACGCCCTGTGATCGCCGAAGAATACCACCGAGAGAAATCATATCGGTCATTCTCCTGAATGACGCCTCCATCAATCAGCAACTGCAATGGCACATGCCTCAATACCTCAAGACTGGATCACCTTACTCTGATAGATAGAGGCATCGCCCCAAGCATGATCCACTGCATCCATCCGTGTTAAAATACTAGAGGCCTACTGAAAGGCAGAAGCAAGGTCCTCCATAAATTTCTCTGTCTCAGCACGAACTCTTGTGACCCATTTATCTGCTTCCTGTGCCATCCTCCCAACTCTACCAAGCCGCTGATCGACTCTCTAGGTACATCTACTGGAGGCTCTATCACTGGAACATCCTGCCCTTGAGAACGAGATAATTGTTGTACATATCCAACTAAGGCCTTGTGTTCTCTTTTCAGCTTCTTATACTTCCCTTCTTTCTTGAACAACCTATCCTTGAGGGCGAGGAAGGAGTTATCACATTCTTCAACAATTTGAGCACCAGTGGGGCGTCCCAAATCTAGAGTCGTGACCACATAATTTTCTGGCACTGCTTCATTCCGGTCACACTCAACTCGTGGAACAGCAACGTGAAGAGTACGAGAGCCATCCCCCTCAGTGGAGATCTTCGAAAACTTTCTTGCTTTCTTCTTCTGTGGAGGTGCACTGATCCTGTTCAAGAACTCCTCCATCTCAACTGCTGGATCAATTTCCTCACTAGGGCTTCTCCTCATTCTGTCCTTAAGCCAATCGGGCACATCATACTGTATGTCAAAGGGCTGCTGCTCCTGTGCCTCAACTTCTCTAACCTGCTCAACTTCTTCATCATTCTGGCGAGGCTCATCGTCCTCAATTGGCTGAGTATCACCTGAAACTATATCATCATCTTCGTTCATGGCCGCCTCCAACTCCTGAAACCGAGGGTCAGCATAGTCCCCCATCATCATGTGATCAATCCTAATGTGTACGCTGGCACTTCTAATGACTCTCCAGGAATATCACCCTGTATTAATACCGGATTCAATGCAATCCTCTGATCAGCAAATAAAGAGACCTCCTGTATGCTTGGAGAACGTGTCTCCAAGGGTGTTGCCACTGTGACTCGTGGAGGCTCTGGCTGAGTAGGCTCCTGTCTAACTATTTCCTTCTTCCTGGATTCTGGACCTCTTGTAATATGTTTCTTCCTGCCAGTGGTGGGCGTCCTGTGATCTCCCATCATATTGTAAGTCAGGGCAATTGACCTACTCTTTAGCCTGTTCACACGCCTATCAACCCAAGCTCTAGTAAATGTCATAACTGGGATGGAGAGAGTATCCAAATCTGCAACCTCGGGCTCTGACCAATCGGGAGGTGGAAGTGGAGTATCTCGAACAGCTGCATAATCAGGATGTACAACATCCATATCCTCATTGACCTGGTCCGGAACTGGCACAACCTCACACTCCCTGATCAGAGTGATAGGCAATCGAGAGAACATCCTCTTCCTTACTTCAATCTCATCAACTGCATCAGCCCAATAATCCTCTATGGTGGCCTTATGTTTGAACTCCTCCGACACAACCCAATTGATGTTATGATGTGGGTCGTAGTGCTGTCGGCTAGTGTGGTATGAAAAATGATAAAGCTGAAGTTCACTTTCAGCTTCTCTAGCTGCCTGTATTGAGGGACACACCTCATCCGAGTTGCCCATTACAATTGGAAATTCTACCCCTCCTTTCTTCTTCTTCTTTTGAATTTTATCAAAGGCCAGCAACTGTCTAGATATTTCTAGCATTATTATTCTATCTGTCGGGTACTTAGGCAGCCTATATGGATATGAGGAAAAACCTTGCAGCCTAATGTAAGAAAATCTCGGAAACTGTATAAACCAGCACCCATACCTCTCAATTAGCTCCTGAGCATCTCTTGAGATTCTATGATGCAACCGCTCCTGAAGCAGCCTCGTGATGTACATGGTGAATGAGTCGTTGACACACTTGTAGTGGGTTGTGCTCGACAGGTGCAACTGTGGACAGGCATCATAAATTTTGAACTGATGAGAGCCGCATCCAACAGGCTCTTTGTAAGATATCCCCCTATACTTCGTCATCCATGCCAACATATAAATGACATAGGAGCTCATATAAAATGTCTTCGTTCTCCTCAAGCCCAGGAGCTGCTCGTGCAAGTTGTCACTGATCATTGCAGCCCAATTGACGTAATCTTTTCCTTCTAGCACG
The DNA here is from genome assembly GCA_007258455.2 of Sequoia sempervirens. Classification (NCBI taxonomy): domain Eukaryota; kingdom Viridiplantae; phylum Streptophyta; class Pinopsida; order Cupressales; family Cupressaceae; genus Sequoia; species Sequoia sempervirens. Next base: position 265,852,777 of record VDFB02105785.1, read on the forward strand.
AGGTTGATGTAATAGAACATCCAAGGCTCAAAAATAAATGATTGTGGGCAACCTCCAACCCTGCTCAGCATCATAATGAGGTCACAGTACTCTTGCTTCAAATGATCTGCTATGATCTGTTTGGGCAACTTCGTTCGAGAAGGCTTGGGAGTGCTCATCCAGTGGGTGTTAATTGTATCCATGCATCGCTCAAAAGCAGAAGCATACATCCGCTCAGCCCGCTCTCTGGATTTGTAGATCATATTTCTGTGCACCGGGATCCCGAAAGCTTCGCCAATGGCTGCCGGAGTAAGATTGGCAAGCACTTGGCCATCAGGTGACATGATCGACCGGTGTTCCTTCTCGCAGCAATTAGCGCACTCCATTATCAGCTCCGAACACTGTATGGCTGGCGGGAAACCAGCAGTTGGATATAGTCCACTTCGGACGATGTTGTGCGAAGTGGTTGAAGCCCGATGACTTCCAATTCCAAACATCCTGTTTTTGAAGGTTTCCAGGTTGACGGACCCCAAGTTAGTGTCCGTCAGCTTGCCCAACTTCGAAATGAACTTTGACTTTGGCATGAACGTCTTGCTCAGCTTCTTGATCACTGCTTGTTTGGAGGCACCATTGTCCTTTCCAGTTGTCCTTGCCTCAGCCATCTGCAAACAATAACATTCATCAGCAATTTAGTTTATAAAAATAAAACAAGACATTGCATAGGGGCTGCAGTCGACTTTAGAAGCTGCAATAACTCTCGTGTTTGCAAACCTCAGCTCCTTCTTCAATAAGTTCGGACTTCAACACTTAGAACAGATTTCTAAGTGGACTTCGATGGCTTCACTGTTCTTAATCAATGTCAACCAACAATTCGAACTTCACACTTTATATCAGCAATCAACAATCTTGTAATCCACACTTTGAAAACTCAGCAATTCACTTCTAGGCGTCCTTTTCAACTGGCAACTTCTACTTTCAGCAACAAATGAATTGAACTTCAGCCACTAGCAAAGTCGTACCTCTTAGCTCTTTGACTTTAGATTTTTCAAGGCGTCCCCTTCACTTCAGCAACTTCTTCAACTCAAGCAATCAGCAAGTGCGTACTTCTTCAACTACAGATTTGAGCAACTTCTAAGTGCGCCCCTCAGCAACTCTACTCCTCAGCAAAATTTCGAATTCCTTCAAGCTTCAGTAAACACTCAATCTTCAGCAACTTACTCAGAGCAAGTTCGACTTCTTCAGCTGTGAAAACAAGTGAGAAACATCTTCATTTTATAGCTAAAACTCGAATTCTAGAAGAAGCCATTTTTAGCCAGTGCATTAAACTTCCACTACTCCACTTCAAGAATTCGAATTTTCCCTCTCTGGTATTTCTGACATTTGTCACCCGACGTCAGGAATCTTATTCTTCTAGAAACTTGACTTTGACTGGCATCTTTGAATTTATTTTCAAAAAATTTAATTTAAATTCATCCTTTTTAATTCACCAGCCGAAATCCTGTCACCTGAAATTCGAATTTTAACTCTTCATCACCTCTAGAAAATTCATCTTCGACGAATTCTATCAAAATTATCTAGGCAACTCATCTCGACTTCATCACTTGAAGAAATTCATTCCGAAAACACATTTTATTCAAACTTGCCTTAGAAAATTTTAAATTTTCCCTTAGAAAAATTCACAATTTGAGCACTGATTAAATTCTTCACTGAAAAGGTGTCGGCGAAGTTCGGAAGACTTGAAAATCCATCTATCATCGCGAACATCCAGTACCCAGAAGAAAATTTTCTTCGGAACGCCTCGAATCCATGGGCACCCAACGAACGGGTTCATTTAATTTTTTGAAATTTGAACCTTAGAAAAATATTATTTTACCATTTTAAATTCATTCTTCGCCTGTGATCGTTCTGTGTTGCTCCAGCTTGTTGAAGAACTTGAATTCATCCTGCATTCCTGACTTCGTCACTGAGAAAATTGCTCGGACTTCGAAAAATTTCACCACCTTGAGTTCTAGGCGTATTTTCCAAGGGGAAAATAATTTGCCTTAGAAAATATATCGATCATCTCTTGCATTCTTGAAGAATTTCCCTTAGAAAATTCTATTTGTTTGCCAGTGGAGGAGAATTTTTATCAACTTCACTAAGAAGAAATTTTATTCACGGAGGCGCCTTGTACATTTTATCTTCACTTCCCTCCATATCACTCCAGACTTAGGAAATATTCATTTAAAAACCCAACGCCTTAGAGATATTTATCTTTTTATTTTGCTTTCACTCACCACCCTAGGAAATATTCCAACGCCTTGGAGAAATTTTCCAACACTTAGAAAATATTTTATTCTTATCTGAGGCGCCTAGCACACTTAGCATTTTATGTCACTCCTAGGAAAATATTTTCAATATAGTACACTTTCAACGCCTAGCAAGTTTGTTTTGACTTCACACGCCTTAGGAAATTTTTCTAACACCTTATAACTCCCATCACCCTTGGCGCCTACCATTGTGGAGAACAACGCCTAGTATTCACCTTCTTTACCACGCCTTGGCAAAATTTTCATCTCATTTACCACCCTCAATTACCTTTTACACCTCAACATGGGCGCATTTCAGCTTGGCAAGAGGATGACCTTTCAACTTCCGCTTTTTGTCTTGACTTGAGGTAGTTTGGGCGCATTTCACCCCTTGAGGAGGACGATCTCCTTTGACTTGTTGACCCTCTTCCATCTTGAGCGCATTTTTATGCATGAGAAGGACGAGCTTGTTTGACTTGTTGACTTATTCCTCCTTTGGGCGCATTTAGACATAGCTGGTGGATAAACTTCTTCCAACGCCCTTGGGTGACTCTTCACCTTCCGTTTTTTGTCTTTACATGCATGCATTTGGGCGCATTTTGCCCCTTGAGGAGGATGAGAAGCTTTGACTTGTTTTGACTTATCTACAAATTGGGCGCATTTCACCCCCTGAGGAGGATGGGCGCATTTGGAGGGGTGAGGCGGATTTCTACACTTAGAAAATTTTTCAACCCTTTTCTCCTTCAAGGTGGGTGCATTTTGCTAGGCCAATAGGATAAAAAACGTTGACTTTTCTTTGACCACTTGTGCTTTGGGCGCATTTTGCCCCTGCTGAAGGATGAACTCATACTTAGAACTTTTTCATGTTTGGCATATGCTTGAAGGCGCATTTGAGGTAGGCAGAAGGATGGAAAGGCGTTGACTTCCTTTGACTTTCTCTCCTTGGGCGCATTTTGGCCTGTGCACTGGACGAACTCAACATCCTTGGAAATTTTCCATGCCCTATCAACTGGGCGCATTTTGCCATAGCTGCAGGATTGAAGTTCCAGACTTAGAACATTTTTCATCGTTTTCGCCAGTATTTCATGCCCTGCTATTTATAGTAAGTCCTTTCAATTTTGCACCTCTGAAGCTCGGAACGACTTGAAATTTTACACACTACATCCTT
>VDFB02105785.1:266542326-266768073 GCA_007258455.2 Sequoia sempervirens
CACATCCCCCATTCCCCATCCTTCTTTGGTGCTAGCACTATAGGTACTGCACATGGACTCAAACTCTCTATGATCAATCCCTTCCACAACAATTCTTGCACTTGTTTGTTCAACTCCTCACTCTATACTAGAGTCACACGATGAGCTACCTTATTTGGAAAACTAGCTCCAGGAATCAAGTCCATCTAATGACAAATATTTCTTATTGGAGGTAAACCTTTAGGTACATTATCAAAAACAATAGCTTGAAACTCATTCAACAAATCTGAAACCTCTATAGGTACCTCAGTAGTATCTTCTTTATCAACTCTAGGAATCAATGTAAAACACATATGCTCATGCTTCATACCTTCTAGGAAATTTCTTCCATCGACAAAAAAAATTCTTGCATTACTGCATACCTTTTCTTTTGCCTCTTTCAAGGGCTTTAGCTTATGTCGAACCCCATCCTTTTCCAAGAATAGGTGTTGGCATGTCCATGTACTACTAGTCGATCAAACTGCCATGGTCTACCTAACAACATATGACAAACATCCATAGGCATAATATCACACAATACCTCATCATGGTAATTTCCAATCTTGAACTTTACCAGACATTGTTCATTTACCAAGGCTTTATGGTCCTTCTACAACCAAGCAATCTGGTATGGGTTCATATGCCTTCTTCTCTCTAACCATAACTTACTAACCATTTCTTTTGAAACAAGGTTATCAGTACTACCTCCATCAATAATACCAATGCAAAATTTACCTTCACACTTACATTTGGTGTGAAAAAAATTCTTCCTTTGAGTTGGTTCCTTCTCTTCATTCAGCAAGGCTCTTCTAGTAACAAGAACCTCTCCTCTTTCTGCATCCTCAGAATGTGAAGAATCAACATCTTTGTCAACATGTGCAATTCGTACATTACCTTTAGGTCTTCTATTTGTCCTTCCTTGATGTCGAGGACACTCATAGGCTCTATTTCCTTCTTCTCCACACAAGAAATAGGTTCCACAGAAGCCTCCTCTTCCTGGTCCTCATCCAGATCTTCCCCTTCCTCTTTGGTCTCCATTATTCTAATTATGAGGATGGTAGGTGTTATCTCCTTTCTGGTTCTAGCCACTACTGAAGCCTTCACCCATCATTTGATCTTCATTTCGACCTCCATATTGATGGAACTTCAAAATTTTTCTCCTTATGTTTCATTCCTGCCCTACCTTGTGTCACTGGTCTTCCATGGTGTTGGAAATTTTTGAGGGTTAGGTTTTGGCCTTATTTACATGTAAAACCCTTGTGTTTATTTTGTGCCTTGGTTGGGATCTATTTTGATGTTACTTTTTGAGGGATTCTAATATGACTTATGTCTTATCAGTTCATCTAGGCTGAGTCCCTTTGTTTTAATTTTTATTTCCTCCATGGGATTTTTTTATTTCCCTAAGTCTTGGTTGGCCTTGTGTTTCATCATTTAAAAGAAACTTATGTTGTTGTTTTCCATCCCCCTAGTAATGTCCCCTTGTCCTTTTAATAAATCTTTTTATTTTGTAGAAGGTTCAATTTCATGCTATCGTTGATCAATTGCCTTCGGATATCAATGGTTACCCACCATCGTGTGATCGAGAGTTGCAGGATCTGTATTGATCATGATATCATGGGTGGGCACCACATGCCCTTTCTAAATGATTAAATTTGTGTGACCATTGATGTGCTACCATTTGATCTCAGCCGTTCCCTACCATCCCATGATGACCCCACCACACTACTTTGGTTGATTGCGATATTGTGGGCAGGTGCCACGTGTCCTATCTGGAGAGGCTGAAGGGGGTAAATGTTTGAATGATCATTGATCAACTACCATTTGATCAATGGTCGCCCACCATCATGTGATCCAAAGTTGCTATGTTTTTACCAATCATGATATCACGGGTGGGCGCCACATGTATCATCCAATGAAGCCGAAAGAATAAAGGAAGTATTTCCCAACCTTAATACATTAAAAGGCGAGTTACTAAAGTACTCTTAAGGTGAACGTGTTTTAAATTGACAGATCTGTTATAATCTTGGTGAAAAATTTGCTCAATGGATAATGATAAGGCTGGCGCCTGTGTTGAATGAACAAGATCACTGATGCTCAAGATCAACGATCACCCGCCATTGTGTGATCAAAAGTTATAGGGTTTTTATTGATTGCAATATCGTGGGTGACCACCACATGGACTTCCTTGGTAGCGTATGGTATGGTGGGCCCCTTATTACCGCGCTTCTGATTGTGTCAGCTTATTTTGAAGATGACCATTTGATGATTTGATTCAAATGAAGGATTGATAGCTTGAATTTAAAGTCTGAGTCAAATATGGTTGGAGCCGTTCATGCGGCGCGTGAGTGAGATTTAATGGTGCTTGAGGCGTCTACTGGCATGATTTAATCAATAAATCAGATGTTGGACGGTGAGATGTGACTTCCTGGCCGGATGCTTGTTTGCTTCATTTTTCTATAAGAAGGATTTCAGGGCCATAAGTATAGAGGAGCAAGTTAGAATTTTTGTTGAGTCTAGGGTAAGTTGCAAAGCAACTTGTGAAGTTTGATAGTTTTAGAGAAAATGCAATTTAGGTTTTGAGTCATTCTGTAACAGGTTTTGAGTTGATGGGGATTTAATGTTGTATAACAGTACTTGCATTTGACTTGAAATGAAAGATTCAAGCTCATGTCTCTCCATTGTACATGCATATCTAAACTTTGAATAAAATAACTAAGGGTTGTTTTATCCATCTCACTGTTGTGGTGTGTTTGATTCTATTTTAGCTTTAATTCAAGGAATTAATTAAAATGCTTGAATGGGATTGTAGGCGGATGTGCTTTGTATAAGGATTTGATAAGTAGTATTGAGTTAGAGTGTATATTGATGAGATTACAAGGTAATGTCGTCAAGGATCTCATATGTTATGTGTTAAATCTATCATATACCTTTAAAGGCTTATGAATTTGACTCCTTCCCAATGGATATATGGCATTGGTCTAAGTTGTAATTACCCGCATGGTTCAGTATTTGTTGTCTTTGCCTAGAGCTTGCTACAAATTGCAAATCAATGAATATTTTATACTATGGATTGTGTTTAGTTATCTCATGCTCTAGGTAGTTGATATTATCGATGAATAGCTGATTCTATTCGATATTATTCTATCATGTTGAGATATTAAGTGAGATTATATGCTATTGTTAATGTTGTTTATGATAATGGTGTAGAGGTTGTAAACACATTAAGGGATTACCCTCCTAGGTCTTGTAGAGCCTAAAGTGTAGGAGGCTTTTTAAAGTCCTCATCAGTTGGTCTAGGTCCTTTGAGCTGCCCTTGATTGGAATTGGAAGTTCCATAGGTAGATTAGAAGACAAACCTGGTTACAGTGTAAAACAGAACCAACAAAATGGTGACTCTACTGGGGAGCTAAGTTTATTATTTCTTGTTAGTGTGTTGGTTGTCCATTTTGCATACAGTTGTCATAGTATTTATGTGATTTGAAGGTTGAGCCTAAAATTCTGTGTTAAGTCTGTCCACTTCTTCTATTTAAATATTAGGAGTTATATTGTAAAAGCACTTTTGTGTGTTGACAGTATGAGGTTCCAAAGGTTTTCATTCTCCACCATGTGTCTTTAGGTATTTGGTATTCCCAAGCTAATTGGGTGGCGACTCTGAAGTCTTTGCACTAGTGTGCATTTTATTTGTAAAAGGTTTATTATAAGTGGAAATAACTTTTGGACTAGTACGAAGAATGAAGAACACCAAGTCATTCATGAAGAGTCATTCGGAACATAAATTGGAAGGTGAACTTCCCAAAGTGAAGAAGAAGGACTAGATAAACAAAAGACTAGAATCTAGTAATGCTACTCTCGCATCATAGGACCCTGTACACTAAGGTACAAGTAAGCTTTTACACCCTATCCTTGAAAATCTTGAAGAGGTGTCTAGAAGTTCAGATTTAGATAGTTATGGATGTTTTGATTCATTATTTAATACAATGGTTCAAGAGGATGTGACATGTCAAAATAAAGGGCCTATTAGTATAAGATATGCTGAAAAAAGAAGAGGCAGGAGTAGAAGTCGAAGCCATCACAGAGAATGCACCAATGATGTGCCTCCTCCTCCTGCTGAAAATGATGTAAACCCTTTATTGTTTGAGCATGTACTGGAAAGGGTCAATTTAATAGACCTTGATGATACATCAAGTTCTAATGTGAATTTGCTTGACCCGAAATATGTTTTTGGAGACATTAATTCTTTGAGGCGGGAAATCCAAAAGCAAGCTGAGCTTAGGGTGAAAAGAGAAAAAGAGAGAGAAGTAGAGTTGAGGAATGCTGTGATTGAAAGAGATAGGTTGATGAGACAGTTGGAAACAATGAAGCTCTTGAACCAAGAAGAACCTAAACCAAGTGTTGAGGGTCTGATTGTAAAAAAGGTTGCTAGTAAGGAAACAAAACATTTGTCTAAAGAAAACCCAGTAGGCCACATTGATGTTCAACCCAAGCCTGCTGACCCAAAACCCTCAAATCATGTTGAGTCTCAACCGAGTAAGCCTGTATTAGATAAGGGAAAGCAAAAGGTTGAGGGGATTAAAATAAATGAGAAAGTGACTCCCCATTTTACTCAACAAGATCTCCAGCCACATGTGTCATTTCAAACAGAATTTGCCTTAGAAAAGGATAAAAGAGAGAATGAAGCTTTGGTAAAAGAGTTGGAGAGAACATAGATTGAGGTTGCAAATGTAAAAATGAAGAAAAAAATAAGTTTCCTAAAGATGTTAAAAATGGATGAGGCTACACAAGCTATAACCTCATCAAATCACGAAGATGTTTTAAAGGACAGTCCTAAAACTAATCCAGGCCCTACCATAAATAACTCTATCTTGAGGAATCATGCAAATAGGTCTATAAATCCAAATCAAGATGGTTCTAGAGTACAAGATTTAGGGTATGGTGTTGATCCTCAGGTGAATGAAGGATTATTTCAATGATGACCTATACAGTTGGAAAGGTATAGGCCATTATTCTTTGATGGTATCCTTGGTTATCCAAATCCCATCCCTACTGACTTGAGATAAAAGATGAATAAGTTTGCTGGAAATAATGCTATAACAACAGAGGAACACTTGAAAGATTTTATGGATATGCTAAATGATTATGAGGTAGAACATGAAGATGTTGTAATGAAATTGTTTGTACAATCTCTGGTAGAAGATGTGAGGGATTGGTATAGAGGTTTACCTAATGCTAGTATTGGTTCATGGGATGAGTTTGAAAAGTGTTTCAAAGAGTAGTATGGTGATAAAACTAATGCTATTTTTATGCTAAATTAATTTAATAACATCAAGAAGTCATTGAAAGCCTGTGAAAAATTCTAATTTAAGATTTCAGAAAGCAATGTATAAATTGTTTTAGGTTTTGAAGCTTGATGAAAATGTTTGTTTAACTACATATTTCAATGCTTTTGATGCTAAAATGGCATATCTCCTCAGAGATAAGGACCCTCAAACTATGAGGGATGCATTTAGGGTGGCTATAAATATTGAGAGTAACAAAAGAGCTTCTGGGAAGTATGGTAGGAGAGAAGAACCTACATTTTTAAAAAATCCTAAGAATAAGACTAAGGAGATTCTGGCTGCAAAGCCTAAGGATGATGAAAAGTGGGAAAAGGTTTACAATACTCTGAAAGACATAAATAAAACTGTTGCTAAGCAAGAGAAGGGTATAGGAAATGAAAAGAAACCTTATAATAAAAATGATAGGCCACTCAGATTGCAAAATTATCCTTATAATAAAAATTGGAAAGATGGAAAACCAATCTTGCCTAGCTAGAAGCTTAAAAATGATCAGCATACGCCAGACCCCTTGTAGAAACATTCAGTGAATCTAGTACCAAATAGACCATGGTGTGAAGTGTGTGAACATCCACATGATCAAAATTATTGTGGTGTTGCTTAGTTGCTTGTTGCTGAGGAAGTGGAAGAGGATGTTCATGATCAAACATCAAAATATGAGTAGGATGATGTAGATGTTTGTATGGCTAGATCATACATTAATGAGGAAGAATGTTCCTTTGATGATGAAATACAGGAAGATGATGTGGATAATCAGAGGCAGAGAAGTGAGATGTATCATAAACAGGTTTTTTCTAATGAAGAAGGTGAGTTTGATCATAATGCTTGCAATATGGAACAGGCTGAAGATTTGGGAGACCGTCAGAAGAAGAGATTACAAGATTGACTGAATAAATGGCTGCTCAAATGATAAGTTCACTTCAATTGAGAAATAGAACTGTGGGTGGTGAGCAGGGCAAACCTGCTAGTTTGTTTATTAAAGAACAAAAGGATAAAAATAGAGGTGTTAAGGTTGACAACAAAAAGGATGTTGTAAAAGCCAAAGAAGTTAAGAGTGATAAGGTTTAGGCTAAAAAGAATGAAACCCCAAAGGCTGAAGAAGATGTGACTTCGTCATTGGTGAAGACAAAGGTGATTACAAAGGTAGTTGAACCTGTTGCAGGAGATAAGAAGCAAAAGAAGCTAGGAGGAAGTAATCAACCAGAGAGAAAAGAAAATGATGAAGGTATGATGTCTAATTTGCCTAAATATACACCTATAGATATGTTTCATGTGAATTCTCAGGTTCAAGTAACTGTACCTTTGCTAGAAATGATGAGAATAAATGAACACAAAGAAAAGACAATAGCCTTGATCATAGATGTTGCTGGTAATAAGACTAAACAAGGAAGTGGTAAAGAAGTGAAAGATAAAGAGAAAGAAAAGGGAGTGGAGGGAATTGTGTCACAAATTCCTCCTATATATTTAGGAAGTTCTATTAACATGTGCCTTTAAAACATAACCCCTTTTTTCTTAAGTGTGGATATAAATGGGAAAACTTTAAGGAATTGTATGATAGATTTAGGGGCATCAAATAATGTTATGCCAGTCAAATAATGGAGGCAATGGGCTTGAAAGTAGATACTGCTCAAGGTAAATGTTATGCTATGGATTCAAGAGAAGTGCCAGTTATTCGAACTATCAAAGCATTGCCTTATAAATTGACTCAATACTTTGAGAAAGATTTGGTCATGACTGTATTAGTTGTAGATATCCCACCTCATTTTGGAATGCTTTTGTCAAGAAAATGGAGTGCATCAATGGGGGGTAACATGCAATGTGATTTTTCATTTGCTACTTTCTCCATTTATGGTAAGGATGTCAAAATTAAAAGAGAATCGAAAGTACCTCATATGATTGAGCATGGCCTAGTTGAAAATATGACATGTTTTATTGATAGTGGTATAGATGAGTTCAGGGTTGAGGAATATTCTAGTAATTGTGATAAGCCTACTGCATTGATTGATATAGAAATAAAACAATTGTCAAAATCTAATGACTTGTGGACTATGTATTTTGATGGTGCAAGTTCAAAGGAAGGCTCTGGTGTAGGTGTTTTGTTACGATCACCAAATGGAAAGACATCTAGGTTCTCTTTCACTCTATTATTTGAATGCACAAATAATGTGGTGGAATTTGAAGCCTTGTTATTAGGGTTGAGATTCGATGAAAAACATGGGATCAAGAAGCTCAAGGAAATTGGGGATTCTGAGCTTTTGGTTTCTCAAATTAGATCCAAGTATGTATCAAAGAACAAGAGGTTGAAACAGTATAGGAATGCTGTCTTAGATGAATTGGAGAGCTTTGATGCATTTGGCATAGGATGGATGGAGAGAGGTCAAAATAAGATAGCAGATTTATTAGCTAACATTGCATTAAAACTAGATGATATGACTTAGGCTAGAATTTCAAAGGTTGAGGTGCAAACTAGGCCATCTGTCCCTGATAACATAAAAAATTGGCAAGTTTTTGATAATGATAACGATATATTAAGATTTTTCAATTGTGTGGGTGAATATGAAAATCAAGAAATTGACTTTGGAGCTTTTGTTGAAAATGTTGATGGTAAGGATTCTATATTTGGAAATGAGGTCATTCAGTTAAAGATAAACACAATTCCCAAGGGTCTGGTTGTATTAGAAAGAGTGTTTGATAGTCGAGATAAGACAAAGGCTAATCACACTGCTTCCCATCCTGATGACTTGTAAGAGATAAATCTTGGAACATAAGCATCCCCAAAGAAGGTGTATATTGGAAAGAAAATGTCACCAAAGGTGAGAAGGATGCTAATTGACTTATTAAGGAAGATTAGGCATGTGTTTGCATGGTCCTATGATAATCTTAAGGCATACAGGGAGGATCTTTTCCAAAATGAGATTCCTTTGCGTGATGATGCCAAGCTATTTAGACAAAAGAAAATGCCTATTAATCCCACTTTAGCCCCCAAAATGCAAGAAGAATTAATGAAACTAAGGGATGCAAAAATCATCAAGCCAATCCAACATTCATCCTGGGTGTCGAACTTGGTACCAGTAAGGAAGAAAAATGGAGACATCAGGTTGTGTAGATTTCAGAAATTTGAATGTGTCTTCATTAAAAGAAAATTATCCATTACCCAATATGAAAGCCATGTTGCAAAGGGTGACAAGTTGTGAATTAATGTCTATGATGGATGGTTTTTCTGGTTATAACCAACTTATGGTCAAAGAGTCTGAGCATTTTAAGACATCTTTCACCACACCATGTGGAACATATGTTTATGTAAGAATGCCATTTGGTCTAACAAATGCAAGGGCTAGCTTTTCAGAGAGCCATGGATGTGGCATTCTCAGATTTCATTAATTTGTTTTTGGTGATCTACCAAGATGACTTGATAGCATATTCTAAAAAGGAAGGGGATCATTGTGAACACCTGGAGAAGATATTCATTAGAGCCTTGGAGTATGGTACTTCTTTGAATCCAAAGAAATGTGTGTTTGGAGTACTAGAAGGAAATTTATTGGGACATATTGTTTCGAAGGATGGAATAAAAATTGATCCAAAGAGGGTAATTGCAATTGATAAAGTTCCACAACCTTGAAATGTCAAAGGAATACAATCTTTCTTTGGACAAATAAAATTCTTAAGGAGGTTTGTGACAAATTTTGCTGAGATAGTTCGCCCTATTTCCAAAATTCTCAAGAAAGGAGCCAAAGTTGAATGGGATAAGGAGTCTGTGTAGGCTTTCCAAGCCATTAAGCAAGAAATAAAGAAGGCTCCTATATTAAGAACCCCTATTTTTTCCAAACCTTTACAAATTTTCTCATTTGCTTCATTCCACACAATTGCAGCTGTGTTAATGCAAAAGAATGCAGAGGGTTTTGAACAACCTGAAGCCTTTTTCAGCAAATTTTTACAAGCTGCAGAACTTAAGTATGATATAAATGAAAAAAGGTGTATGCACTGGTGAAAGAAGTAAAGGATTTTAGGCCTTATTTGATGGGAGTTACTATAATTTTCTATGTTCCTAGTGCTACTATTAAGGACATCTTCACACAACAAGAAGTGTCAGGAAGAAGGTGTAGATGGATAAACAAGATCCATGAATTCAATATTGATGTTTAGATTACTAAACTGGTAAGAGGACAAGGATTGGCCAAGCTCATGGCCCAAAGTAATTTGGACGAAAATCAGATAAATTTTTAAGAGGAGAATAGATCACACATATGTGATATGGAACATTCTGAGTGGTATAAAGTTGTGATATATTATTTGCAAAGAATGAAATGTCATGACAATTTAAGTGAAAATGAGAAAAGGACATTGAAATTACATGTTATCAAATATGTTATTGTAGATGGAAAGCTCTGGTGGAGAAATGGAGAAGGTGTCATGCTGAAGTGTGTTGACCAAGATCAAGCAAAATATCTTCTGAGTGAGATGCACGGTGGAGTTTTTGGAGGACATTATATGGCTAAAACAAATGCACATAAGATAATGAGGGCTGGATTTTGGTGGCCTATAGCTTTTAAGGATGCACACCAACTAGTGAAGACATGTAATGCTTGTCAATGTTTCTCTGGTAAGTTAAAGTTTTTTAGTAACTTGCCTCTAAAACCAGTTATAGTACAAGCTCCATTCCAGTAGTGGGGTATTAATTTTGTAGGAGAGATAACATGTAAATCTAGTGGAGGCCATTCATGGATATTGGTGGCTATTGATTATTTCACTAAATGGGTGGAAGTAATTCCAACAAAGAAAGCCACTAGTAAAGTAGTAATTGACTTCTTGATGAGCAACATATTGACTAGATTTGGGTGTCCAAAATGGATTGTATCGGACAATGCAATGTTTTTTAGATATGAGGAATACATAGAATTCTGTGAGAAGAATGGCATCCAAATTTCTTACTCATCACCATATCACCCACAGGGAAATGGAAAGGTAGAATCAAGCAATAAAATCTTGATGAAGATCATTAAAATAATCCTGGATCAGAATAAAAGGGCTTGGGATTCTAAGTTGATATTAGCAGTCTGGGTAGATAGGGTAACTATGAAGAAGGAAATAGGTTGTGCCCCATTTGACTTGGTTTATGGGATAAATGCTAGGTTGCCCCAAAATAACTTAATGAAAATGTATAAGTTTGTCCAGACGTATGATAACAAAATTGATGATGAGATGCAATTGAGAGTGGAAGCTCTTATAGAATTAGATGAAACTAAGAGGGAGGCTTAAAAGAAAAATGAAAAGTTGTAGTTGCAAGTAAAAAATTGTATGACAAGAGGGCAACTGCTAGGAGTTTCAGAGATGGAGATTTGGTTTTAATGTGGAATGCCAGACTGGAAGATAAAGGGAAACATGGGAAATTTGATGCTGTAGACACCAAAATCTGGTTTAGGCCTGCAACTTCAATATTCTTCATAATTCCTATTCTTCTATTAATTAAATAATCTTAATTATTTAATTAATTCATCTTAACATTAATTCTTCTATTAATTAAATAATCTTAATTATTTGATTAATTCACCTTAACATTAATTCTTCCATTGATTAAATAATCTTAATTATTTAATTAATTCATCTTAACATTAATTCTTCTATTGATTAAATAATCTTAATTATTTAATTAATTCACCTTAACATTAATTCTTCTATTGATTAAATAATCTTAATTATTTAATTAATTCATCTTCTTTTCTTTTTCTTTCTATTAATTAAATAATCTTAATTATTTAATTAATCTCACCTTTCTTTATTCTATCCACACTAAATAAACGCTTTTATTTTAATTATCTTACTAATTAACCTATCCTTCTTCTTGTCAAATTAAATAACCTTATTTAATTTACCTTTATCATATTTCTCATAATATAATTAAATTTTTATTTAATTATTCATTTAAATCCTTCATCATTTAATTAAATAAAGATTATTTATTTAATTATTCTTCAAATATCAAGTCTTGAATTAAATAAATTATTTAATTCATTAATTCTATTTTAACGCATTCCTCTATATTTTAGATAATTATGTGAGTTATCTAAGTATTCACTTTTACTCGACTCGACATCTATTTTAATCGTTTAGTTAACTATTGATTTAATGTCTGAGTGGCGTCTTCGAGTAATCTCTTCGTCAAATCATGCAATCCTCCAGTTCTAACTCATTTGCGTGCACATGCATATTAATTAAATATTATTATTTAATTAATTAAATGTTGTGCGTGCATTCAAACAGAAAGTCGTTATAATCAATCTTCATCTTTGTCATGCAAAGATATTTCTAATGTTTTCAAATGCCGAACTGAAGATTAAATCATTTATTTAATCTTTAGTTCTATCAGTTATCTGAATGCATGTCCAATCTGTCAATCTCAACCGTCCGTTGATCTTTGAATCTTGACCCGTCATTCGAATAATCAATTTTCTATAAATTGATCTATCATTCTTCATTCCAATCTCTCTCGCGAATTGTATAACTTTTGGAGAGCACATATCTTGAATCTTAGATATTTTGCTAATCTTTATCATTAGGCTATACTTGCACGAACTTGAAAATCTGAGGGCAATTATACTACACAAGCAAAATGGAGAAGGGCAATCGAGATGAATCATGGAAATACGTTTGGAATTGGTGAGATTGTTCTCATTTTAATTACGTTCTGACTTTCCGATGTTCTTTGTTGCTTAACATTTAGATTTTCATTTTAGATTTTAGTATTGCATGCTTGCATCTAATCTTCTTTGCTGTCTATAGTGCAATTTTCATTTTTGGCGTTACAGATGCAATCTGGTTGGGTCCATTTTTGATTAATAGTAAGTGGGGTGAAGATTCGTACTTCCTCCAAGATATGACATGGGATATCCTTGAACTACCAGTTCATGGAAAATTCTTGAAGTTATAGTTCACTTGAAGTAATCTTTTCCATGAATAGTAGCTTAGGTTTGTACATTTTGTATATATTTTGTACATAGTTTGGGTTGTTTTGTCTGAACAATCCTTTTTGGTTGCCTTTGGATCTTGGTCTGCTCCACCTAAGATTTTGAATTCTCGCTTCATTCTAGTGGAATGAACGTCCCCAACTGGAGCCACTAATGGAACTTCAAAATTTTGCTCCTTATGTTTCATTCCTGCCCTACCTTGTGTCACTGGTCTTCCATGGTGTTGGAAGTTTCTGAGGGTTGGGTTTTGGCCTTATTTACATGTAAAACCCTTGTGTTTATTTTGTGCCCTGGTTGGGATCTATTTTGATGTTACTTTTTGAGGGGTTTTAATATGACTTATGTCCTATTGGTTCGTCTAGGCCGAGTCCCTTTGTTTTAATTTTTATTTCCTTCGTGTGATTCTTTTTATTTCCCTAAGTCTTGGTTGGTCCTGTGTTTCATCATTTAAAAGAAACTTATGTCATTGTTTTCCATCCGCCTAGTAATGTCCCCTCGTCCTTTTAATAAATGTTTTATTTTGCAAAAGGTTCAATTTCACACTATCGTTGATCAATTGCCTTTAGATATCAATGGTTGCCCGCCATTGCATGATTGGGAGTTGCAGGATCTATATTGATCATGATATCACGGGTAGGCACCATGTGGCCTTTTTGAAGGATGAAATTTGCATGACTGTTGATGTGCTGTCATTTGATCTCAACAATTCCCCACCATCCCGCGATGACCCCACCACACTGCTTTGGTTGATTGCGATATTGCGGGATATTGTGGGTGGGTGCCACGTGTCCTATCTGGAGAGGCTGAAGGGGGTAAATGTTTGAGTGATTGTTGTTCAACTACCATTTGATCAACGGTCACCCGCCATTGCATGATCCAAAGTTACAGGGTTTTTAATGATTGTGATATTGCAGGCGACCGCCACATGGAATTCCTTGGCAGCATATGGTATGGTGGGCCCCTTATTTCTACGTTGGTGATTGTTTCAACTTATTTTGAAGATGATCATTTGATGATTCGATTCAACTAAAGGATTGATGGCTTGAATTTAAAGTCTCAGTCAAATATGGTTGGAGCTGTTCATGTGGCGCGCAAGTGAGCTTTAATGGTGCTTAAGGCACTTACTGGCACGATTTAATCAATAAATCAGATGTTGGCCGGTGAGATGTGACTTCCTGGTCCGATGCTTGTTTGCTTCTTCATTTTTCTATAAGAAGGATTTCAAGGCCAGGAGTATAGAGGAGAAAGTTAGTATTTTTGTTGAGTCTAGGGTAAGTCGCAGAGCAACTTGTAAAGTCTGATGGTTTTAGAGAAAATGCAATTTAGGTTTTGAGTCATTCTATAACAGGTTTTGAGTTCATCAGGATTTAATGTTGTATAACAGTACTAGCATTTGACTTGAAATGAAAGATTCAAGCTCATGTCTCTCCATTGTACATGCATATCTGAACTTTGAATAAAATAAATAAGGGTTGTTTTATCCATCTCATTGTTGTGGTGTGTATAATTCTATTTTAGCTTTAATTCAAGGAATTAATTAAAATGCTTGAATGGGATTGTAGGCGAATGTGTTCTGTATAAGGATTTGATAAGTAGTATTGAGTTAGAGTGCATATTGATGAGATTACAAGGTAATGTTGTCAAGGATCTCATATGTTATGTGTTAAATCTATCATATACCTTTAAAGGCTTATGAATTTGACTCTTGCCCAATGGATATATGACACTGGTCTAAGTTGTAATTACCTATATGGTTCAATATTTGTTTTTCTTTGTCTAGAGCTTGCTACAAATTGCAAATCAATGAATTTATTATACTATGGATTGTGTTTAGTTATCTCATGCTCTAGGTAGTTGATATTATTGATGAACAACTAATTCTATTCAATATTATCCTATCATGTTGAGCTATTAAGTGATATTATCTACTATTGTTAATGTTGTTTATGATAATGGTGCAGAGGTTGCAAACACATCAAGGGATTACCCTCCTGGGTCTTGCAGAGCCTGAAGTGTAGGAGGCTTTTTAAAGTCCTCGTCAGTTGGTCCAAGTCCTTCGAGCTGCCCTTGATTGGAATTGGTAGTTCCATAGGTAGATTAGAAGACAAACCTGGTTACAGTGTAAAATAGAACCAACACATATGACTGTCTTGTTAGAAACCAAGATCTCCTACATGCAATCACCTATCACATGCAAAAGACATGCAGAACTAAAGAAGATGTTATGTAAACCTCAAAGTAAAAATGCATTAAAGAGAATCAATTATTACAAAGAGATCAATCCTTATGAAGGAGATCAAGAAACCCTAAAAGGGAAACCCTAAATGAAACCCTAGTGTGCACACTTAATAATTAATCAATTATTAATGTGCCTAAGTTTAGCTTAAGCAAATAAAGGAATAATTGACTTAATTAATTAACCAGATGATATAATTAATTAAGCATAATAACTTATTACTCTAACACCCCCCCTTAAGATGAACTTAGGAAGAAGCTAAAACACTAGAATAAGATGCATGAAAGCAAAGATGGGTCCCGACAACTAGGTCTGATCAGGTACCCATTTACAAATGCAAGAATGAGGTAGAGAAGGAAAAACCCAGTAGGAAAAAACCCCCCTACAATGAGATGACATGCTGCAAAGAAGCACTGGAAGAACTCTGTAGAGTAACACTAGAACCAAAATCTGGCAAGCAAGGAAATATTCTTCTGTCTACTACTGAAATCGGATGAGAGTCACTAATTGACTCAAGGAATCATGAAAAAAGTGATAGCAGACCTGATGCCTCGGAACTCTCAAAAACTCCAAACGGGAACAACCCTAGAATCTATGAAGTAGCAAGCAATTATTGAAAAATGTATTACTGAAAACAAAGTGCAAAGATGCAAGATGCACCCTCCCAACTGCCAAAACATCCAAGTAATCTCCAAATAACCCATCGGGCCAAATCTGGACTAAGTGATCAACCTGGGGCAGATACAAAAAAAGTGCATAGACAACAACATATAGCTCCTTAATACCTTTCCAATGCCGCAAAGATAGTGAAAATCGGAGATCGTGGCAAAAAGTTATGAGCTCATAAGTCCAAAATAAACATCTGAATTCAAACAGAAATAAATATAGATAAATAGAAAAATAATGTAAAATAAACAACACCACTGGAAAGTGCTCGGAACCAACTTTTCGGCAATATCTTGTTTGCTTGATTTCGATACCATATGCCCAAGTTATCACCAAAATAAAAAAAACTGCTCCTTTAGGAAAAAATAGGGCTAGAGGGGGCAAAGAGGGCCAGCCGTACAGATGACGTTAGAAAAAAGCAAGCTTAAATTTGACCGCTGTCTGGTCGTCAGTGAAAAAAAAAGCCCCTTTTTTGGAATAATTTTCTAATCGCCGGTATATTTGTGCAGTAGTCGGAATATGCTCTGCCACTGTCGAAATATTC
The DNA here is from genome assembly GCA_007258455.2 of Sequoia sempervirens. Taxonomy (NCBI): domain Eukaryota; kingdom Viridiplantae; phylum Streptophyta; class Pinopsida; order Cupressales; family Cupressaceae; genus Sequoia; species Sequoia sempervirens. Next base: position 266,558,086 of record VDFB02105785.1, read on the forward strand.
TTTGTGAGGATCTAGAATATTCTTTTGTCGGAAGATGGTCGAGTTCGGACATTGAGCTCCTGGTCTGCGATAGGACCGCCAACCTGGCTGAATGGGCCCACGGGGGCAGAGCAGAGGGCCCCCGGTCCTCCATGTGACTGGGGTCAGAGCAGAGGGAGCTACGGGGGCTGGGGGCTCGATGGCGGATGGGATGGCTCCGTTGGTGGTGGTGGGGGAGTGGTGGCCGCCTGGTGGCTACCAGGCAGCGGATCTGTTTAGAACTGGAGGCATCGGCCCGTGTTCCAAAAAAATGCATTTTTTTTACATTTTTTTCAATTTTTGAGCCTCGGATTGTGTGCTGGGGAGGCCGTATGGCCTCCTTGGCAAAATTTTTTTGCCCCAAAATCAACTTTCTTTGAAATTGACCAAACGAAGGGCGTTCTTAGGGTTTTTGGCCGCTACGAATGCGATGGCAGTGTTCGTTTAAGCCCAAAGTGTCCCAAAAAATGGCTACCCCCAAATCTTGCAAAAAAGATGCCTATGGAAACCCTTGCATTAGAAACTCACTGAAAGGCCATATCTTTTGATCATGAACAGGCAGCTGTAGGTCTGGAGCTTTGATACCATGTTAGAAACTAAGATCACCTACATGCAATCACCTGTCACATGCAAAAGACATGGATAACCAAAGAAGATGTTCTGTAAACCTCAAAGTAAAAATGCATTAAAGAGAATCAATTATTACAAAGAAATCAATCCTTATGAAGGAGATCAAGAAACCCTAAAAGGGAAACCCTAAATGAAACCCTAGTGTACACACTTAATAATTAATCAATTATTAATGTGCCTAAGTTTAGCTTAAGCAACTAAAGGAATAAGTGACTTAATTAATTAACCAGTATGATATAATTAATTAAGCATAATAACTTATTACGAGCTAACATGTCCACCATTCTTTCCTCCATGGCATCCACCTCATTGTTTGTTCTTAAACCTCTTATTCATTCATTCTTCAACCTTTAGAGAAAACTAATAAGTGTCTTCAATGGTGGTCATTCTTACCAATGTCAATTCTTCTTGTATGCTTGGCTTCAATCCATTAATATAATGAGTAACTTTCCCCTTATTCGCCTCAGAATATCCTATCCAAATCAGGACCTTGTGAAATTCCTCTATGTATTCTTTCACCATTCTTGTCCCTTTCCTCAAGCTTTGCATCTTCTTGAGTAGCTCCAATTCATAATCAACTGGAATAAATTGTTTCTTCAATTTTGACACCATTATGTCCCTTCTAGAAATTTTATCTTTCCCTTGTATTCCTCTTTCTAACTGGACCTCTTTCCACCATATACTGGCGCGAGCTTTCAATTTTTTCTTTGCAAACCTCACTCAATGAGGATCTTCAGTCTCCTCAAACTCAAAAAATTCCTCCATGTCATTTATCCAATCAATCAATTCTTTAGGATTCAAATTTCCACTAAAATTTGAAACCTCCATTTTAGGTCTCTTTCCAATGCTTGAGATTGCTCACAACAATCTTCTTTCTCCAAGATCCATTGGATCCTACTCTTCCTCTTCCATTTCCTCTTCTATTTCGTCTTCACTGTCATCTCTGTTTTGTGGCACATCTCTTCTTCGAGTTCCTCTTGTTGCAAGGTTTCCAATTTCCTTCTAAGGGCTCTGATTTCATCCCTAGGTGGACTTCCTCCACTTGAATCTCTACCTTTGCCATACTGGGCAGGTCCTGGAGGCATCTTGAATTCAACCCACACTCATAGGTCCTATTACAACTGCCTCATGTTCGATGCTTTGTTATAGGCACAGGAAAACTTGGCTTTGATACCACTTGATGAGGGCGACACCGCCACAACCCACATAAATCACAACAACATATAACAACATAGAAGATGTGAGACAAAAAAATGATTCACTTTCAATTATTTTTAGAAAATGAAATTATAGATTCAAAGCTTACAAGCTATAGCCTCATGGGCTTGATTTATTACAATAAAATCAACTCTGAAAAGAAAATCTACTATTCAGAGCCACAATCTACACTATCAGGGCCACCTTCTACAACCCCCACTTAACCCTTTTTATTTTCCCCAATAACCACCCTAGATTGTTCTAGAAAGATCAAATTTTCCCTTTTGTTTTGGCGCCAAAAGTCTTGCCATTCAATTTCTAGCCTAGGAAGAAATTTTTATGAAATTCACTTTTTAGAGGACCAACTTCGCGGGGCCATAACATTTGATCTGGGCGTCTGATTCACTATTATTGCATATCGTCGGAAAGCTCTCGACGAGCTCTATAACATATGAATTGACTGTAGGTGGGTGCAACCACTTTTTGATCTATTTTAGGGCCTCTAAAGTTTTATACTGAATTTGAAGTTGCATTGGAGAAATTTCTCAGGACGAAAACTTTAATTTCTCCCAAACCGTGTAGGGTAGAGGTGATTCTTTTGCAACTGAAAATATTTTTCAGCTCTGATCCTTGGGGTAAATTTTCACGTCCATACAAGCCCGTTTTGGCTGACTTACTAAAAATAGTAAGTGCCCATTTTTTGATATTTTTGTTGCTTGACTGTCTTATACCCCTTAAGTGCCATCATGGGACTCAAAACAACTAAAGAAAATTAAGAAAATAATTTTTTTGGGTGATGCAAGATTGCCCTGCACCACTGGATGCTCCTGCATCAAAGTGCTATATGAGAAGTTTTGAGTCAAGAAGGTAAGCATGTTGCCTATTTTAGTGAGAAATTGAATGATGTCGAAAGAAAATATTAAGTCTATTATCAAGAGTTTTATGCAATAGTTCAATCCTTAAAACAATGGAGGCACTATTTTCTGCCAAATAATTTTTTTTTGTATATTGATCATTAAGGCTTATAGTACTTTAGTAGTCAAGGGAAGTTAAACCAAAGGAACTTAAAATGGGTTGAGTTTTTTGTAGATTTACACAATTTTTTTGAAATACAGGAGTGTGAATTCAAACAAAGTTGTAGATTCCTTAAGTAGAAGGAAAAATTTGTTGATAGAGATGAAGATAGAGGTTGTTGGGTTCAATGAACTCAAGAGTTCAAGTATCCTAAAGATCTAGACTTTACATAAACCTGGAAGACTTGTTTGGAACCTATTTCTTTGAATAAGACCGAATGTTTAACTTTCATAATCTAGGATGGTATGTTGTTTAGAGGAAGCTAGTTGCACATTCCAAGGAGTTCTATGAGAGAGAACCCAATTAAGATAAGACCATTGCTATTGTAAATGAGAATTATTACTGGCCACAATTACACTTAAATGTGAAGAAGTTTGTGTAGAGTTGTAGAGTATGCCAAAGGGCTAAAGAGGTAAGTCAAAATATTGAGCTATATAAGCCATTAACTATACTAGAGAGGCCATGGGAGGATATTAGTATGAACTTCATTCTTGGTTTACCAAGAACACAGAGGGGACATGCCTAAATATTATTGGTGGTGGATATGTTTTCAAAGATGACACATTTCATTCCGTGTCATAAGACCAATGATGTTGTTCACATTGTAGTTAATCTTCAGAGAAGTGGTTGACTACATGGTTTATGGAAGACTATAGCCTTAGATCGAGATACCAAATTTGTTGGGTATTTTTGGAGAACACTGTGGAAAAAGTTGAAGATTGATTTGAAGGTTAGTTATGCACACCATCTACAAATTGATGGCAAAATAGAGGTGGTAAATATAGAGTCCAGGGAAACTACTAAGATGCTTAATAGGAGATAAGACCAAGGGATGGGATTTGTTTTTTCCACAGGAAAAGTTTACATACAATAATTCTATCACTTGAAGCACTAATAAATCCCCATTCTAGATTGTATATGGAAGTAGCCCAAGAAATTCTTCTAAGTTAAGAAATATTGATAAAGGAGATAAGAGTAGTGTTGAGGCTAAATATTTTGTAGAGCACCTGAATAACTTGCACAAAGAGGTAAGAAATCATATCCATAAGATGAATTCTTAGTACAAGGCTAAGGTAGATCAAAAGTGGAGATATAAGGAGTTCCAGGTTGGAGATGAAGTCATGATTCACCCGAGGAAAGAAAGGTTCCCAATGGGAACATATGACAAGTTGAAATGAAGAAATTTGGACCATGTAAGATCCTAAAGAAGCATGATTTAGGAAAATCCTACAAGGTAGAGTTGTAAAGAGGAATAAACATCTCTCTTGTATTCAACATTGTTGATTTAACAAAATATCATGAAGGAGATACATAGGATGCACCAATAAAAGAACAATGGAATATTCTAGCACCTACTTTAGAGAAGGAGGATATTGAAGACATCTTGGATAGTTGTGTGGGTAGAAGTACAAGAAACAAGCAATATGAAGAATATTTGGTTAAGTGGAGAGGAAGGCCTATTGAAGATTCATCATGGCTATCTAAGGTAAATGTTGACCATCTTGGTTTTCCTTAGAACACTTGAGATATGAAAATGTCACTTCTCAAATTACCCTTGATAAGGGCTAAAAATGGCAAGGTTACTATTTTTAGTAAGTTGGCATTTATGCATGTATGGATATGAAATATTACACAAAGCTCCAAAATGGTGAAATGAAGCCAATGGTGAAGAAATCACTTCTATACCATTTGTCATTTGTGAGATATTCATGTTTTTGTCTTTAAAATTCTTTTAAAAATATTTAAAACCAATTTTTAGTCACCTAGATGTTCTAGATGAGCTCAAAAAGTGGTCAAAAACCAAAATATTCCTAGAGGGATCTTTTGTGGCCCTATTACTTGATGAGATGTTTCCAACGACATAGACAGTTTGTCGATCCAATGCCCGAGCGAAAAGTTATGGCTCTCGAAAGTTGGACTAAAATTTGAAAATTTCTTAAGGCTGAAAAAATGAACAACTGAATTAGTTTGACACCAAAGTGGAAGTCAAAGTTCGTTGGCAAGAGGAGAAACATATAAATCGTTCACAAATGGAAAGGGATTCATTCTAGATGAGAAGATAACTGAATTTCCTGCTTTTTCAGCACATAATGGAGGTTGAGGTTTCAATGGCCATTGTTGTCATTCACAGACTTGTATGTTTGATTTTCTGTATGTATTTGCAGCTCATATTTTTGTAATAGTGGTCTTGTGACTAGATCATTGTACTGCATATTATTGCATGTTTATAAAGATTTCATGAATATATAATAAAAGTGGTAGATTTCATGAAATTTTATTCCTAGGAACATTTTTATAATAGTATAAACATTTCTATTGATAGATAGGCTTTTAGGACATATGGCGGTGAGAATTCTCTCAGCACCCTCTTGGGGAATTATTAGTTAAAGGCATTAGCATATAAAAGAATACATTCTTGACATAGGATAGACCAACGCATAGAGAACATTTAAGTGGAGTGTTAAAGAATCTATCTAGAAATAGGAAATGCTAGAAAGCTAAGCGTACTATTTACAGTTTTCCTTAGTGCTTCCACTTTATTAGTGGAAAGATGACTCACTCAAGGTAATGACACGCACTTGGTACAGTGGCAGGCCTGCTCTATAGTTAAGATCAGGTTATATTATAAATATAATGAACTATTATAGCCTGAAAACTTATATTTTTCTTATCATGGAGAAATATAAGCCCTATATATTCATGGTTCTTGTGCAGGCTGCTTATGCTGGTCAGATCATAATTTGTAAGGCTGCCCTAAATAACGGATTGAATGGTTTTGTTCTGGTGTGTTACAGGCATGTGATTGCCACTGTGTTTCTGGGTCCTCTTGCCTATTTCTTAGAAAGGTAAATTTTAATTTTTAATGAGTCTGCAATTAACTTTTACGTATAGATAAATATATTTTGAAAGACTTCAGTTTATAAACATTTATTGTTTTCTTTCAGAGGACATATAACTTTGATCATTTTATATTTGAATCCATTCATAACTACTGCTCAGTGTAATCGTATGATTTTATTATGAAGGAAGACTCGGCCATCTATCACCTTTTACAGCTCCTGCATGATTTTCGTGCTTGCTCTATGTGGGTATGTTATTTCTCATTTTAGGCTTCTGGGTTGTGCATTTTCTGGCAGAAGATAATGATCCATATGTCTGAATAATGGCATGATGATTTGCAGGACAACTATTCAGCAAAACCTCTACTTGGCAGGACTGAAATGCACATCTCCAACATTTGGATGTGCGTTGGGGAATGTTATTCCTGCAATGACCTTTGTCATGGCTGTTTTGTTTAGGTATAGCGTGAAAGGTGCTTTTGAAAATATTTTGCCTTTTTAGTTTTACAACGCTCAAGACTTCTTTGGTGAAAAACCAAATCCTAGCAAATATCATTATTAATTGGACATTTTTCTGATATGGGTTTAGATTGGAGAAAATTAGGATTAAAAGTCGTCCAGGGCAAGCAAAGGTTTTAGGTACCTTGATCTGCACAATTGGAGCATTGGTTATGACTGTGTACAAGGGTTCTGCTATACCCAAGCTCTGGTCTCCTCCTATTCATATAAAGCACAATCATAGTAAAATTCACGAGGATTGGATAAAAGGTTCTGCTCTAATGATGATGAGCTATCTTGCATTGTGCACATGGTTTATTCTTCAGGTTTTCATCTTAACCCTAGCATAGAGAAATAATTACTTGAATATGTAATGTAAACACTAACATATTTTACCTTACTTTATTTTTATTCTTTATGCTCTCTTTTATCCTGATGATAGATCACGGAATGTGATCCTAAACATTGATGCAAAAAAACACACATAACCTAATCCAGAAACACTAAGCAACACTTATTAGAATTGTAGAAATCTATTATCACTAATATTCTACCTGATTTGCAGGCTAAAATTATAAAGGTTTATCCGGCTCAAATGTCACTGATCACGTTGATGTGTTTTGCTGCCTCACTGCAATCAGCTGTGGCAGCCTTCATTTTTGAGCGAAATCTTGCTGGCTGGGCTTTGGGATTGAACCTTCAACTATTTACTGTTGTCTATGCTGTATGATTTGAGGATGCACATGTTTATAATTTTACATATAAGGCTTAGAAAAGACAATTCACACAACAGTAACTGATTAATTATGGCTGATAGTTGTCTATCTCGGGTTTTGTTTATGCAGGGAATAGTGATTTCAGTAGTTGCATACTGCATGCAGATGTGGTGCATCGGCGAAAAAGGGCCAGTTTTTGCAGCTATGTTCTCTCCTGTAACGTTGGTAATAGTTGCCATTTTGTCACCCGCTGTTCTAGATGAACAACTTCATTTGGGAAGGTGAACCTACGGAACCGATTTATTATTTCATAGATTAACATATCTAGACAAAACTATTAGTCAATATTGGGCAGTTTAATTTACAAATTTATGATATTGTTTACAGTATAGAAGGAGGAATATTGGTTGTTATAGGTCTTTATACGGTGCTATGGGGGAAGAGAAGGGATATGAAGGATGTTGGCAAGCTGCTACCTATAGAAAGTCGACCAGAAACTATCTCAAATGATGTGCAACACGAATCTATGCAATCAAAGGATAATTCGAATACCAAGGGAATTGCAGAGAGCATTTAAATATCACAAGAATGCAGATTTGGTTGGCCTCACAGAGCCACACCAACCAGAGCCACAACAGTAGAATATGAGAGCATATCTCGAAGGAATATTAGATGATGCTACACAAATAAAGCTCATATTCTACTGTTTTAAAGTCAAACCATTATGATGCATTGGCTTAAGTAATCTACAACCCAGTGCGCTTTTTTTCCATAAAAAAATTGTGTCAATGTGGGATAAAGGAAATTAATATTTCTAAAAGAAAAGTTAAGATTATAGTTTTTAATTCTATGGATATGGAAGTTTTAAATTTAAAATAAAAATAAATTATAAAATTCTTGCAACCATTTTTACAGTTAAAATATTTCTGTATTATATTATATTATTAATGGTTCAGTGGGTGTAATAGTCTAAAATTTAAAGAGATATTTGATGCTCTAATCTTATAGTGTGTATTGGGTTATGAGTAGTCAGCTTGTGGCCACTATAAATTCTTAAATAAGCTACATAATCATTATAATAATCATATATATGTACTTAGGTTGTCCTAGAGACTATTTAATTAAGTATCTAAGTTGGTATGTGTTGCATTCAAGGCATAAATATGGTATATATAAGAGGTATAGGATAGTTATTATCATCAAGTTGAGTATTGTGTTCTCCTCAAAGTGGCATATTATCATCAAATATTTTTAGTATATTTATTGTTATATTATTCCTTTGTGCAAGTTGATCCATTATATTATCAATACAAACTCTTCATAGGTTGAAGATTCTCCTATTTGGTGTCAATAAAATATAATCCTTATATTTCTCCTTGTTCTAGTTTTTTATTACATGTATTAAGTTTTTCTATAAAAAAGAAAAGATATAAGATAGTATCCATTCATTTACATAGAGATTAAAGGGAAAAGAGGCTAAACATTCTTTATAACATCATTTTTTATATTTTATTTTATGTATCTAGGCATATGAAATTAAAGGTTCTGAACATGCCTAAATGTGGCACAAATTCTCTAGTTAGCTATATTAGGTTTGATGAATAACTTGTATGATTGATTGGATTGGGTAATGAGGTGTTTTATTTTAGAATTAATAGCTTCTCTGTCCATATGTAATTATTTGGAAGCATATATAGGATGTGAATATCCTTTCAATGTGTTGTTAAGAGTATTACACTTGCTTTAAATTTTATGCTAGACAAATTGCATGGAGTGTCTTCTTCTATAAGGAGTATTGTTTAGTGTTTTCTAGCAATAAAGTTTTATTCGATTTCTAAGGATATTGCATATTGAGGCTTCCTGGCCAAAAAATATGTGTTGTGTGTGATTTATATTTTATTTTATATAATGCTATTATTATTTTCTATATTTTTTCCTTATTCTATGTGTGGCTCTTAATAAGTGGTATTGATGCAACCATAGATAGAGAATCTAATGAAAATAGTATATTTTTGCATCCCAAACATAGACAAGAAAATAACCATAAAGCACACAAAAATATAGATTTAGAAGGTAAATGAGATGTCACAAATCAATGATAGTATTATTCAATTTTCAATAATGAGCACATCTACCACTTTCAAATAATTTGACATGTAATAGGTTAGTATTAAGGTTTAAGAATAAGAAGAATTATACTATCTTATATGCCTAAAAGAAATGCTCTTATTACAATAATTAAGAACCTAAATCCCATAGTTTGGACTTATGTCCTTTATGTTTTGTCTTATTCTAAAGAATTTATTATATTATTTACAAGGATCCATTATAATGATGAGGTGGAGCTAATCAAAAGGTTTTGAACCTTTCCTCATAAATTCTTTCTAAGAATGAATTAAAACATTATAATCAATACACTATCCAATATTTAATGTAAAAGTTAAGGGCCTTTAGACATCACAACTTGTCAATTAGGACCACTTGCTAGATGAATCCCATGTGTTCAAGATCTATGTGGTGAAACTTGATGTAGATCTAGCCACAATCCTCCTCAAGAATAATAATATTTAAAATATCTTCAAATTTTATCACAAATATTAAATTTTTATCACACTATGAGATTTTGATCTAGAACGTAGATCACTTGAGATGGTGATTATGTAAGAGAATTCCTTTGTAGTGGAAATTGTCACATTTCAATGAGAATATAATAACTAGAAAATATTATATATATTATTGGGTGATACAAGTTTACTCAATCTCTAAGACCTTTTGCATAAAAAATCCCATGTAATAGAGTTTTGAGCATGACACACAAAATTAAGTGAGAGAGGTTGTAGTGATCACTCCAAACATTCCACTCCATCTTTAAAAATATATGTATCATCCTTAAGGCCCCTTCCCTTCCACCACTCTAGATATTTTTTATTTTCCTTCCCAGTTTTTTAGCTCAAATACCAATTTAAAATTTATCCTATCTCATTTGTAGGTCTCTCAATAATGTGTTGCCTCAAATCTAGTCCCTATAACAAGGTTATATCATACTCTATATATTCAAAACCATGAAATTCATACAAATCGACCATATGGAACACTATTGACATATCCAAATCTTCTTGTAAGTCAATCTCAAATATTTTTAGTATTTCTATGCAACACTCTACAAGAGAGAATTTTCTTTGGATTCAAATTTTTATATGTTCCAAGGATTCTCTTCTTTCTCAAATGTACCATGAGTGACTTACCCTACAAGTAACTCTTTTATCTTTTATGATAATCTACACTTACCTTGTATTAACTATTACTTCTCTCCAAATATTGCTTCACTCGGGTGTGTTCCTCCTAAAAGTGTTGTGTAAAATCCTTTACATTTATACTAACACATTCTCCATCATGTACTTTCAAAACATCTATAGAAAATTTGGGAGATTCCCTATACATAGAATAAAATGGGACTTTCTTGTGACTAATTCACCATTTTGTTGAATGGAATTTTATCTTGCACCAACAAAGTGCCCCACTATGTTGGTTTTTCTGCCATCAAAATTATGAAGATTTTCACTAGACTCTTGTTAACAACCTCTATTTGACCATCTATTTGTGGATGGTATACAAAATGGTAGCATCAAAAATTATATTTTTTTTAGGTGAAAGTACAATTTCATGCTCTATTTGGAACCAAATTGAGTGACCTTTGAACCAATGCATTTAGATATTCCCTAAGCCCTAAAATTTTCCTATCAACCTAGGAGAATGTGTCTATACTACCCTGATTTAGAAATCTTATCAATTAAACATCAAATTATTTCTGGCAAGTGTCCTAACCATGGAAAAGTATTGATTTTAGTAGACCCTAAACATCTATATAAAAACTTTTTTGAGTGTGAGGAATCCAGTCTAGGGTGCCCTATGCTCTAGACTAGCTAATCTTCTTGCCCAAAAAAAATGATTTCCTATGTTTTCATTGAAACATAGAAAAAGGGAGGGGGGAACCCTAAAGTTGAATGTATAAACCCTAGGGTCAATTTTCTCCCCCTTTCAAAGTTTCATTAAGAATGAAGATCAATAAGGTGAATAGATTAACTTTCAACCATGAAGGTAAGTCAATCAGACCTGGATATGCATTCTTAGGGCATTGAAAGTGGATTGGAGATGATTTGAAATGTTTAACCTAATTAAGCTACATGACCTAATATGATAAATGCAATATTCTGAAAGCACACAAACTAAAACAATTAATTGAAAGTAGATCTAAGAAGTATTGGAGGCTGTGCACTTGTCATAAAAAGTTGGATTTGACATGCATAGGAGGAATAAGATGCTTCTAAGGGGTGTATGGGTCTCTGGTAGGGGGTTCTAAAACTAATTTTGGAGTTTTCTAATGCTAGATCTAACCTTTTGTTTCCCAGTTGTAGAGTTGTTGGAATATCGTTAGATAATTCTGTAGATGATTTTCTATGGCTTGACAACTTTTAAGGCTTTGAATGCAACAATGGAAAAATTGCCATCAATATTCCTTCAATTCTCTTTAAACCTATAACATGCACATTTAAAAAGAGAAGAAATGTTAGTCCATTTAGGGGCTCGCCTTAGTCAAACCTCGTGTAAGTGTTTCCACTTCCACAATGACAATGTCAATGATAAATAAATAATTGAAAGGAAGGAATGATGAAATCACAAAGTGTTGCAACTCACGGCCATTCAATGGCTTCCTTCAAGGACTGAAGTCAAGCACATCACCTCAAGGACTTTAATCTTGCTTGCTTGAATTGCTTGAATGCTTTAGAGATCTAAAACAAGGGTTAGCCTTAACAAAACATGAACACATAGAATTTGACATGATGTTGGATCTTGAATTGCTACAACAATGCTCTTAAATGCTACTCTTGATTTGCTCTTGATCATAAGTTTGCAATATATTTTCACTCAGTGCTTGTTATCCTTTTCAAATGATGCAATAACTAGGTATTTATATGCAAGTGTTCTAATTTCCCAAAAAATAGATCACAAAAGTAGGTCACACTTGAAATTTAAATTTTGAGTGTTAAAATGTCACCAACATGTTAATTTTTCTCTGAAAATATAGGGGGACCCATACCCATGGGAATATGGGTTCTAGCCCTATCTTCCAAGACTTTTAGTGTTAGGATCAAAACATTAATTGCTTACATTTATTCAATACTTGCAATCCATCGAAAAATGATAAAAATAGGCTTTAGAATACATAATTTAGGAAATTAGGGACTTATTTAGGTCCATTAATTTAGGGGGAGAAAAAAATAGTCTGAAAATGTTAAGGGTGACAATTTTCAACACTACATTTAGCCCTCACTTTAGTGAGAGTATGCACTTATGCTCAAACTCACAATAAAGTAGAAAAATATATACCAATAGGGGTTCAAATGTATTGATATTGAAGAGATAGAATGACTAAGGATCAAGGGGGATGATCAAGCCCCCAAGATCTAAGATCCCATGACAAACCAACATAAGCACAAAGGAACAAACATCTACATGTAAGATATGCAGCAAGACAACATATACACAAACATACATGTCGGAAGACACAAAGCATACACAATTAAAACACATGACATAATATAATATATGGATGATGATGAAGTGAAAACAAACATGATGTAAAAACAAAAGAAAATGTGTACACAATAAAACACAATGTTAGTACTAAAGGGATTCGAGTTGATAAGGTAAAGAGACCTGAATCTTAAATCTTCTCAAATACCAAATGCCATTCATCAAATAAATGAATTCTCCCATGAGGAATATAAAATTATATTATGCCACATTACTCATGAAACACATGTCTCGACTGGAAATAAAGATGTGTTATGGTAGGTGGCCATGTAAAAAAAGGTGCTCAAGTTCATGACCCAACAAGCTCCACTATGCTAAACCCATGAACTTTCTTGAAAAAAATCACCTTTGGGGGTGCAAAAAAACTCACCTCATGGGGTGCATAAAAATCACCTTAGAGGGTGCATAAGACTCATCTTAGGGGGTGCAAAAAAATAACATCAAGGGGTGTAACAAAAATCACCTCAGAAAATGGTAAAACACCTTGAAAATGTTGCTTATTTTATCAAAAACAAAACTCACCTCAGGGGGTGCATAAGACTCACCTTAGGGGATAAGCCCAAGGTAAGGTAGGTTGGGCATTGGGATGAGTTGTGGGGATACATTTTAGTTAAAAAAAAGAATCACCTCAAGGGGTACAACAAAACTCACCTCAAGGGGCGCAAGAAAACTCACCTCAAGGGGTGCATAAAATTCACCTCAAGGGGTGCATAAAACTCACCTTAGGGGGTGCATAAAACTCATCTAAGTGGGTGCATTCTAGTAGGATAAGGCTAAACACTCAAGTCCAATGTTGTATCAACACCACCACATGAGAAAATAACAAAGGGGATTTGCTCAATATATAAAAGGTCACACCTTAGAGGATATCACTCATGACATCACCACCAAAAGAGGACAAGTCATGGAAAAATAAATTTGCACCTTAGGGAATACTATCCATAGCATTACCACCAAGGGGAATGCCATATTCCAAGAAAGGTCACTCTCTTGAGGGATATCAAGCCTAATATCACCACCAAGGAGACACTAATCATAGATCAAGAAGGCCACCCTTTGATTAACAAAGTCACACTTCCTAGGAGATGTATGCTATTATCACTAAGAAGGGACTATTCTTATGCAAACAATGAGCAGGGGACTATATGGCCCCCCCCTTTAAATTTTAGTGTATTTGCTACATTAACATTTTAAGGAGAAACAAAGGGATCCCAAAAAGGAATGCACCTAACACAAGGCTACCTAACCCCCTTGCCCCCCAGGTGTAGGGACAAAGGTGAGACAAATGGATTAAGATACATTGTTCCTTACAAAATGAAAGATGATTGCATAAAGCCTAGTTTACACCCTCATGGATGGTAGCGAGTATGTTGTGACACTATGAATACTACATTTCAAGGAACATAGAACCATGAATGTTAATGTATTATACGTTCAATTTGATCCCCATAAGGGTCAAATTCACGTAATTTATTCCTTAAAGCACAACATTCATCAATAAGATGTCCAAGTGTTTTATGATATGCACACTAAGACATGTTTTCACTCTTTCCTTTCTTATCTTTTCATTTGTAGATAGGTGGAAATGTAACATGTCTTAGTTTGAGAAGTGTGTCTAGGGCCCTTTTAGTCTTGGTTATGGGATGCAAAAAGGTAACTTCTTAAGAGAACCATGGACTTTGTGCTTCTTGGTTGGTTGAATAGTTGGTTGTTGTAGAGGTGGAGGATATTGGTAACCAAGACCTTTGGTATCTTCAGATGGTGTTTGTTCCAAGAGGGAGTGGATCTCATGTTCATTCTTTATGTCATATCCTTGTTTACTTAAGATTCTAAAACCTTGACAATAACTATGTTCCAAGTTAATGGGTGTGTTTGTAACTTTATTCTCATAAGATGAAGGAGCATTAGGTGGTATGTATTCCTTATGAATGTTATCAATAGGTTCCTTTATGCATGTTGGTTTTGGTACATGCTTTGTGGTTCAATTTTTAGATGTAACAAAGTGAATGCTTCAAGCGGTGGCATAGTAGGACGTTGTTGGTATGGGGTAGTAGGCCATTGCATTGAGGGATAAAAGGCTGCATTATTCTCAAGGTTATTTAAATAATTTTGTATGAACTCATGCATGCTCTCTTCTTCTTGGCCTAAGATATCTATCTCATGAAATACATTGGGAGGTGAAGGATCATGAGTTCCATCAGCTTGAAACATCAACTAAAGATTTCAAGGACATCCAAATTTTACCAAAAGACATCCATAATGAAATTTTGCAATGAGGCTCAAACTATTAATCCACAGTTGAAGAACAATTAGACAATAGCTTTGGACAGAGGTTCTTGAGAGTATTCTATCACATAAAGTTGACTTATGCCCAAAAAACAAGAAAGAGTCACCCAGGGGCATTTGAGTCTTCAACTGGGGTTCTAAAAATTCAAAGTTTGACTAGGTTTTACATTGCTTAATGATTTTGACTCTACTTGCAAACAGTTATAATAGTAAGTAATTTCCCAAAATTTGCATAATCTATGCCAATTTGATGCAAAATGCAAGTATGAAATAATGTTGAAGATGTTTGAACAAGTTGTGAATGCAAATTTTAGATTTGAAATGCAATAATTGATTGATTCTAAGATTTAAAGGCTTGAAGATGATGATTTTGATGTAATTTTGAAATATAAAAAATGCACTTTCTTTCACTTTTATGAAAGATATGGCAAATTCCTAAAAACATGCAATTATTGATTCCAAAACAGAGATCTACAAGTTCCTATAGACTAAGTAGATGGAGACAAACAACTCTAAAAAAGTTTGTTGATGCACCTATACAAGGATAGAGTTGCCTAGGAGAATTTGAGTCCTTGGTAGGGGGTTTAAAAATTAAAAAAATAAATATTAAGTTGTTTAAGGTTTCTATTTCTATCTGCAAATAGGTCTAATAGTTAATTCTTTTCCAAAATTTCTCAATGTGATTGAAATGCAAATGTATGATAATGTGTGAACAAAAATGAATAATTATGAATGCAATTTTGAATGAAAATATGATCTAAATGACTAAAACACACCCTAATGCAAGCTATGATGCAGTATGAGGTGCAATTTTTTTTCATCAAGCTTGGGGTCCTTCATAGGGGTTTCTAATGAAGCTTTCTAATGAAGCTTTTGTTGGAATACCCCTTTCTTATTCAATTCACTTTTATGTTTGTTAAATTGTACCTCTGACATCTTCTTGATCATCTTATCCATGATATCCCTATAAGTACCAAACCTTTTTGATGTTGGATCCTTAGGTTTGTTGAAAAAAATCAACATATGCTTTAAATTTCATAGGAGAGACTTCATATGGAAATCTTCAAATCAAAGAGGTTCTTGGTTCCACAACTTCTATTTAGCAAAATTCCTTATCAACATGAAAGGTAATCTCATATTTATGTTTTCCTATTGAATCAAAGGGAATTATCTCCCTATCTTGCATCTTTATTTGCAGATTTTTGAAGAATCCCTAGTATGTAGAGTTGTAAGCTTGTTTATCATTAAACCCTATCATGTGGTTTCCAATCTATGTGGCAACCAAAATTTGTTCTTACTAGACCTTACCCTTGAACCATAGATTTTTGGTTCCTATGGACAACTCTAACTCTTCTAGGGGTTTTCACCTAAAAGGAGAGAGAGAGGGCCCAAAAATGCTAAGGGTTCATTCAAATTATGTTATGTGTGATGTTGTCTAAGCTAAATGAAGTAAAATAAATGAAATTAAGTGATCTATATGATTGAATATGAATGCAAAACTAAGATCTATGCTATGTTTGAAAACAAAATTTTGTTTGCAAAAAGCTTCAAAGAATGAGCAAAAATGCAAATTGCACTTAATAGAATGCAGTTTTCAGAATGTGTGCACCTAGGAAACTGGGGAATATTGGAAAAAAATATAGAAAATTGATGAAAGCTGAATTTTAGCTGACTGGGACTCATTCGCCACCCTGGGCGAATCAGTCCCAGGTTAGGACTTTTCTACATAGATGTTTTCTGTCAGTTGGGAACCTAGATCTGCATCTGACTCAAATCTACACCTCAGGAGGGACTCATTCACCATGCATGGAAAATCAATCCACTTTGGAATTTCTACAGCTTTAAATTTCTATTTTGTACCTTGACACTCGCACAACAATTTTTGATGAAAACTCAACTTCAGATATTAGAAAATTCGTGTAAAAGGACTTAAAATGGTTTGTCTAATGGTGGGTTTACCTTGGTCAAACCCCTAGTTGGGTAATTAAACCTTGAATGGAGAAAAATATGCATAAAACCCTAGCGTTAGATGTATTAAAGACTAGGAAAGTCTGAATCATGACAAAAACCCTATTCTATTGATCTAGAATAAGAAATGCAAAGATGATTCATATAATGTAAGATCTCAACCCTAGAAACCTTACAACACATGAAAAATAGGAATGAAATTACATGCAAATGATAAAAAAAAAATTTCAAACCTTAATCTGAAGATAGAATGAAAATGGAAGATGGAATCAATATGAAACCAAGTCCTTAGGTGTGATTTAGTGGCTAGTTTCACTTCCTCACCCTAGATTTCTTCATGATTCACCATAGGCATCCATCATCAACCCTTTACAATGTTGAATCTTGACCAAGAGAGCGAGCTTCAAGACCTGCAAAAACCCTAGTTTGCTACCCTAAAACTTCAACTTTTGCTAATGAGACTTGTTGTGTAAGACTTTACTTTAGGAATTTCTCTTGAAAAATGAAAAAAAAGGATGAAAAGATGTGTAAAATGACTTGAAAATGAGTATTTATAAGCAACAACACCTTATTTTCCCATTATTTAGACCTAAGAGGTTGACATTCACCAAAAAATTAAGTTAAATTAATCCAATTCTCACTCAAAATTGAATTTTACCTCAAAGGGGGACTCATTCACCACTCTTGGTGAATGGGTCCCACCAGAGGGGACTCATTCGCCCAAGGGGGTGAATGGGTCCCACTACTGCTTTTTGAAGGTGGGTTTTCAGGGTATGAGATAATTAAATGCTATTTGTCAGGTTTTATGTGATTTCTTAGGTAAAACAAGCCTCTAGATAAAAAATAATGGGTCTAAGGGGCCTATAAATGTTGTTTTGAAGGGTAAATGATGTGAAGGGACTCAAAATTGGGTCCAATTAAGCATGAAATCATCTCTTTTCTCAAGAGGGTCCAATTTTCTACGACACAACCCTTAAGCCTAGAAAATTCATTCAAAAAATAGAAAGTTAGAAAAATGATTAAAGACCCAAACTTGAAGTTATATCCAATATCCTTGGTTCGCTTGACATTGTATAATAGTTGCTCCCTCAAAAATTCACATAGGTCAAAACATTTACTTCCTTGACCATTTGGTGTGTAGTGTGGATTGCAGTACTAGTTGTGGAGCCTTCTCTATTTATGTAACACACTTATATGCAATGCCCATTTTAGCACACTTGACACACAAATCAATTATTTCGTTGACACTTTGAGTTCTTTTGTTAAATGTTTCCCAATTAGCTTTGTAACCCTCTCATTCTTAATTTATTTCATCATCAAAACAATTTAGGAAGAACACAACCTAGTAATAGCCCTAATTGCATCCTTAGTGTTCCTATAGGGTTTATCCAAGTAGATGAACTCATCATGGATTCATTTCAAGGTAATTATTACCCATTCAATATTGTAACAAAATTCTAGGAAGTCTTTCCACACATCTAGCCCTTTTTCTAGCACATTTGCAAACTCTGGTTTGTATCAAGTATAATCATCATCCAACAAAGTTTGCCTCAACTCTTCAAACTTCATGTGGTAAATTTCATTGATGGGGATGGGAATGTATATTCTCACATCTTATGTGTACACCACATCAATAGTTACCTTGGAGAACACACCATCCTTATCTACCTCCATTGATTTGAAATGATACTCTTTGTATTTCAGCCTTGGTTTCTTAGAAATATCAACCAATTTAGGAGTCACCCTTACAATTCTTCTCAAACCTTTTGAAACTATGGTTTATGAATTTTTTTGAAGAATACCTTTGTGTTTCATTGCTAGGGTTTTTCTTTTCAACATAATTCATCTCGAATTCACAAGATTTATTAAAATGCATTCTTCTTAACTCTAGATGTAATTGCTTTGTATTCAAATGAGCCAAGATTGTGCAAATGAAGAATAAGTAATCCAAATTCACCCTAAATTTTCAAAATTAATGTACCTTGTCCTTTTTAGGTAGACGACTACTAGAGTGCTATGTGTCTTCATAGAGATCAAAAAGCTTTATGCAATCCTCTGCATACCATGTCTTTACACTGAAAATTGAAGCAACATATTCAAACTGATTCATAAATTATATACTTTATATGAGCTATTACAAAAACAATTTCCACGCTACAATATTCAACATTTTATCCTTTCTAGGGGTTGAGAGAATTTGTAGATGGTAGCCTCCCATGAGCCAATGCTTTATTTCAATCTATCATGAGATCTTGTGTGTAATGCACAAGCATAGTTTCATCCTTCATCTCATTTTCTTTCTCCTATTTCTTTCTCAAAACATTTGTAGTTTCGTCCTGTTTGTTTAGGGTTTCCTTCATCCTCTTGTGTTGAGCAAGTGGTTTTGCAGAACCACTCTTGAAAAATAGTTCTTTATTCCCATATTTATTGCACTTGTAGCAAACAATATTATATTAAGGGGCTAAACCTTTTCTCCTTACTTTAGTTTTACAATCAACAACCCTATTGTACTAATGGAAAAAGTATCCCTTTTTCCTTAATTTGGGAATGAATTAATAAAATGGAATTAATTTTTCCTTATTTAGGGTGTTGTAAAGTGTTTCTTTACACTTTCACACTAATATAGGGATTTATTAATTAATTGAGGTTAAATTAAAGTTAATTGGCCCCTTAAATTCAAATCCAAGCCTAATTTAATACATTTTCCGAAGGATAAAACCTGAAACTCTTAAATTAAATTACACAACACTTAATTTTTCAAGGAATGTGTCCTAGGATAGTGACCTAAGACCCATTCACCACTTGGTGAATGAGTCCTCACTAGGTGCTAGGACCCCTTTTGACATGACATTTCACAATCCCTACAACATGTCCTAGTTAATTATGCTAGAACCCATTCACCCTATGGAAAATGGGCCCTCCTTAACTTAGGACACCCCCTTTGGGATATGTTTTTTGGAAAGATTTTAATGCTTTCAAATCTTAGATCTGATGTCGGCTTGTGTTATTTGAATTTCAAGATTAAATCTTAAGTTATGTATAAATATAAGGTTATTTCATATAGTTTCATCCTAAGCAATCTAAGAATTTTCAAGAGAGCTTCCTAATATTTCACAAGAGAATTATAGAGCATTCAAGAAGGAATTCATAGGTAGATTATTAGAGTTTATTACAACAATAAAAGGTCATATCATCATGTCAAAGGAAGAGTGCATCATGCATGTTGTTGAGCTAATGTGTTGATGTAGCATTGAAGATCCAATTCAAGCATTGTTTCTAATAAAATTTCAAGATCAAGATCTACATACATTGAGGCCACTTCATGCTAGATTGCTGATTTTTCATCCAAGATTTCATCCAAGGTATCATTGTTTCATTCTTCATATTTCATTATTTCATCATAAGGTTTAATTACCAAAATGGGGTTTGACCAAGGCAAACCCCTATTCCCTAAAAACCAACAATTTTTCTTCTCTCTTGATGTGTGATTGTAGGTTTTAGATTGAAGATCAAGTGGAGAAAAAAAGTTAAAAAATTTGTCAAAGTTAAAAAGTTGTAAAAGTTGTCATCTTTCTTGCAAGATCATGGAAAGTACTCTAAAAAATTTATTTTTGACTTTCAAGAGTTGAACACCTAGGACTTGGGAGTGCAGACAGTGAAGAACAAAACGTAGAAATCACTTTTCCAGAACCCTAGCAGGGACCCATTCACCACTGGGCGAATGAGTCCTCAGTGAGGCCCAAAACAACACTTTTTCCAAAAGGTACACATCATTTTACCATCTTAAAACTTTCCTTTTTACAGTTATAATAGTTATGTTTATTTTCTGATGTTCTTCTATGCATAACTAAATGAAATAACAAGGGAAAAGAGCATGGTTCATCATCTTGTTAATTCATTTTGATAAACCCTCTTTTTCTTTGTTTCACCTATGACCAAAATTATTGCATGCATGGCAGTAGCCATAAAAGGAATGAGAGACCACATCATAATGTATTGAATACATAAAAGAGTTCTTCCTCATATAATCATTTCTTCTTTCCTTAGTTCTACAATTACTAGCTTTATGACCACACTTATTACAAGAATAGCAATAACCATGAAAGGATTGAGAGAACTTGGGAGTAGAAATTTGTCTAGGAGGAGATATCTTAAAGCCCTTCTTCTGATTGCCGACCTTTATGAAGTCATCATTCATTTTTTTCTTCTCATATTTAGTCTTCTTAGAGTCTTCAGTATAGTCCTTTAACTTTTTTATTTAAGGGATATCAACCTTTGAGTTCTGACCTTTTTCAAATCCAAGACCACCCTTATCCTTTATAGATCTTTGAAAAATGATTATCTCATAAAGAATGTTGGTTTTTTTCTTGAGTTTTAGGCCTTTTTCTATTTGATCTTTTTCTTTCTCCAATTATTTCCTTAGGGAGAAAACTTCTTCTTTAAGCTTGGAGCATTCAATTGATTTCTCATTTAGCTTATTGCTTAGATAGTTTGCAACCCTTTTACCTTCTTGAACTTGAACTTTCAAATTGATGATTGTATCTTTTGATTCTTTGAGTTTGATCTTAAATTCTCCATTTTATTTTCTTGCAACATTCAGATCTTCCAATGCTGAAATAAGTTATCCTTCATAGTCAACTTCACAATCTTCTTCATTAAAGTCTATCATGTATTTATGCTTATCATCTTCTAGAGGACTCTTGATATTGTTCAGTGCTTTAGTTCCCATGTATTCCACTCTAGGATCTACCTCAACTATTAGGCTATATGAAGTCACTTGGATCCAATACCAATTGATAAACACATAGAAGTACTAAGAGGGGGGTGAATTAGTACTTAGTAAAATTCTTTCCATTCATCATCAATTAACCAAATAAAACATGACAAGCAAAATAACACATAAGAATGCAGCCATAACATTAGATTTACATGGAAAACCCTACAAGGTAAAATCCATGATGAACAAGCTACTTGGATCTATTGTCCAAATCCAACCTAACAAATAAAAATAGATTTTACATGTTTTATGGTCTACAACCAAAGGAATTTGAAAACTCCCTACAACATACAACATTTACAAAAGAGATAGTCCTTCAACACTTCCTATGGTCTACACATACATCTTGTTCAACAAGCTCTACTTCCTATGGCTCACCGCCTTTAGCACATATTATCATTTATATTCACACATGATTCTTCATAGTTTCACATACACTCACTATTGAACTCTCAAAACCGATCTTTACAACATTTCATTATCAAGAGAGATTTTGTGCATTCTTATTCACACATTGTCTACTCAAAACATTCACTACACATTCACACAAATTTTGAATAGCTTTGATTTTCTATTTGTATCCTCCACAAGCTTAAAAAAGTTTTTCCTTGTTATTTGTAATTGTACAACACGAGATATGTATCAATCACAAAATGTCAACTCTTAAATCATTTGCTTTAGAAGGAAGTCACATGGAGTTCAAATTGAAAGATATTCAAGAACTATTTTCCATAGAACACATCTTCAAAACTTATGCACACATCTAAACACTTGGCACAAGCAACACGACAAGTCAAGTTGGCCCAACAAGCATGCAATATTTTATGCATCAACTCTAAAAAAAAGGTGGTACCGAAGAGAAAAAGTAACATTGTGCAAATTACTCCAACAGAATGATACGTCTTGTAAAAACACTTCTCTACACTCCTTTTATTATTTCAAGTCATTTTGTAATGGCACAAACACTTCATACTCAAAACATTGATTCCAGGCACACTGTAGTATAGGAGAGGAGCACATACCACCTTGTGGATCATTTAGAGAACACAATGAGACTCAATCATGCTTCTCATAGCCTCTTTACATAAATTTGAGAAATTAATTGCTGACAAAAGTCATTTGAACACCAATAGACCAACCTACCAAGTTGTCATAACATATACAACACACTATCATCTACAAAAACACTGTCAAAAATCAAACCCCATTTTGACTTAGGGCGAATGGACAAAGAGCCATCAAACCCTAAAAACATTATCATTACTTTTCATTTGACAAAGAGAAGATTTGAGAAGAAAAAATGGCCGCCATGCTACCTGGTAGGGTTTCAGCTTGAACTCATCATGAAATGATCCGAATCTGCATTTTTCAACACTTCCTAAGCTGAATCTTGTTGAAATTCATGAGGTAAGTTCATTTTTAATTAGTTTGACTCCATTACGTAGCATTTCATGAAGCTTTAAAGGTGCGACTGTGCACATAATATGTGACTGATTACAAAGTCGTTCTTGCTCAGCTATCACGTTTTTTCCACTAATTCGCCCAGATTTCTTTCAAACACAAATTTGCAGGAGTCTCTTGCTTAGAAATAGTGTGCCTAAGGTTTGTATATTGAGAGAGCAGAGTATAGGAATTACTAGTAAAAAATATTCACTTACAGGATGCCCAGGCTTCATTTGAGAAGGCACCGCATGAGGAGGAGAGGTCAGTTTATTTGTTTGACCAACTACCTGATTTTATTGAGCAAACTGAAAAGAGTACACAGGAGCCTAACTTACCAGTTAATTTGAAACACTTAGAAGATATTCTAGAGCATCATGTGTTGCTAGTTCGAGATGAGATTGAGACCTCAATCCATTTGAGACAACAAGAGTACATTTCTGTTTTGGAGGTTAATGAGAATAATCTGCATGATGTTTCCCAGATTGAACAAGCAAGCAGATTAAAACTTGTGTTTCAAAAGGATGATCTTGAATCTAAGGTAAGCCCTCTCATACCAAAAAGTAATGAAGATTATGAGGAAGCCCTATTTTGGAACGACCTTGAATCCTTTGTTTCAAGCTTAGATGATAAACAAGAGCAAAATGAACATGTTTATGTAGAGAAAATTGAAAGTGAATCTTATAATTTTTCTGATTTATTTGAACTTCCTCAATTTGTTGATGGAAATGAGGATATCACATGCACAGTAACATCTATGCCTAATATGGAGCCACTAAGTGATAAAATTCATTTGGACTTAATGCAAAGCTATGAGTTAGATGAAAATGTGTTTTCAGGCATAATAGAGGTCTTTTGCTCTAACATTGATGATAATTTGATGCCTTATGAGCCAACAGTATGCTATCAGTCTGTTCAGATCAAAGAGAAACACATTCCTTCATTTCATTTATGTGAAACATCTATTTCAGATCAAATTGAAATTGAGGCAGCAAGAAGGAAAAAAGAAAATATTACATTGCATACAGTGGAGCAGTCTAATTAGCAAGATGAAGTGTTAACAGTTTATAAACATGAAGACAACAGTAAGAGGCCAAAATTTATGCCTTCAAAAGGGTGTCCAATCAGGTATTTGTCCAAGGAGGAGTCTACAGAATTACCACAAGTCATGGTTCTGCCAAAGCATGTGATTGCAACTGCGGAGCAGCAAGTTAATCTTAGTTGTATGCCTCAAAATAACATCTTTGGTAGTCAATCAAACGAGGAAGGAATACCTTTTAAGATGTTTCATACTTTTTTGTATTAGTTAATCAAATGTTTGTCATGTCCATACTTCTTTTTGATTAATCTTACAGATTTGAAGCATCCTCTGTTGTTAAGAAAGGGCAGTTATTTCTCACAGCCAGTAAATGGTCATGTATGAGCACTAACACTATTTGGTTAGTGTAGGGTAGGGTAGAGTTTATTATTATGATTTCAATAAGTGCCCCATGGCACATTTTCATTCCAGTATTGTTTTGTTTTCAATAAGTGCAATCGCTGCACCTGGTTTTTTAGATTCTGTCTTCAACAAAATTGCAGTAGTTTCTTTCAGTTTGTGTGTTTTGAAGTTGAGTTACAAGGTTTTCAGAATTTTGAAGAGTAGAGAAGGACTCCATGCCCAATGGATGTACTAGGCAACTGGTCTATTGTGTTTAGCAGGCAAACACTCCGCAGAGGTAGCCAATTTGTTACCTATTTTTCGCTTCAAGCTCAAACAAGTAGAGCTGAACGAAGTTCATCATTTATAGGTACTGAAATTTTCATGTTTTTCTGATTAAGCATTCATTGATCATAATTGAGATCATCTTACATATTAATCATAGTTTTATTGTGCAAACATTTAAAACAGAAAATTGAGAAAATTTGTATAGTAATGCTTTTATTCATTTTGTAAAAATGTTGAATCCCACACAAGCCGTGGTAGTAACTTAATTTGATTTTTACAATCAAATGAAGGGAGCATAAGAAAAAGCAAAATATACAACTGAAAGTAGAGGAAGCATAGGGTAGAAAGTGATTCATCATTGCCTAGAATGACGAATCGTTGACAAGCTGAGGAATGTTGTGACGCTAGTTCTAGCTCCAGCTCCATTTCCAGCATACTTGCAAGTTGAGGGAGATGTTATTAGAGCAATGACAAATCAAATCCTATCATATACCTATGCCACCAACAGAAATATAGAATACAATTGATCAAGCATCCATCAGATGATTGCAAAAATTGAGAGGAAAAACATAATTCAATGGAAGCTTTCAGCTTCTTTTATTTTTGCTAACATGTTTGTTTCAGTGTGCAGGAACAGGTTCATCATGTTCAAGATCATTTCATCAGATATGTGGAGTAAAACGGGCTCCCACAAGGGTAGAGCCCGGCATATCGTAAGTGTTAGGGTTAGAGATGGTAGATATCTAACAATTAAATGTAGATTTAAGTAATAAATGGAGAAACTAAAACACACACAGAATAAATCATAACACAAATAATTTAACGTGGTTCACCCAATCTGGGCTACATCCACCAAACCGCAGCCATCCAATACTTTTATTATCCAGTACAAAACCTATTACAATCTTGCGAATAATTGTGTTTTTCATCATACTGTAATACCCATCCGAACCCCTTTTTAACAAGCTTAGAAGCTTCCAAATTTTAGGGTTCTACAAAATCAAATTTTTCTTTTTTCATTGATTTTCCCCTTTTTCGGTGATCATGCGAAAAAGTAGGAAGAAATTTTTTTTTGGGGGCTGCTGCCCCCAAACCCCCTCTTTTCAAGGGCTACCACCCTTGAACCCCCTCCCGGGGCCTAGCCCGCCCCCAGACCCCAACAAGGATAGGGGTCGAGGTGTACAGTATACCATGGGCTATAAAATATAGCATGATCAGTCGCCACATACCAACAATAAGGACACTTCATATTCGCATCATACATGAGAGTTATTTAATCAAGGACATAAACAATTATCATCTAAGATTGTCATCAGGAAGAGTATTTAGCATGGTAAAACAGATTTGCACAATTGTTTTTGCTCATCATTCAAAGGAAACAATTAGAAATATATTGCATTTATCATACATTGTTTCAACTCTGCCTTTCATTTATGCTCACGTTTTAATAAGGCATTGAGCCCTTTATACTGAAGGGAAAGTAGAGTATTCAACAAGATAATTGTTTCTTACAAATGAAAAGTAGCATTCTCATAATTCATAATCAATGCAAGTCATCAGCAGAGGTTTCAGCTGATCAAAAGAATTAAGATAATGACAAGTGAACAGATTTGCAATAATCCAATTCTCTACAGGCTCTTTAACAAGAAAACAACAATTTTTTTGCCTTAGTCAACATTTAAGAGGTTTGGAAGGTACAGATTCATCAAACAGGCATGTTTGTTTCAAGTATCAAATGAGAATATCAGAAAGATCATGAGTCTGAAAAGATAAATTTTCAACTACTACTGACAAGGTTAAGAGAAGTTCAGATTTAGCAATATTTACAGCTAATTTTAATTAGCAAATGATAGTTCCAGCGATTACTAGTCTTGAAGCTAGCAGAGGATATGTAAAGTGTGGTGGAATCTCATTATGCAAAATGAAGCATTGTCTTTTATCAAATAGGTATACACTATTACAAGTGCCAGTGAGCCAGCAGTGAGGTATGAGTTGATCAATATTAGCAATGAGTGGAGCATCTGTTTTTCAATGGTAGTTCTTATTTGCAAAGATATAGAGAAGCAGTTTTGCATGAAAGAAACTCAACAACAATTATCATGAGCAGCAATTATGAACAACAATATTCAGCAATATATGTTTAAAGCTATAGCCAGCTTTCAATTTTTATATTTTATCAAGTGACAATCACAGTTGTGAGAACAGTACACTCTACTGTCATAAATACTAAGGGAGGCACCAGCTTATGAATTAAATGACAAATGCATTCAAAAGTGAGAGAATATCACAGATTTAAAAGGCTTGCATTAACAGTAACAAATATTTCATATATTGATTGAATGGAAGCAATAAAACTCAAATACCCAGGTGGAGTTTTCCTCATATATACGTAAATATAAAGTTGCTACATTTTTAGTTGTGGAATAAAATCAATGACAGATTTCCGTGGTATACAGCAAGAGATGTTTAGTTTCTAGTCATGGTTGCAGCTTGGAGCTTTCTATTTTTCAAAATTTAGAGATATTCATTTATTCCTTCACTTTGAAATCATAAGTATATGTAGGAGCATTGGAGGTTGTTATGACTGACATACAGTTGTGCAAGAATACAATAAAGATAACCATTGATCTTGAGCAAGTAAAGCAAGACAAGGATCATATTTTCGTGATTTTAGTTTACTGAGGTTTTTAATGCTTCATTTAGCGGAATTTGGAGAGAATATTATGCAAGTGAAGGAGTCTCTCAATATACAAACCTTAGGAACACTATTTCTATGCAAGAGACTCCTGCAAATTCGTGTTTGAAAGAAATCTGGGTGAATTAGTGGAAAAAATGTGATAGTTGAGCAAGAATGACTTTGTAATAAGTCACATATTATGTGCACAGTCGCACCTTTAAAGCTTCATGAAATGCTACGTAATGGAGTCAAACTAATTAAAAATGAACTTACCTCATGAAGTTCAACAAGATTCAGCTTAGGAAGTGTTGAAAAATGTAGATTCGGATCATTTCATGATGAGTTCAAGCTGAAACCCTACCAGGTAGCATGGCGGCCAGTTTTTCTTCTCAAATCTTCTCTTTGTCAAATGCAAAGTAATGATAATGTTTTTAGGGTTTGATGGCTCTTTGTCCATTCGCCCTAAGTCAAAATGGGGTTTGATTTTTGACATAATCATTATCAAATGTTCCTAGCAAGTGGTTGGCCTTATCAAGCAATGAAGATTGGTGCTTTGTGGCAGAACCTTTAAATTATTGACAATTTATGCAAGTGTGGTCAAATGGTGATTATTTAGTGAAAAGTGCGAAATACATACTAAGTGTGATATATGGAGCTTGAAGATCATGAAGCGAAGAGATGTATTTTCACATTTAGCTTTATCCTTAATATTTTATTTGCATAATTTAATGTAAATGAATTAATTAGATGATACATTATAAATCATTTAATTAATTCATCTTTGTCAAATGCAAATAAAGATATTATATAAAGTTGAATCTCAGTTTACTTCGGTTCTACATCAGATTGTCAACTGGAGATTTATTATTAGAAAGATGGAATTTAAAATATGCATGGGCAGATTGGTAAAAATGAGGCATTTTTGCATGCATTAGCCCACATTTTTAGGGATTTTAGTTCAGTTCGAGTTACTTATCAGTTGCACGCTTTATGACTGCCACTTCGAGATTGAGTTCACTCATTTTTGCATGAGTTTGAACCACATTTTCAAGGATTTTCACTTGTACTCGGATTTCACTTTGGGATTGTCATCTTTTCACTTTCAGATCACTTTTAGTTGCTTATTCATGCACTTTGGAGTGCTTTCATATTGTATATATTGAAAAAGTTTATCTTTTTCAATTCAGTTCTTGTTTTCTACCTTTGCCTTCAGCAAAGAAGACTATCTTGTAACTCAACATTTTACAGATTAATACAGTAGTAGGTTATTATAGGTTAATCAAGTTTCATTAATTTGCAGAGCTTTCCTTTTACCTTTCAGTGCGCTAAAGTGTTTTCCTTCAGAATCTCAGGTGTCATGCTGTGTGAATTTGATAAGGAATTTGTCGTGTTTAATCTCAGAAACCTTTATTTTCCCACCTCATTTCATATGTGCTGGTATACAATCAAGTTGATTCCACAGGTTGTATGTTGTGCATTTGGCTTACTTTACTATTTTAGTTGTGAAGACATTCTTTTCCTTCGAAGATAGTAATACAGTCAAGCCTTCATATAAATTATTTATGTGGTTAAACTGTTCATATTTAGTTGTGCGAATAGGATTATTGAAGTGTAATTGTGAAACAGGTTGCATGCAATACCATAATTTAGGTGCATCACCAAGGTTTTAATTTGAGTTCATGCACTTAGTTTAGTCCCTTTTACCCTTTTACCCTTTTCTCAGAAGAAAATCATTCAAATACCTAATTGATCATCATATAGGAAGCCGGCCTAAATCCGGAGGTTCTATCTTCGCCATAGGATTACCCACAGCCTGAAGATAGTTCCCATGTTTCAACATATTGCTGAATTTAATCATTCAAGCATTCGGGTACAATCTAATTGACAACAAGTGTATGATTACTACCCTCAACTACAAATGTAGAGTGCAATAAATCATTAGAAGAGGGTGAATGATGCAATCATCATGTTTATAGTCATAAATTTGTAGGGATATTTGAATAGGATACTCTCCTCCTCTACAATGGAGATGATAAATAGGTTTTGATATTGGTTTATCCAGTTTCTAAAATTTACTTATTTCAGAATGGAAGGTATCTTAAGAGCTCCGTACAAGTTTCTCAAGTATCCCATGATAAAATTGTGCTTCTAGAGATGACCAAGAAACTTTGTATTGCAAAAAAATTATTGAAAGATAAACACAAAGCAAGGGTTCCTTATCCTTTGGTTATTAGGGGAGGATTATATGCTTGTCTGTTAACTCAATCAACTAAGGGTTTAGATGTGGAGATATAATCCTACAACTTCAACTTCCATATCCTCAAGAGGCATTAATTTTATCCACATGAGAAAATGAAGAAATGGGTGGGTATACAATATAGGCTCAACTTATGTATTGAGGAATTTTAGGCCAATTTTCATGATGCTCTAGAGGTTAGAAAGATAAATTAATATAGGGTCAAAATGGAATACATTTAAACCCTCCAACTCTCTATTATTATTGATGAAATCCAAGAGGATTGGAAGGTGTTCTAGGATAAAGAATATAATGAAGTAGTAGATAAACCAATTCTACTCCCTAATTGGGCTAAGGAGGAGATACAAAATCTTGATGTTATAAATAGGCCAATATTAAGGTATACCAAGAGATGGGTGGAAGCCAAGAATTCTTATCTTATGGAACAAGGAGTGGCACTAACCTTTGA
Organism: Sequoia sempervirens; assembly: GCA_007258455.2. Taxonomy (NCBI): domain Eukaryota; kingdom Viridiplantae; phylum Streptophyta; class Pinopsida; order Cupressales; family Cupressaceae; genus Sequoia; species Sequoia sempervirens. The sequence continues at coordinate 266,588,215 of VDFB02105785.1, forward strand.
AGATATATAAGAAGAGAAAGATTCCTCTAGTTAAGAAGAACATACTGAGAAAGAGGTTGAACAAGGTAAAGAGTCCATTAGAGAGGAAGTAGGGACATCTTACAAGGTCAAAGTTATTGGAAAGAGACACTACAAATTATTTTTGCTGTTTTCATTGATGGAAACCCTAGTCGGTGACAGATCCGCATAACATCATTTGCTTATACCAGCAGCTAGATTGAGGACAGTCAGGAAGAACAAAACATCCTATAGTTTAGTGATCATCGACTCACTTACAAATTTCTAGTTATTATTTTGAGTTGTGGATCTCATGGGAGGTCTATTAGTACATCTAATGTGTTGTCTAGAAATCTCAACACCTCATATTAAGTCTTGTGTGAATTTGGAGATTTGGTTGGTTACTTTTCTGTTTATCAGTATTTTGGGGCCAACTTAGTTGATGTAATATGTTGCAAATATTCAAGCAATGTTTTATCAAATATTTTTATGTCCAGTAATTATGTTTTGGGTCCAAGCTAAGTTGCGGACAATTGTTGTGCATGCACATTGGATAACTCTTAAGATTTGAGCCGACAAGTTGCTAATATTTTCAATTTTTATTTGACCTAACATGTTGCAATTAAATTGCTAGTCGCGGATACATATGTATGATCTCTTATATATTTTTAGTGTGTGTGTGTGGTGTGTCGATGTGTATTGTGATTATTAGAAGAATGTTAGAGAAATTTTATGCATAGTTTCACTTGTGCATAAATATTTTATAGAGAAAGTCATAGTAGAGCATAGTAGAAGTTCAGTATTAGTTAGAAGGACAAAAGATTGTCAACCGAGCTTAACCAAAACTGTAATCAAGCATTTGCAGATGCTATTTCTATAGTTCATTCTCTTGGATCTAATCCAAATATTTGTAAGGCAGTGTGCCTGAATGTAAGTGCATTCCCATATTGTAAACTTCTTTTTGAGTATACTCAGATTATATTGTGGATTGGCCATCCACTGTGGTTTTTCCCCTAATAGGGTTTCCACGTAAAAATATTTGTGTTATGGTGTTGTGGTTATTTGCTTTCTGATTTTGCATATTTCTCTTGGTTAAATATTTTAAGTGGATTAATAATTGGAACAATAAAGTAGATTTTTGCAGAACACTGATTCACCCCCCTTCTCAGTGTTGCTTGTTTCCAACAATTGGTATCAAAGCAAGTTCCTTGAAAGAAGTCTAATAGCTTGGGGAGATCTTGGAAAGTGTTTTCAATGGATACAAGTAGTCTTCAACAACAACTTATGGTGGCCTTGGATGATCTTGACTAGTCAAAATCTAAGAACCAGGAACTACAAGAAAGTCTTGAGAATGCAAAAAAATTCATCCAGTCATTGAAAGACAAAATCAATGAATCAAGGGAGAAAAGAAAGGAATTATGTGATTAGCTCAAGCAGAAGAACAAAAGCATGGAAGATGAACAACTTAGTCATGCCTTGAAGGAGAAAATAGAAGAGTGAAAATTTTTCCAGAGAAAATGCTACTCTGAAGCGTGAGATAGAGTCTATCATGATGAAAATGACCAAGGAAATTGAAGATAGAACGAAGAATGAAGAAAATATTGCTCAATCCTTGAAGGAAAAATTTGAACAATGCAACCAATTGGACAATGAATTGGAACAATCTAAAAACAATGAGGAAATGCTTGAAAAACAACTTGATGATCTTAGAGATGAACTTACTGCTGCAAATGAGTACAAGGAGAAATTCAAATTCAATTCAACCAAGCTTGATGAACTGATTAAAGGTTAGAGGACTGATGGTGACAGGCGAGGGCCTGGATATGAAGAAGGAGAAAGTTCCAGATCTGGACAAAGGAACTCTAGACAAAGGAATTCTAGACAAGGAAGATTCTAACAAGGAAATCAGATGAATGAAGCCAAAAGAAATCCTATGAGACAACCAAATTCTCATAGATTTAATGGTTATTGTTTCACTTGCAAAAAATTCGGTCATATGGCTTCTTAGTGTAGAAGGAGGATGAATCCAAGTGGACCATCATTCTCAGGTCAATGCTTTAATTGCTATAAGTATGGTCATAAGTCAAGTGAATGAAAATTTGTGATGAAGAACTTTCATAGAGATATCAGATGCTATGCATGCAATAGATTTGGGCATATTGCTAACCAATGCAGATCAAGGAAAAATCAGTGGAACAGTTGGTCTAATCAGAGAAATGTTGTGTGTTACAATTGCAAAAATTTTGGACATATTGCTAGATTATGTTGGAACAAAAGAGGTCTGGTAAAATAAAATACAAAACAGGATATCAAAGGAAAATGGAAAGTCACTATAGATGTGATCAGGAGGAAAATGTAGAATAAATGGGTGAAAAATAATCCCTTTATCGAAGAAAATGTACCAACACCAGAATCTGCTTCTGGTAATTCCTCCAGGAATTAGTTTAGGCCTTTGGCCTGGGGGGAGTTGTTAGAAAAATCCTTCAAACCCCTTTGCAGGAAAGTGATACTAGAATGTGGACTAGTCTAGTAGGTGGATCAATGCTTTTCAAATGTTGTTTAAGCAAATTTGAGCTAGTATTGAAGAATTTTGGAGATCCACAAAAAAATTATCAGTCTCAGTGCTTGAAACCAGAGTAACCAGATGAACTAGTATTAAGGCATTTATTGCGACAAAAAGGGTTAGTTGTGCAAGTGATAAAAAGTCATTTCTATCTTTCATTTGTCACTTTGCATTTTAAAGGAAATTAGCATGAAGAGCCCTAAAGTGAACCTTGTCGAATTGTGGAGAGATTCAAAGTGTGGAGGAGAATCTACAATCGAACTTTGATTTGATGAAACGGTATTTTTTGAAAAACTTGTGAATTTGTGAATATGCAATCATGGCCACTCCTCTGGTAGTCGAAGTTAAAGATAGACTGCATCCTAAATTTAAATGGCATCCCTATAAGTCTGTTGAAACCCAACCCTCAAGAAAATTTCCATCTGTGCCGTATGAAGTTTTGCACACTTAGGATATTAGGGCATATATTCATGTGAAAATTGAAGAGTTGGGCACCTCTCAAATAATGAATATGTACTCCCATCATATAGTTAGAGAATATTTTATTGTAAAACCAAAATTTCAAACCCTAGAAGAGAAGAAGTTTGTGCAGTTTGTGAGATTTCCCATATTTGAGGAAAATGAATGGGTTAGATACATTTTGAGCCATGTTCATGCCAAATTCATGTGGCTAAACATACCTTTGAAAATCACAAAAGAGGCTATATGTGCAGTAATAGGTCTGAATTCCACCGGTAGACTTGCAGTCTTAAAATCCATAAAGAATGACAAAGTTACTAAGGAAACAGGTGCACAATGGGATAGAAGGGAAATGAAAATTGAAGACATTGCTGAAGTGGATGTGAAATTCACATCAATGGTCATTGGTCACAAAATATACCATTCTAGCTTGGATAATTCTGTATCTGGTACGACCATCTATGTAGCTTATGAAATGGTGAAGCAAAATGTAGAATATGACTTGTGCGAGCTGCTTAGAAGTCAGTTGTTGGAGAATTTGAGAAAAATAAAGAAAGATAAGAAGAATAATTTTAAATATGGTAATATGCTATTGTGCCTATTTTTCTATTTCATGAATGAGGTTTTGAGTATTGGAAGTGTACATTGTTAAAATAATGAGCCTCAGTTGTTCAGATAAGGAACATGCTGCTTGGAATGGGTGATCATCAAGTCAGGAATACTACCCTTTGGGGGTACTTAAAATTTTTCTAGAATATGATGCATGCCAGGGAAAGAATTCCCACTTCAATTGTGGAACAATACAAAGACACTATCTGCTTCATGGTGGATATTGACCAATGTCATATGGAAGTTGCTGATCCCAGAACAATTTGGATCATGCCAATGGGATACGAAGTAGAAGAAAACGTTATGAAGATGTATGAAGAACACTTGTTGAATTCACCTCTGGATTAGGAAGAAGAGAGATTTGAAACATATGCAGAGAAAAGTATGCAGGTTCATGAGGAATTGAGAAAACCAGTGACAGTCAAGAAGAGTAAGTGCTAGAACAAAAGAAGAGAATCTAAGGAAGAGAGTTCTTGCAGATTTATGCCCAGAAATGTCAATTGGAGAAATGGATTCACTCCTTAAAAAGGCTAAAAAGGAATTTAAGAGCAAGAAAAGAGTGAATAAACTCATGATTGGTGAAATTGATGCTATTGTTGGTGAAACTAAGGAAATTTTGGAAGAGTTTCTATCTAAGAATAAGATTAACATTGAGGAAATGAATATTGAGAATGTTCCAGATAATGAGGAAGTAAATGCGGAGGTAAATGTAAATGAAAATGAGAATGTGAATGAGGAGAATATGAATGTATCTGATCCTCCAGAAGTTGAGGATATCTTGATTTCTCCTAATATGGAAAATACAGAGGCACTTATGGAAACTAAAGTTCCTAAGGTGGTGCTAGTTGAGGAGAAGATGGTGCAAAATGAAAAGGTTGAGGCAATCAAATTTGTGTGTGAGAATTGTTAGTATCAAAAAAAGATAATAAAAACACACCAATGCAACATTAAACCAAAGAAAGCTTCTTAAAATGAAATAAAATAAACAAACAAAGCTTCTTCAGAACCGTTCCATTGTTCTCTATCTCCAGTGATTCTCCTGAAGTTGCTGCTCTCAGATTGTATAAGCAAAGCTTCTTAGAATGACAACCTGTAGAACGAGTATGCAAAAGGAGAATACTTCTCTATCCTATATGCTGGTGAAGGGAAATGTTGATACAGATATGCACAGGGGCTGTGGATTATGAAAGCTATGATATGAAGTGAATAGGCCATGATATGAAATGGTAATATACTAAGCTATGCTTCTAAAATGCTATGGATGCTGGAAGGCTGTGCTATGTAAATTGGCTATAATTTTCCTGCATGAAAGCTTCTATCCTTTTCAGAGACCCGACAGTCCCTTTTATAGATTTTTGCAGGCAAGAGCCTGGCTAGCAAAGATCAATGGCTGTGAAATTGTCTGGTAAGTTTGAATGGTGAGAGATGAAGAGGTTGAGAAGAAGATGGAGGATGTTGGGAGGTTGGAGAGAAGAATGGAGGATTGTCTTCAACCCATGGGAACAAGCTTGCACATGAACAGAGAAATTAAATTTTCTGTTTTGGAAGTTTGTTTCATGGTTGTTGAAGATAAATCCAAATTAAATAAATAGATTTATTTAATTTCATGTGAGTTTGATATTTGATTTTAGAACTATAGAAGATTCAATTAAATATTTCAGAATATTTAATTGTAAATAGACTTTAGAAGAATTAACTAAAATTGTGAATGGAATTTGGAAGATTTAATTAAATATTTAGCATATTTAATTGTGAATGGACTTTAGAGGAATTAATTAAAATTGTGAATGGAATTTGGAAGATTTAATTAAATATTTAGCATATGTAATTGTGAATGGACTTTAGAGGAATTAATTAAATATTTAGAATATTTAATTATGAATGGATTTAGAGGATTTTTAGAAGAGAAGAATATTTAATCTTTATTTGAATAAAATATTCAAGCCAAGATTATATGATAATTAATATAAATAAATCGTAACGTTTATTTAATTAATTAAGAAATGGATAAGAAAAGTGACTAAATAAACTTATTTATTTAATCGAAATGAAAGAATGAACAATATAAATAAATTATTTAGATTTATTTATACGCAAATTGAATTTGGAGATTTAATTAAATATTAAAAATATTTAATTAATTACCAGACTATTGTGATGTGACCATTTTTAGGTGTATACATTTTGCCCCTCTTTGAAGTGATGTGTTTTATGCATTGCTTCAAAAAATTTTGAAATTTTCCCCAGATGTTGATTGTCAAATGATGATAGGTATATGCCCCTACGAATGATGAATCGATAAGATTTTGATTTTTGTGAATTTTTTTTGAATTTTTAAATTTTTTAAATTTTTTGATTTTTATGATTTATTAAGATGTGGATTCATCGTTCAAAAATTATGATGTGAAGAAATTGTCATGGAAAAATGTGAGATGAAAATTTGATGACCTAAATTGCCCCTGTTGTGATAAAATGTGATAAAATGCCCCAATTTTGTCCTTAAATAGGTTAAAAATGTCATTTTCCATTTTAACCTAGTAAAAATTGTAATTTTTGAACTCTAGAGTGAGAAAAATGGCACTTCCTATCCACCAGCACCATTTCGAGTGCATCCGATGACATCAACGACCGGCACACTATGGACCCACGGTATGTACCCCGTTAACCTTTTAGTGTTTGAAAATTTTCTGTTTATGGCATGTTTCCCAACCTTTTTGTAGCTTTAAGCATTCTTTTAGCGCCCTTTATGTTTTCTGTAGCGCCCATTATGTTTTCTGTAGTGCCCATCATTCTGTAGCGCCCATGATAAGTTTTATAGCGCCGATTAGGTTTTGTGTAGCGCCCATGATGATTTTCATAGCACCAATGATTGGATGTTGCTTTGTGCGATAATTTTGTTCCCAAAGTTGTTGGAAAACAAAGAGTAGCTGATAAATTTGCTTTCAAGTTGTGAAAACAAAATATTTGTTTGATAAGTTTGCTTCTAAGGTTGTTAAAAAAAAATAGGATTGTGATAAATTTTCTTTCCATGAAGATGAAAAACAAATTGTTTGATTGATATGTTTGCTTCTAAAGTTGTTAAAAACAAACACGATTTCCATGATAAATCTGCATTTCATGAAGATGAAAAACAAATTGTTTGATTGATATGTTTGCTTCTAAAGTTGTTAAAAACAAACACGATTTTGATTAATTTGATTTCCATGATGATGAAAAACAAATTGTTTGATGATGAACTTGCTTTTAAAGTTGTTAAAAGCAAATACGATTTTGATTAATTTGATTTCATATTTGATTAATTTGTCGTAATGAAGTGATCTTGATTTGTTTGGTCTTGATGACTCTTCTTATTCAATAAGAGAGATTGGGTGTCTTGCAGTTATGAGAGACATTCCCTAGGACATGGAGTTTGATTCCACAACTTGTGCAGGCAGATAGAGATTTGATCGAGGCATGTGGATTGAACTTGTTGCTTGACATGCCTGAGGTGCGCCTCAACAGAGGTTTATTGACAACACTTGCAGAGAGGTGGCATAGCGATATGAACACCTTTCACTTGGTGACATGAGAGATTACCGTGACTCTTGAGGACATGTACCGTATCTTGAGGATCCCAGTGATGGGGGAGATTGTGAGATTTGATGGCCGAAAGGCGGGAGGCACTGATGGTTTGAGGAGGATTTTCAGAGATGATCATATTGCTGGATACTTCATCCCATGGGGGGTTATGGCTGATTCATATGCGCCCTTGCCCTTTGTACTTGTAGGATTTATTGGAGGTGTTTTGTGTCTCGATCATAGGTCAAAGGGTTTTGCAGTTGGATGGGATCGGGTACTCGAGAGGATGGTGATGCAGGGAACACGTTATGCTTGAGGATCATGCATGCTTGCACATTTATATGATGATTTGCACCACATTGTATACAACGAAGGTCGTAGTTTTGTAGTTGGTTGTTCACTGTTACAGATATGGGCATGGGAGAATTTTGCTGTCATGCGACCATTGACTCAAGGATGGCGGCCGGCTGGTCAGCCATACAGATTCAGATATGTAGATATCATTACTCAGCCAAGGTTGGGTAAATTAGATCATTGGGAGCATCTTCTAGATGATCTGGATACATTTTGCTGGCAACCTTATGTAGATTGTGAGGGATGGCCAGGGGATGCTAGGGAGATGCCCTATGTGTTTACTGCCAGATATCTTATTGGTCGGACACCTGGGATTATTGAGAGATTTCTTGTTGGTTGGGTGTGTCGATAGTTTGGTCAGCCTCAGGGTATGCCCATGGGATCTGTTATTTATGCGCATCAACAGCAGGAGGTCACAGTGTGGGGTCCACAGATTTCATATGATGCAGTGGTAGCAGAGTTCACTAGTTTGGGAGCTCAGATGTGGGATTATAGACCTGATATTCTTGATGGAGGGATGACTATAGAGTATGGTCAGTATGTGCTAGATCATTCTACGCCTCGACTATTTGATCTTGATGAGCCTATCCCTATTACAGAGGATAGACCATAGATATGTGGTCATAGGCGATAGCGAGAGGTAGCTATAGAGAGTGATGACTTCGAGGAGGATGATGATGAGTCAAATGATGAGGAGAGTGGGGGTGACAGTGGTGGGGGTAGAGGTAGAGGTGGCAAAGGTGGTAGAGGTGACAGAGGTGGTGGCAGAGGTGACAGAGGTAGACCACAGATGAGACACACAGTTCCATCATCTTCTGTAGATCCCACATCATCGAGTCAGATAGTGACCTTGCAGAGTAGAGTGCATATCGCAGAGGGTCATCTAGCACAGGCACAAGCCTTGATTACACAGCTACAGGGACAGTTGGCCACAGTGATAGACGAGAGAGAAATAGCTAGACAGCAGGGTGAGCAGGCCATGGCCCTAGTTGACAGTCTGCAGAGAGTAGCAGCAGGTATCTCGATTGGTGATATGATGAGAGAGGTGACCAGAGCCACCCGAGAGGCAGAGTTCTATAGGTCCAGGTATCATGATGCAGTGCCACCCGAGCGGAGAGTGAGTTATACCCAGTCTCGGTCCACACACAATCGTTCTCGGACTACTAGTAGGGATGTATCACAGCCATTACCTCCAGGAGGTCCATCAGGGGCAGGTGGAGTAGGTACATTAGGTGTAGGTGGGACAGGTCCTAGACCAACACCATCAGAGGATAGCACTTCATAGTGCATTTTACATGATGTTATATTGATACTTTGTTGTGACATTTGTATATGGATTGACAAAGTCCCATTTTTGATGATATTATGTCATGCGGAGTTGACATCTTTGTATATGTTTGACATTCATTTTGAGATATATGATATGTAGCAATGATTTGTGATGATGAATGATTCTATTTTCTATGTGCATGTTGTTTTATGTGATGGTTTCATGATGTATGATTTATGATGTGATGTATGATATATATGAAATGATATGTTGTGAAAATGAAAATGATGTCTTTATGATTTTCCTGATGCAAATATGTATGAAAAATGTATATGATGATGTTTTCATGAATATCAAACATATTTTGTCATGTTGGTCAAAAGATATAAAAGTTTGATACTTTGTCAGTTGTTAGGAAAGTCTATGAATGCAAAATGCAAATTTCTAAAATGAATGCAATCTATACTAACCATGCAGAGTATTTGTACATCATTTCCATTCTAAGAGCTTATTTGTGCTTTTCATGTCATCATAGAGCATTAAAATGTTGAAATTTAATACAAGCATCAAAGGGTATGTTAGCACCAGTGATGACCTGAGTATTGCTTTCATGAATTTTAATATAGCAAGATAATACAAGCATCTAGGTATAATTGAACCGAGATGACCTGAGTATCGCTTGCATAAACAGACAAGAGTTAATCCATTTCCTTTGCAAATTCTGAAATGTCATCAATGATACTTAGTAGAGCATGTCTCATGACCAATTTGCATAGTACTATTGATTTCCTCACAAACAACATACAAAGAAAAATAATACTCCGTCCTTGCTTTTCTAGTTCAGTACATCATTGAATTGCTCTAGAGATATGATAGAAAAATTAACAAACAATTCAAATTTTGCTTAAAGTATTCCAAACATTATCCAGATTAAGATCATCCAACTTGATTATCAACATTGATGTTTGTGTTTGATTAACGTTGTTTGGACCATGTTGGTTTGATGTCATTGGCATTGAGTGATCATTTTGATGTTGTGGTTGATTTGATGCTTAAATGTATGTTGCATTTTGGAAAACCGTCATTTGTCCATTTGTGATGTTTTAAAAGATCGTTGTGCCTCTCTTGTCTTAGTCTGTGTTTTTTTTTTTACCCCCAGTGTAAACACAACTTGAATATGATGGATATGTACAAATTTCATCAAGCCATGATGAAACACAAGAATTCCCGTTGGATGATATGGATGTGATAGATATGTACAAATGATAGATATAGATAGATGATGCTGAAAAGTGAATACAAGACATAAGCTAATAGATAGAGGAGCCCATTTTGATCACAAGTAGCACGTGTTTTCCAGGTTTTCACCACTTGTTTTTATTGCACTTTTTTTAAGACTTTTTCTAATTTTTTTGGTATTTTTTAGGACTTTTTCTGATTTTTTTGTATTTTTTCAGTTTTGATGACTCAAACATAGAACTTCTTCAAATGAATTCTATTGATTGGTCCTTCAAACAGGTCCCTTTCTGACATAGATAATTGATATGCTCTGGAATCGTATGCTGCAATGATAACAAATGGACCAAGCCAATTTGGTTCAAATTTACCTTTCTTTTCCTTGTCTTGTTGATTGCATGGATTTTCTCTCAAGACTAAGTCACCTACTTGAAATGTCCATGGTTTAACCCTGTGATTGTAGCTATGGGACATTATTTGTTGATAACCCCTCAAATAATCAACTGCATGTTGATGTCTTTCATCTAACAGTTCAAGCTCTTGCAGACGAGATACTCGATAGTCTTCATCATTTATCAATCCTTTGAGTGAGACCCTAAGTGAAGGTATTTCAACCTCTAGTGGTAAGATCACTTCTGCTCCATATACCAAGGCATATGGGGTAGCTCCTGTTGGTGTGCGAATGCTGGTTCTGTATGCCCACAATGCTGGATTTAACTGAACATGCCAATCACGACCGACATCATTTACCATCTTCTTCAAGATCTTCAAGATTGTTTTGTTTGAAGCTTCTGCTTGACCATTTCCTCGTGGATAATAAGGTGTAGAAAACCTGTGTTGGATGTGAAATCTTTCACAAAGTTCATCAACATCCTGATTCTTGAAAGGCCTCCCATTATTAGTGATGATAGAATTAGGAATTCCATATTGGTAGATAATGTAATTTAGGATAAATGAAGATATTTGTTTACCGGTCACGGTTGTCAAAGGGACAAATTTGATCCATTTTGTAAACTATTCTATAGCTGTGATGATAAATTTATGCCCATTTGATGATGAAGGATAAATTTTCCCAACAAGATCTAGTCCCCATTGAGAAAAAGGCCATGTCGGAGTGAAAGGTTGCAGTTCCTGTGTAGGTGCATGAATGAGATTCCCATGGATCTGGCATTTGGAACACTTCTTGAAAAAAGTAAAAGATTCTCTCTCCATGGTAGGCCAATAATATCCCATTCTAACAAGTTTCTTAGCTAGGGTTAAACCACTTGAATGAGTTCCACAAATACCACCATGAATCTCTTGTAAGGATTTTTCAGATTCATCATGTTTAAGACATCGAAGGAGCATTCCATCAAGACCAAGTCAGTAAAGGATATCGGCGATCAAGGAATAACGTGATGATTGGCGTATGAAATTCCTTTTTTGGTTTTGGGATAAGTCCAGAGGTAAGATGTTATCTTTCAAATAGGTATAAGTCTTACCATATAAAGGTGAATCAGAACCGGTTAAATGGCATATGACTTGGGTCTCAGGATTATCATAAGTGGGGGAAAACAATTGTTCCACCAAGAGTTCGTACCGTTTTTGATTTTCTGATAATTGTAACAAGGAAGCCATTGTAGCCATTGCATCTGTAGCTTTATTATCAATCCTTGGGATTTGTGAAAACTTGATTGCTACAAAATAATTTTTAAAATCGTCCACCATGTTCTTGTAAGGTAGCAGCTTATCATCTTTAGTTTGATAATCATCATTGATTTGATTAATGAAAAGTTGTGAATCACCGTAGACTTGCAACTCTGTAATCCGCCATTCTAATGCTATCTTCATTCCTATGAGCAATGCTTCATATTTAGCTATGTTATTTGTGCAAGGAAACATTAACCAATATGATTTTGGGATAGTATATCCTTCAGGTGTGACAAAAAGAATCCCTGCCCTGAGCCTTGTTGCGTGTAGGATCCATCAAAGTACAATGTCCATGATTTATTAATCATTGCTGTGAAGACGTCTGCATCAAGAAATTCAATGTGCATTGGGTTTTCATCTTGTAAAGGTGCTTCAGCCAACTGGTCTGCGATGACCTCTCCTTTTATAGCTCTTCAATCTACATAGTGAATGTCAAACTCACTTAAGATCATTACCCATTTTGCAAGTCTTCCTGTTAAGGTAGCTTTGCTTAAAAGGTATTTCAGTGGATCAATTTTAGTTATCAGGTTAACTATATGAGCCAGCATATAATGTCGCAAATTTTGGGAAGCGAACACTACTGCCAGGCAAGCTTTTTCAATGAAAGTGTAGTTCAATTCATGACTTGTCAAAGTTCTGCTGATATAGTATATGGCTTTCTCTTTTCGTGTAGAATCTTCTTGTGCTAGCAATGCTCCCAAAGATACTTCTATTGCTGAAATATAAAGTATGAGCGGCTTTCCCGAAACTGGCGGGATTAAAACTGGTGGATTCATAAGATATTGCTTGATCTGATTAAATGCTACTTCACACTTTTCTTCCCATTTGAATGAGACATTTTTATGCAATAAATGTGTAAATGGTAAGCTTTTGTATGCCAGTTGAGCTATAAACCTCCTGATGGATTGTAGGCGTCCTTGTAGTGATCGAAGTTAACTGATATTTCGTGGTGGCGACATGTCCATTATAGCTTGTTCTTTTTCTGGACCAACCTCTATGCCCTTTTCTGAAACAATATATCCTAGGAGTTTTCTAGATTTAACACCGAAGACACATTTCTTTGGATTGAGTCAAACATTGAACTTCTCCATTCTGATAAAGATCTTTGACAAGATTTCTAGATGTCCTTCTCTTGTGTGAGATTTGGCAAGAAGATCATCAACATAATCTTCCATGAATGTATGCATCATATCATGGAAAATTGTTGTCATTGCTCGTTGGTATGTGGCTCCTGTATTCTTTAACCCAAATGGCATTACGTTCCAGCAGTAGGTACCCCAAGGGCATGTGAATGCTGTTTTATCTTGATCCTCTGGTGCAATCTTGATCTGGTTGTATCCTGAAAATCCATCCATTAATGAATACATTGCATGGCCAGCAGTTAAATCCACAATCATATCTATGTTTGGCAAAGGAAAGTCATCTTTGGGACATGCTTTATTCAAATCTCTAAAATCTGTACAAATTCTAATCCTTCCATCTGACTTTTAAACAGGTATGATATTGGAAATCCATTCTGCATAGTCAATAGACTAAATGAATCCAACATCTAAAAGCTTCTTTAACTCTTCTTTAACCAATAATGCAACATGTGGATGCATTTTTCTGAGTTTTTGCTTCATAGGTTTTGCCCCTGTGTTGATAGATAAATGATGTATTATCAGATTAGGATCCAACCCTGGCATATCGGCATATGACCAAGCAAAATTTATTTGATTCTCCTTCAAGAACTCCATGAATTTCAGTACTTCGTTCACTGTTAATGATGCTGCAAGTTGCAAGATTTTCGGTTGTTCTTTTGTACTTATGTTGATTGATTCTGTGGGCTCAATCAAAATAGAAGATCTTTCTTGATAATGTTTGGGAAGAGTGTCAAGTTTCTCATCCTTCAGTGCCTCAAAAAGGTTTTCACCGTTGGATTCGCTCTTTATTTTTCTCTTGTTGTGATCTACCACTGTCATTTTTTGGTTTTCACCGATAGATCCACATTTATTTCATTTATTTTGCAGCTAAGAGACTTGACACCTTCCCTATCAAAATCTTTAGTATAAGATTCTCTGATAGAACAATTGTTTTCTTGACTAGATGAACAAAGGAAATTTACAATATCCTCATCATTATGAAATGTAGGGATATGGATAGGTGCATCATCGTCCCAATCAATAATTTCTGGATAAACTAAAGGCATGGGATCATTAGGTTGGGTAAGGTCTTGAGCTATCAAAGTCATAACATGGTTGTCATTTTCATGATGGACAAGGTCTATGATGGTATTCTCCTGTCGATTATCAATCTTGTTAGAATCTGAATCGTCCTCACTTGAATCATGATCACTTTGTAAAACATAATCAAGTGGAGGCCTTGAGGCCTCTCCTTGTAAGAATGTGGGTGAAAATTTGTGTATGACATCCACCCTTTTCTTTGTTAAGAATGTATCATCAAAGACATCATCCCATTCGTATTCATTGGAATTAGTGTCTGAACTATTCTGCAATTGAAAAACTGACCCGTAAAATTTTTGTAGAGTGACATCTTCATGGGGTTTATCTGAAATTGATTCTCCTTCATGAGTTTGTTGTGTTTGCTGTGAAGTTGACCTTTCTGTATCCTTACCATATCCAAGTCCTGTTTTATCATTTGGATGTATTGAAATAGGTTGAATGGGTTCAATGATTCCTTCTTTTCTTTTTCCTATAGGACCAATTTCTTCATAGCCCATTCTTTGCATGATAGTATACCCCTTGCCATATTGTTTAGTAGGTAATTTGATGTGCAAGAGAGATTCATCTTCATCTTTGTACAGCCAGCTTAGGATGTCCCTATCTTCAGCTTCTTCCTCAGTGGTTTTAGATTTAATGAATTGTCCATCAAACTTTGTGATTGGCACAAAAGCTTGGGATGTAGAGGCTGTTGCGATCTTTTGATTTGATAGGGTTGGCTAACCATGTGATCTCAGAGAAGGAGGTAAGCTAGAAAGGGATAGCGAATATTCACCTATTCCTTTGTCTTTAAAATGTAGCTTGGTGTCAAGATTCTTTGTCAATTCTTGCAATTGACCTTGTAGATTGGAAGAAGTAATAAAAGCCTCCCTATTATGCGGCACAAAGATGTCTTGAGTTTCTCAGAGATTTGAACAAGTTTGGGTACTATTGTAATCAGCTTGTATAGTTATTTCCTGTCCATCATAGGAAAACTTGAGGCATTGATGGTATGTTGATGGTATCGCTTGCATATCATGGATCCATGGATGACCCAAAAGTATGTTATAGGAAAGATCGTGATCTAGAACCTGACAAAATGTATTTTTCACAATAGGTCCCACCCTGATAGGTAGCATTATTAATCCTTTGGAAGCTCTTTCTTCATCATCATATGCCTTGATAGTTATTTTCCTTCGTGGATCAATGGAATTTTCTGATATTCCTAAAGCATATATTAGCTTTAAAGTACAAATGTTTAAACCGGCTCCTCCATCTATTAAGACACATCTGATTTGATGTTTATGTATCATGACTTCAAGATAAAGTAATGAATTATGTGGATGTGTCATGGAGGCATCATCTTTTTCGAAAAATGAAAGACAAGTGGGGGAAGACAAATGTCCCACCATGGCTTGAAATTTGTTTACATCTAGATCAGTGTCAATAGTTGTGTTTACAAGAGCTTCTTCCAAAATATTCTTGTGTATGGGGGAAATTTTGAGAAGTTCAAGGATGGAAATTTGAGCTGATGTTTTTCTCAATTGATCAACTAGATTATAATGATTTGGAGAAGGGATAGCTGCCTTAGATGAACTACCTTTTAGGATAACTTTTTCTTGTCCTCTCGTAGTCACATTAACCTGTTGATACTCTTGTTTTTCCTTGATTTTGATAACACTAACCCGTTGATCATCTGCATAGATGTGGTGGATTATGTTGTCTTCAACGTTATTTATGCTTTTCGCTTTGGTATCTGATGTTTCCCCCTTTTGATAGTTTGGTAAAGGATCTTTGAATGCTTGATGATCGTCATTGGTATGATGACCTTCAATTTTGATAGTGCCATTGTCAATTAAATCTTGTACAAGATTTCACAAGGCTTGACAGTTATTTGTTCTATGACCTTTACATTGATGATAATTGCAATAATATGAGTCATTCCATGATGGTGGTTTGACTCATGGCTCATAATCTCTTTGTGGTGGTAAGGTAATAACCTTATTATAAAGAAGCTCCCTGAGAGCAGACTCAAGAGATTGACCCAAAGTGGTAAAATTCCGTCGATTTGAAAAGAATGGAGGTTTTGGTAGATTTGATGTTTGGGTATTGCCAAGATTGTTGTTGAAATTTCCATGATTATCCTTGTTGTTTTGATTGGTCATGTTTTCTTGGTTGGAATTCTGTCCTTGTTGATTGTTGTTTCTTTGTTTGTTGGTATTTCCTTGTTGATTGGCTCGTGGAGCACTTGATAGGTTGAAAATAGATGGTCTTGTTCATAAATTGTTGGCATCCACTATACCATCATTGACAACATTTTTATTTCTGTTCCAAAACCTTGTTTTTTCATTGTTGTTTTGATTGGATGAACTCGGATTATCAAGTTTTATCACTCCTCTTTTAACCAAGGCCCCTTCAATGGCGATTGCGTTCTCAATCAATTTTTCAAAGTTAGGAGGACAATGAAGATTAAGCCTATAGCTTAATTCTTGATCTAGGCTATTGATGAAGATATCCATCTTTTCCTTTTCAAGATTAGGATGGGAATATTGTGCAAACAATCTCCTCCACCTTTGCAAAAACATAGTGAAAGATTCCCCTACTTTTTGTTTCACTTTACAAAGATTGAGCATAGTTATCTGGTGTTGGATGTTGTAGGCATATTGTGATATAAACTGATTTATCAACTCCTCAAAGGTTTTGATGGGGGGAGTGATCTTGGAAAGACACTCCATTGATTTTCCACCCAAACTTTGTGGAAACAACCGTATTAAGTATGTATCTTCATAAGCGAATTCTAGACTCATATTTCGGAAATCCCTTACATGTTCAATGGGGTCAGTTTTTCCATTGTACCTATCAAATTTAGGGATTTCACAATTTTTTGGAAAAGGGATCATTTGAAGTCTCCTATCAAATGGATAAGGAGATATGTCATCCAAAACATACTTCTTTGTTGCACCCCCTTGCATTTCCTTTATTTGCCCTTGTAATTCTTTTATTTGTTGAGTAAGGGCACTAAAATCATTAGGAGGAGTTTTAGGATCCTGTTTAATTCCTTCTATATCAAAATTGGAAGGTAACTTAGCTCCTTGATTAGCTAATGAAAGAAAATATCTTTCTTTGTTTCGTTCTAGAACTCTTTCTATAAGTGTATGGAATTGGGGATCCTGTTCTGCTTCTTGAAGCTTTTCTTCTGTTAACTCTTCAATATGAAATGGATTCCCTTCTTTCTCACTATTATCACCCATTTTGCTTGTGGAAGTTTCTCCTTTGTCCTTTTCTATGTGCTTTCGAGATCTCGTGACAACAGGCATAAGATTTATTCCAAATTCTACTAACTTTTGATAAAAAAGAATGAGCTAGTGCAATTTTTGATAGATATGAAAGTCAAGATAGAATGAAGATTCTATGACTTGAAATATTTCTAATCTTTAGCTTGTGTTTTTCCCTAAGTGAAAGGATGAAAATCCTGTTGGCGGGAATGTCAGCAAAAGATCAAGAAAAGGATGATTTTGCACTTTATGAAGTTTGATCATAGCTTTGTGAAAAAAGATGGATTTTATGATAAATGTCCAATGCGATTGAGTTCTCTATTGCAGAAATTGGTTAGGACGAGTAGAATATTCAATTACAGTTGGGGAATATAAGAAGAATGAATATGTTGACTGTGGTTGTGCCTTTGAGAAAGGGCTCTTCTTTGAAAGAAAGCTCATGAGTATAATGGTTCTATAGCATAATCATCAGTGAAACCTCTAACACAATCATGATATCAATGGAGAAAAATTCTATGTTTAAGTAAAACTTTTTGGCTTTGGTACAAGAATCATCTTTTCTTCAATAATTTCTTGTAACTAAGTGGTTTCTTTGGATTTTTGATTCGTTTAAGAATAGACTTCTTAACAAAGGTTGTGGATTTCCAATCTCTTAACATGGGAGTAATCAATGTGATTGTAAGTTTTGGATGATCTTTACTAAATTAATGATTTTGGAATACACAACACTCAAATGAAAATAGATGTTTTTAAGAGTTGTAATCTAAACAAATAGTGTATGTTCAAAAGAACCACATATGGTCCTATTTTCACTGGTTTGATAAACAAAAATACACTTCAGATAGACTCACTCTTAAGGTCAAAAGGTCATCATTATACTCAACAACCCATAGCTTAAAATTGCATCGACTCACACAGCCTTGTCACCCCCTAGAAGGTGCCCGTGTTTTTTTCTTTTCCAGGTGCGTAATCAGAGTGACAGAAGTTGATACCGGATCCCCTAAGCAAACGGTCCTTGGCAATTATATGGTGAGTGTCTTGGGGGCAGATTCTTCCCTCCCCTTGCACTGTGAGTATTACAATGTTTGGTTACTGACTCGGCTGGATACTACACTAGGTTCTTAGTAAGGGTTTCTGTTCAGTGCGGCAATAATAAACTCCC
Source organism: Sequoia sempervirens (assembly GCA_007258455.2). Lineage (NCBI taxonomy): Eukaryota > Viridiplantae > Streptophyta > Pinopsida > Cupressales > Cupressaceae > Sequoia > Sequoia sempervirens. Next base: position 266,606,585 of record VDFB02105785.1, read on the forward strand.
TCAGGAGACCTCCCAACCTTTAGAACAAAGGTTTTGGGGATGGTTATCTTGCACACTACCAGTAAAAGAGGGTTTCCCTAGATTTGCTTTAAATTTTATAGTGGGGTAGAATAGCCTGGCTTTGGCTTGAACCCACTTGAGTCGTTCCTCTTGGGTGAGTACTTTCTCCCACAAGAGTAGGCTCTCTAAAAGGTTTTAAGTAAGCTTAAAATTGCATGAAATAAAATAGACGAGTCTAGCATTTTGATCACCCAGTTAAGGGGAGAGCATAAGCCTATCACCATTCAATCACATAAAACAAGAGTTCAATTTTAAGCCCAAATAAATAGTTTTGTATACTAGGTGAAGATATTGCTTCACAAAAACATGGTGTTCTTTTTAGTCCAAAAATGAAAACTGAAGTGACTATCCTAGGATTGCTTGATTTTTAATGTAGTGACTATCCTAGGATTGCTTCATTCCAATTAAGTGACTATCCTAGGATTGATTTATTCTTTTAAAGCTATTGCTGGCCGTAGTCGCGTCAGATCCAATCAAATTTCTACTTTATTACAAATTACAGATGCATACTTTCAGATTAAAAATGCACTAAAATAGACATAAAGGGTGCTGAGGAATTTACAATGGGCGCTATGAAATACTGAATGGGCGCTGAGAAATTTACAATGGGTGCTATGAAATATGGAATAGGCACTGTGGAATCTAGAATGAGCACTATAACAGTGTTAAAGGGCGCTATGCAATGTTGAACGGGCACTGAAACGTGTTTAATATGCTGAATCGTTCTTCTAGCCATAACCTGTCAGAAAAATCTGCAAAAAGATGATAAAATTGGGGCAAATGCCCCACGGTGGGCGCCAAAAATGTGTGTGAGAATTGTTAGTATCAAAACAAGATAATAAAAACACACCAATGCAACATTAAACCAAAGAAAGCTTCTTAAAATGAAATAAAATAAACAAATAGAGCTTCTTCAGAAATGTTCCATTGTTCTCTATCTCTAGTGATTCTCCTGAAGCTGCTTCTCTCAGATTGTATAAGCAAAGCTTCTTAGAATGGAAACCTGTAGAATGAGTATGCAAAAGGAGAATACTTCTCTATCCTTTATGCTAGTGAAGGGAAATGTTGATACAGATATGCACAAGGGCTGTAGATTATGCACAGGGGCTGTGGATTATGAAAGCTATGATATGAAGTGAATAGGCCATGATATGAAATGCTAATATACTAAACTATGCTTCTAAAATGCTATGGATGCTGGAAGGATGTGCTATGTAAATTGGCTATAATTTTCCTGCATGAAAGCTTCTATCCTTTTTAGAGACCTGGCAGTCCCTTTTATAGATTGTTGCAGGCAAGAGCCTGGCTGGCAAAGATCAATGGCTGTGAGATTGTCTGGTAAGTTTGAACGGTGAGAGATGAAGAGGTTGAGAAGAAGATGGAGGATGTTGGGAGGTTGGAGAGAAGAATGGAGGATTGTCTTCAATCCATGGGAACAAGCTTGCACAGGAACAGAGAAATTAAATTTTCTGTTTTGGAAGTTTGTTTCACGGTTGTTGAAGATAAATCCAAATTAAATAAATAGATTTATTTAATTTCATGTGAGTTTGATATTTGATTTTAGAACTATAGAAGATTCAATTAAATATTTCAGAATATTTAATTGTAAATAGACTTTAGAATAATTAATTAAAATTGTGAATGGAATTTGGAAGAATTAATTAAATATTTAGCATATTTAATTGTGAATGGACTTTAGAGGAATTAATTAAAATTGTGAATGGAATTTGGAAGATTTAATTAAATATTTAGCATATTTAATTGTGAATGGACTTTAGAGGAATTAATTAAATATTTAGAATATTTAATTATGAATGGATTTAGAGGATTTTTAGAAGAGAAGAATATTTAATCTTTATTTGAATAAAATATTCAAGCCAAGATTATATGATAATTAATATAAATAAATCATAACATTTATTTAATTAATTAAGAAATGGATAAGAAAAGTGACTAAATAAACTTATTTATTTAATTGAAATGAAAGAATGAACAATATAAATAAATTATTTAGATTTATTTATACGCAGATTGAATTTGGAGATTTAATTAAATATTAAAAATATTTAATGAATTACCAGACTATTGTGATGTGACCATTTTTAGGTGTATACAAAATTCAATCTAGAAATAGTCTCTAAGGAGCCCAAGGCTGAGGAAGAAAAAGTTTAGGAAATCAGAGTGGAGGCAAGAGACATTGCCAAGGTAGTGAAAAGATCTCTGATGGAGCAATAGGAAGATTTTGATCCTGAATTGGATGAAAGTTCAATAAATCTATCTACTTTGTCCCTAATTCAGATGATGAAGGTTGCATCAATTGCTCAAGCTAAGGTCAGTGAGAATATTTTGAAGTCTCACATAGAGGATAGTGAATTTCCAAGCCTTGCATCTAGAGTTCTGCAGAAATTAATGCCAACTCATGTCATGTATCCATTAGGTTCCTCTTTTGGAAAGATAAAGAAGATCATAAATGCTGTAAGTACTCAATTTGTGTCTCTTGAGAAATCTACTGAGGATAAAGTGCAAAAAGAGTTTAATAGGAAAAGACTTAGTCAACTGAAGGAGTGATTGCAAAGGATAAGATTCTGTTAGCTACTTGCATAAAGAAAACTCAATGTTCTATATCTGAAGGTGGAAAAGCATAAAGTCCTGCTTGATTCTATTCAAATTTATTGAAGGTAATGAGAAAAAGGTGAAGGATCTAGAAAATCAATTATCTACCATTTCTGCTACTTTTGATCCATTAGTTGGTGATGTGGTTCAACAAGAAGGTCAAGTAACAACTCTACTTGAAAAAATAAGATGTTTAAAGAATGAAATGATAGAATTGTTGGGAGAGTATGTGAACTCAAGGGACTAATTTTTTTGAAGATTGAGATAATGATGAGTGCTTTGAAGGAAACAAAAGCTGCTGTAGCAGTTAGTGACTCAGAGAATCTTGAAACTACAGAGGCTCAATCCTATTTAATGTGTGGTCACATAATAGTTTTGGAAAGTCTCAAAAAGGTCTATGATGACAATTTAAGAGTGTTGAAACAAGATTTTGTATATGTCTTCAAATTCTTGTAAGTTACAAGCTCATGCCTGTACAATTTTGGTATTTTGTTTCAGTTTCCCTAGTTTTTGCCATTGATGTCAAAGGGGGAGAAGTGTACAGTGAAAAATGTATAGTCATCATAGGGGGAGTTGTTTTCCTAAGATTGAAGCTTCTTTTTGGAGTTTTGAAATGGTAATGTATCTCATGTTGGTTTTGATATGACACTTAGTCATTTTTCACTAAGTGTTACCATCAATGCCAAAGGGGGAGATTGTTGGAAAGAGACACTGCAAATTATTTTTGGTGTTGTCATTGATGGCAACCCTAGTCGGTGACAGATCCGCATAACATCATTTTCTTATACTGGCAACTAGATTGAGGACAGTAAGGAAGAACAAAACATCCGATAGTTTAGTGATCATCGACTCACTTGAAGATTTCCAGTTATTATTTTGAGTTGTGGATCTCATGGGAGGTCTATTAGTACATCTAATGTGTTTTCTAGAAATATTATCACCTCGTATTAAGTCTTGTGTGAGTTTGGAGATTTGGTTGGTTACTTTTTTGTTTATCAATATTTTGGGGCCGACTCAGTTGATGTAATATGTTGCGGATATTCAAGGAATGTTTTATCAAATATTTTTATGTTCGGTCATTATGTTTTGGGTCCAAGCTATGTTGTGGACAATTGTTGTGGATGCACATTGGATAACTCTTAAGATTTGAGCCGACAAGTTGCTAATATTTTCAAGTTCTATTTGAGCTGATATGTTTCGATTAAATTGCTAGTCACGAATATATATGTACGATCTCTTATATCTTTTTAGTGTGTGTGTGTGGTGTGTTGATGTGTATTGTGATTATCAGAAGAATGTTAGAGCAATTTTATGCACATTTTCACTTGCGCATAAAGATTTTGTAGAGTGAGTCATAGCAGAGCAGAGCTGAAATTTAGTATTAGTTAGAAGGACAGAAGATTGTCAACCGAGCTTAATCGGAACTGTAATCAAGCATTTGTAGATGCTATTTATTCAGTTCATTCTCTTGGATCTAATCCAAATCTCTGTAAGGTAGTGTTCCTTCCTATTTTGAGTAGTGAGCTCTAGGCAGTGTGCTTGAATGCAAGTGCATTCCCATATTCTAAACTTCTTTTTGAGTATACTTAGATTATATTGTGGATTGGCCATCCACCGTTGTTTTTCCCCTAATAGGGTTTCCACATAAAAATATTTGTGTTATGGTGTTTGGTTATTTTCTTTTTGTTTCTGCATATTTCTCCTAGTTAAATATTTTAAGTGGATTAATAATCAGAACAATAAAGTAGATTTTTTAGAAAACTGATTCAACCCCCCTCTCAGTGTTGCTTGTTTCCAATAAAAGTGAAGTCCAAGAATACTAAAGAGTTTGATTGGAAACCAAATGCAAATGCTAGGGCCTCTAAGAGAAAGGATAAACCAATAAGAGTGGCCAAACCACAAACTATAAAGACCCAAAGGGAAAGAGCTACTTCACCTTAGTAGACCACTAAGGGTCAAGAGTATTCCCCTTCACCATCAACTCCTATCTCTATTCCTCCGCCTTCTCCTTCATTTAAACATCTTATCCCACATATACAATTCATCTTATCATGTTTGCTTCACCTCCTCCCATTAATATCTCTGTGGATATCACCATTTCCATCCTCACTGCTTCCCCTTCTTCCATTACAATTCCTGAATTTATCATTTCTACCATCTCCTCTACCATTCCATTCACTTCTCTTCCTCTTTCTTCCCTAGAACTTCCTCAATCCTTCACAACCCACCTTTCTCACTATACCATAGAAAAATGGCTCTTGGATATTTTCATGGTCTTTTACTTCTTTCTCTCATGATTCTTGGTCCATTTTTCTTAGATTTAATGTTGCAATGTAACTTTTGCATTCACATTAGGTCCTAATCATTCAAATTATGATGTCTTGTGAAGGTGTTGTGAAGTGTTGTAAAACATTTATACACTTTTCTAGACTCTTCTCATTACAATTCACCTAAAAATCACCTTTTAATCACTTATCAAGTCCTATTTTGAAGTGTTGTAAAGTCTTGTAACAAGATTTCATGCTTTTCTAGGCTTAATTTCACTATTTACACCTTTCTTATGCTTTATTTGATCCCTTTATGCACTCATAAGGCTTAATTAAGTGTGTTTTTGAATGTAAACCTAACAAAAAACATTAAATGCAACTTGATTCTCAACGCCCACTTACAAGTCCAAGGTGGGACCCATTTTCCATGGGTGGCGAATGAGTCTCTCTTGGCTCTAAATTCAAAATATTTCAAATTTTCTTTCGGGTTTTTATTCTTACCTTATGTCGGCCTTGTGATGAGGTATCATTGGGTTACTAAGGCACAAGTGTGTATAAATAAGTTTTTTTCCATCCATTTTACACCTAAATTCACTCACTAATTCATCCAAGCATTCTTTCACATTTGAGCACTTTGCATCATTCAATCAAGAATCAATCAAGTATCTTGGAGTATCCATTGACATAACTTCATATTTCTTCAACAAGGTTGTGGTGAGTTAAGGAAATTTTCATGTTGCTTATTCATCTTTCCTTATTCATTTCATTCCATTTCTTCATTAAGGGTTTGATTACCAAAGTGGGATTTGACCAAGGCAAGTCCCTATAACCTAACCCTTAACCATTTTTTCGCTTTTGCATGTGTGTTCGCAGACTTGTGTATGTAGATTTTTCAAGTGATTAGGTGTTGAAAGGTGGTCAATAATTCAACAAAGTGTTTCAAGTCAAATCAACCCTATTTCAAGCTTGGAGACAACCTACAATCCATTTTATGTAGATTTGACTCTGTCAACTCAACAAGAAGACAAGTGCAGATCTGGAGCTACATAATTGACCTTTGATTTGAAAGAATTTTGGGAGAGGAATGATTCACCATTAGTGGCAAATGAGTCCCACCTTAAGGCTAGAAAAGTAGATTATGTCAGATTCCAATTCTCGACAGTCGGAAACCAATTTTTAGAAGTTTTTTCCAGAAGTAGGATTGATTCACCATCAGTGGAAAATGAGTCCCATTGGTGATTTTCACTGATTTTTTCCACCATTCAAATCATTCCATATTAAACATTAACTACCCAGGTGCACTCTGTTTATCCTTGTTTATTCATATTTTGCATTAGTTTACTTCTTTATTGCATTTTTTGCATATCACACCATGTTTTCAAACATTGCATATTTCTTAGGTTTTTCATTCATAATCAGTCAATTACATTGCTTAAGTGAATTTAGATCATCTCATTTAGCCTTAATCATATCACACATATAGTAGATTTAGTGAACCACACTGATTTTGAGGGTTTATCTCTCTCCTTTTAGGTGAAAAACCCTAAGAGTGCAAGAGTAGCCTATAGACCTCATCAAAATTGATGGTTCACTCACATGAACATGGAGGTAGATTCCATAGTGCTATCCCAATTCAACAAGTCTATTGAATCAATTGGTAGAGGTTACTCATCCTTCCTCTTTATGAGGAACACTTGAGCCTCCAACCATGGAGAATTTAGACAAGGTGTTGGAGAATTTACAAAAGAAAGAAGAATAAATAATGGCTAGCCTAGCCTCAAAAAGAAGATGTGCCAAATTCTCTTGAGCAAGAAAATCTGTTAGAGAATGTTCCCTATCTTAGGAATGAAATAAAGTAAGAAATTGGGTAGGAGGTAGAAGTAAATGTAGAAAACATTCAAAAGGAGGTTTCTCCTCCTATTCAAATGGAATCTAGTAGTGATAAGACTACAACCTCTTCATGGATAGAAGAGAAGATCAAGAATAATAAGCCTATAATTGAGGTCCCTAAATTGAGCTTAGAGGATGTTATTAGCAATATAGAGAAGCCCAAAGAGAAGAAGAAAGATAAAATAGGGCCTCATATGAACAAGGATACTTTCAACTCTAGGATTTTTCATGTTGCCACTCCCATGGTGGACAAGTATAGTAGGAATACTTTTCTTGAGGAATTCAACATTTCTACTATTAAACTTGGTCCCACTAATAGAGCTCAAAATATTGATGATCTACAAAGGTTGGTCACTAATATTATCCAGATAATGAATAAGGACTAGGCCACAAAAATTGAATTGAAATCCTAAGTGGCCGAGCTCAATGCTTTCATCAGGCATTTGGTCACTCCAATTTAGAGTGAGTATGGGAAATAAAAACTTCATTGGTCCTATCAAAGGATGAGGTGGAGAAGATGGAGAGGATGAAATCATGGCCCTAGTGCACTCAAAATTGGCTCAAGAATATTTTTGGCAATAGCAATAAAGAAATTGATATTTCCTTACAAGTACACAATAACTTCCTCATTATTAAGGAAGAAGTGGATGAGTTAGCAGAATATTGTAGTATCAATGGGAAATATCATATCCTGGTATTTACCAAACTTGATGCTATCAAGAAACTCCCTAATGAAGTGTTAATGAAAGAGGGTATCCTAAGCAAACACAAACTTAAAGAAGCCCATTATTGGATGTATAACATGAAATTTTGTAGGGAGATAGTATGCCAAATTGAGCAAGGGGTGGGAAAAATTGATTCCCAAATAAAGGAAGTGTTGGTCTCCTGTGGCCAATTTTTGAAGGAATTAACCAAGTTAAAAGTTGAATTTATGAAGGAAATAGATGAGAAAATTTTGAAGCAATAGGGGAAGTTGCAGATTCGCAAGGAGTCAATTAATGAATTGTCTACAGATTATACAGTCTGGGATGCACAAATTTTGGTGAAAATTCAATTTTTTTCTAATTAGAAGGCTTCTTGGATGACCCTACACCATCAATTGATTGATCACTATGACATCTAGTGCTACAAGGTTCATGCTGCTATTGGCTCACCTAATAAAGAGATCACTCTTGTCTTAAATTTTTGTATAAAGTTTGTTTTCAGAGAAAAATTAGGAGGAAGGAGTGTCATTGGTGACAAATTTTTGTGATATTCCAGTTGGCTCAATTTCAGATGTGTTCATAAGCAACATTTTTGGGAGTTTGTGTCCCTCATTTTTTGGGATTTTATAGAATATCATTTAATGATAAAATGAAATGTAATGTACTTTTACATATTCCTAGGAATATTGGTAACAAAATTTAGTTAGAGATGGAGGATGAATATTTAATGCACACTCCAAGTATTAAATTCAAATGTAATCTAGACCCTTGGTGTTGAGATAATCTCCACCATTTATTATATCGTAGGTTTTTCTATCCTTACCTACAAAATGAAATCTTATCTCATTGTAAAGGGTGTGACAAGAAATTTTGTAACCAAACATCTTTAAATTAATACAAGAAAGACATTGAATTATGGTCTTTCACTTCTGAGCTTCTTATGTTTGCATGGTTCCTTTATTAAATATTAGATAGAGTTTAGTTATGATAATGATGAAGTGTGAAGATGTTTGATAGATTTGTATTTCATACCATTTGTGTCTTGTTAATTATAGGTTACTTTGCATGGTTATTTTGAAACTCATTTGATATTAGTTCAATTATGAATATTAGTTTAAGTTATGCCAAATTTAGGTATTTATATGAATGTTCATGATTTGAAAATCTTCCATTACCTTTGAAGATTACACTGTTCTTGTGGCATTGTGAACTAGTATATGATTTTAAACAAGAATTGGTTTTTGTGAGGGATCCATCAATTTGCAACACTAAATTATTATTATAACCGTCCTTAGGTTTTCTCATCTTAATCTCTTCTTAACTTATCTTTTGACGTTTATTTGAAACTTTATGTTAGTATAGGAATAAAAGAATCACCTAAAATAGTAGAATCAGACGTTGAAGTCTATTGTTAGATCCTAAATTAAAAAAATTAGTTAGGGTTTCATATCAAATTCAAACCATTTAAAATCATGTTATCAAGTTTCAGCTAGGTAATTGTAAGGCCCCTTGTTTTAAACAGTAAACCATTAAACCACTGTCATTTTTGCAAAGTTGAGACTTTACTATTGAAGCCTTGGGGTAATCTTTCTGAAGTCTTAGAGGTTATATTTACTTTCAAGAGAGATAGAGTACTTCAAACCTTGTCTATTTTATGATGTGCAAAAACACTTGTCAACAAAACTAGTGCTAGAAGGAGGACCATTTTTTTTACTAATGATAGAGCATATAGGCTTGTTCTCTCTTGAGAGATTTCAAAGGATACTTAGATCCATGCCTAACTAGGGGTAATTCTTTGAGTCATGCTTTCCATCTAGGTTTAGGAGTGTTAGAGCAAGAGAGAAAACATCATCAACCACACCCCAAGGTCCTCCAGTTACCACACAAAAACCACCAATGGATTAGCTACCTAATAATCCTTCTCCTCTCCATTTCAATGCATACTAGAATTTTCTAGAGAACCAAGACAAATTTTGTTCAAAGTTCCATGTCAATAAACCAAATAGGACTAAAAAAGAGAATATTAAAGTCTTTGAAGAGACTGTACAATTGGAAAATTCTACATGAGGATGTGACTTTTCAACTATTCCCATACTCTTTGGGAGAGGAAGAATTTTATTAGTTTGTTCATATACCAAATAGATCAATCAATTCATGGGATCTTATGAAGAGTAAATTCTTGGATAGATTCAAGATTCATATAGAGCTTGCATATTTATATAGGAAGTTTGTAGAAGTGAAGAAGAAATACAATGAGCTCATTAGTAATTTCAAACATAGATTCTGTTGGAAGAATGAAGAAGAATGGCCATCTCTATATTTTTGTGTGTTCATTGATGTCACATGTTGTGATTGCAAGGATAAGTCAGTGCTTGATCCAATATTTTGGTTTGGTATTTGAACCAGTATTCAAGTTGCAATCTCTGGTATTCTTATCTGCAATCCTCCACAGTTAGTAGTTGATGCTTGTAGTTTTGGGAAACAGTTTATGGATGTTTAAGGCATGCATGTTTATAATTTCTTGTGCTCCAATGCTCATATGACGTATTGGCATTATTTTTTTGATTTATTTTTGCAATGAATTATATTTCTGGCCGACTTCTTGGATAAGTCATAATAAGGTGAATTAATCTTGTTATGCAAATATATGTGCAACCTATCTTAGGTCTATGCCAACATGATGTAGCATATTAAGTGTTTGAATTTCCATTTGGGAAGATTTTGTGAATAATTGAAGCCGACAGGTTGGTATTTTTGGTAAGCAAGGAAGTGCATCTAATTAGGCTGACCTAATTGATGCTTACGGATGAATCGAGTATATATACATTGAAATTTTTTTGAAGATGGTGTGTCTAATCGATGAGGAAGTTGTGAATGTGAAGTTGAAGAAGAGTGAAAATGATGAAGTGTGTTAAGTCTGTCTATTGAGCATCACAAGAACTGTATCAAAACTTGTTAGGTGCACTCTTTTCAGTTTATTTTGGCTGTAAAGCCCAATTTTTCTTTGTAAATATTTTTCTAGGTAGTGAGCCTCCTTGTAAGCAGTGGACTTTTGTATCCGAACAGTGAGTCATTTTAGGGAAGTGAGCCTTATACATTCGGTTTTGGAAATAATTTAAATTGTGAGTTAATCCTCACCGTATTTTTTCCCTCATTGGGTTTTCCACGTAAAAATCTGGTGTTCATTGTGTTGATTTTACTTTTTGTTATTTGTGTTTCATGTTCATACTTAATAACAGAATAGTGTGGTTGTGGAATTGATAAGTGCTGAAGTTTTAAGTTTGAATTTTTTGACAACTGATTCATCATCCCCTCTCAGTTGTCCTATTCCTTTTAACAATTGGTATTAGAGCTTTGGTTCCTTGGTTTATAGCTTAACTGCTTAAGGTAGATCCTGAAGGTTGATCAAATGGGTGATAAAGAAGAACTCTAGACTATACTTGAGGATCTTGACAAAGTTGAAAATGAAAACAAAGATCTGAAAGAAAATCTTGATGATGCAAATAAATGTGTCTGAAAGCTGAAGGAACAATTAAAGAAATTCAAGGAAAGACACAAAGAAGTGAGTGAGCAGCTGAAACAAGAGATAATTGGAATGAAAATTCTTGTAGAAGAAAAGAAGAGAATTGAAGAATGTCTGAATACAATGGTCCAGAACAAGTTTGATGAATTCTCTAGACTTGAAGAAGAGATAGTAAACTTGAGAGTAGAACTGGAGAAGGAAAAAATCTGTGAGAATAATTTAAGATCTAGTTCCAATAAGCCGTGAGAAATGCTTGCAAGACAAAAACCAAGTAAAGAAAAAAGGTTTCTTGGGAAATGATGCAGGTGAAAGTTCTAAGGATAATAAATGCTTCAGGACAAAAGGAAACATAAAAGAAAGTTTGAAAGGAGACATCCTGTGAGACAGACTAATGCACAAAGGTATCCCTCCTTCAATGGTATTTGTTTTTCCTGTAATAAATATGGTCACAAGGCAACATAATGCAGGAGTAGGATGAATCAGTTTCCTGGTTCTTTCTCTAGAAAATGTTTTTCATGTAAGAAATTTGGACATAAAGCTACTGAATGCATCTATCTCAGGTGAGAATGATCAGTCAGGTGATGATGAATAGGTTTAATGGAGGTAGAATGGGTCAATCCTTTAATGGCTACTGCTATACCTGTAACAAATTTGGACACAAAGAAAATAAATGTAGATCGAGAATTAATGGAGGTCAAACTAATAAGAAAAGTGTTGTTTGCTATAATTGTAACAAACCTAGACATATCTCAAAGGTTTGTAGAAGTAAGAAGGGAAAGCAATCTGCTCCGGTAGAGAAGAATGAACAGATAAAGACAATCGACAAAGAAGAGATGAAGCAAGAGATGAATAAGATATGGAAGAAGAAAGAGGAAGAAGAACTTGAAACTACTGATGTGTCTGTGCACTCATCCAATACAGATGATTTATTTGGGAATTAGACCTAGCATGGTCTTAGGGGGAACATTATCAGAAAATTGTAAAAATCCCATGGATGAATGGCATGTTAGAGGCTAACACAAGGATGAAATGTGAAGAATGAATAATCAGAGGTTTTGGAAAAGGAATAAGAAGAAAACATGTTGAAATAATAATTTGTGAATCGAATTAGGGTTTTCTGTGTTGAGAAGAATGTTTTTAGCAACTTTTTGATGTCTACCACATTTAATGCATTTTAGGGAAAATCGATGGTGTATAAGGTAAAATTTTTAAGCCTCTTTGATTAGTTGAGCACTTGAAGAGTTTGAAAAGGCATCTTGGAGCAATCTGAAGCATTTCTGAAGCAATTTGAAGAAATCATTATGGATATTCAAGAATTATTATTTAGTCTACGAAGGAAAATAAGAAGTCTTGACTGAACATTAACAAATTCAAGAAAGTTGAGTGCAAAAATGGATAGAGGATCGAGTGGCAACATTCCATTGAAGATGAAAGGAGTTGAATTGGAAGAATTTGATCATAGGAAGATGAAAGAAATGAAACTAGGGATGAAGGAAAATGAATTACAGAGCATAAAAACCCTACAGTATGTGTAGGATCATCATGGAAAAAATAGGCCCTTAAGTGGCAATGAAAATTTAGAAAAATTAGAGTTAGACAACTTGACATAAAAAATTGAATAAGTTATCAATTTATTATTTCAAAAATATGTATGAATAGAATCTGTGGCAAATTGAATGTAGTTTCTACACTACTAGGTTTATTTAAAAAAAAAAAAAATCTATTTGGTGAAAATTTGAAATTTCAATGCAATAGTACTTAAATTTCAAGGAAAAAATAAGTAGGTGTCTGTCTGACCACCCTAACCACAATATAATATTTTAGATATAAGTAGAGGACTCATGTCCTGATGTGATGCATATTTTTTTGTAACTTTTTTCGAAGTAAATAATTAATTATGAATTTTTTATTAGAACTTTTAAAAAATATAAAAACTCATATGTATGACCACCTTAACTTGGTCAAAACTTCATGAAATTCATTTTTTTTAATCCTATAGTATGTGAAGCATAGAATGTGATGCATGTTTTGGATTCAAAAAATGTGATACCATTTGAAAGTTATAGATGTTTTTCAATCAGCCCATCAATTAGGACTTTAGTCGTAATTCTAATAGAAAATGAATAATAATTATTTATTAAATTCAAAGTAAAGAAAAATTTATATTGGTGGAAAGCTGAGAATCTCCTTTAGAAACCCTTTTTGTTTCATCAATTTTGGGTAAGAAAAGTCATCAACCACATGGGAAAAGTATAGAAAAGCAAGGTAAGTTGTTAAACAAATTTTTTGTGTTGACTTCTTAGGATTGGCATGTCCTAGCCAAATTCCAAAGCAAGCCCAAGGCTAACCACTAGGCAGTAAGGTTTGTGTCAAAAATATCAAATATCTGATTCAAATAGGATATTTGATATATTTAATATATGATTTAAAAAAATGTAATATAGTTTATAATATATGATTTAAAAAATACAATAAATAGTTTATAGTTTATTTTAATACATCTAGTTTAGTATATACAATATAGTTTATAATTTAAGATATAATATATAATTTATGATAATCTCTTATAGAATTATGTATAATATATAATATACTATATTATTATATATAATATTTAAATATTATTTCTATATTTTAGTTAATGTATATATATATTACTAATATATAAAATATTTAAATATTATCTCTTTCCCTCTCTCTCTCTCTCCCAAGTCTATCACTCAATCACTCCTATCTCTCTCCCCTCTACCCTCTATCTCTCTCCGACTCCCTCCCTCCCTCTCTTTCACTGAATCCCTCTATCTCTCTCCCATCTACCCTTAACCCTAAACCTTAAACCCTTAACCCTTAAACCCTCTACCCTCTAATCTCTCTCTCTCTCTCAAGTCTCTCTTTCCTACCCCATATCGCTCTCTCAGGTCTCTCTCTCTCACTCACTCCCTCTATATATCCCACTCTACCATTAACCCTAAACCCTAAACCCTTAACCCTTAAACCGAACCCCTTAAACCCTCTACCCTCTACCACACCTTATATACCCTCTATCTCTCCCACTTTCTCTCTCCCAAGTCCTCCCACACCGCTCCCTCTCTTAGGGCCCCCGTAGTCACCTCTATCTCTTCCTCTACCCTTGAACAACCATTAAACCCTAAACCCTTAACCCTACCTCTCTCTCTCTCTCTCCCTCCCACCCTCTCCCTCCTCTCAAGCCTCTCTCTCTCTCACTCACTCCCCCATTCTCTCCCTAACCTCAAAACCCTATAAACCTCTACCTCTACCATCAACCCTAGTACCTCTATCTCTCTCCACCTTCTCTCTCTCTCAAGTCTCTCACTCAATAACTATCTCTATCCTCAGCCTTAACCTCTACCTTTATCTCTCCCACTCCCTCTCCTCTCTCTCTCTTTCACTAACTCCCATCTCTCTCCCCTCAACCTTAAACTCCTAAACCCTAAAAATTAACCCTTAAACCTCTACCTCTACTCTCTCTCACCTCCCTCCTACCCTCTCCCTCTCTCTCTTAGTCTGGTCTCTAACTCACCCTCTATCTCCCCACCCAAACCCCAAACCTGAACCCCACCCTCCACCATTAACACTATACCCCATCTCTCCACCCTCTCTCTCTACACCAGACCCCATCTCCTCTCTCAAGTCTCTCTCTCTCAACAATTCTTCTATCTCATCCTCATTCTTTAACCCAACCTCAAACCCTAAACCTCTACCCTCTCTCTCTCTCTCCCTACCCTCTCCTCCTCGTGTCTCTTAGAGTTACTCCCTCATCTCCCCTTCCGCCTCTCTCTCTCTCCTACCCCCACCCTCTACCTCTACCTCTCTCTCTCCTACCCCCTCTCCCTCTCTCAAGTCTCTCTCTCTCTCTCACTCACAACCTCTATCTATCTCCCCTCTATCCTTAACCCTAAACCCTTAACCCTTATAACCATCTACCCTCTACCATCAACCCTATACCCTCTATCTCTCTCCCACTCCCTCTCTCTCTCAAGTCTCTCACTCAATCACTCCTTCCATTCTCTACCCTTAACCCTCTACCCTCTATCTCTCTCCCACTCCCTCCCTCCATCTCTTTCATTGACTCCCTCTATCTCTCTCCCCTCTATGCTTAACCCTAAACCCTTAAACCCTCTACCCTCTACTCTCTCTCTCTCTCTTAAGTCTCTCCCTCCTACCTACTCTCCCTCTCTTAGGCCTCTCTCTCTCTCACTCACTCCCTCTATATCTCTCCCCTCTACCCTTAACTCTCTACCCTTAACCCTTAACCCTCTCTCTCTCTCTCCCTCATACCCCCTCTCCCTCTCTCAGGTTTCTCTATCTCTCTCACTCACTCCCTCTATCTCTCTCCCCTCTACCCTTAACCCTTAAACCCTAAACCCTTATAACCCTCTACCCTCTACCATTAACTCTATACCTTCTATTTCTCTCTCAAGTGTCTCTCTCATACCCCCTCTCCCTCTCTCAGGTATCTCTCTTTCTATCACTCCCTCTATCTCTCTCCCCTCTACCCTTAACCCTAAACCCTAAACCCTTAACCCTTAAACCATCTACCCTCTACCCTCTACCCTTAACCATCCCTTTATCTCTCTCCCACTCATTCCATCCTCTCTCTCAAGTCTCCCTCTAGCTCTCTCTCAAGTCTCCCTCTCTCTCTATCACTCACTCCCTCTCTCTCTCACTCACTCCCTCTATATATATCCCTCTACCCTAAACCATTAACCCTTAAAACTTAAACCCTTAAACCCTAAAACCTTAATCCCTCAACCCTATATCATCAACCCTCTACCCTCAACCCTCTCTCTCTCTCTCTCCCTCTCCCCTTCTTCCTCTCTTACCCTCTCCCTTCCCCCTCCTAATTATCTCTCTCCCCCTCTCTCTGTCTGTCTCTATCTCTATCTCCCTTTCCCTCTCTCTATCTCTGTCTCCCTTTCCCTCTGTCTCCCTCCCCCCTCCTAACTCTCTCTCCCCCCTCTCTCTCTCTCCCTTTCCCTCTCTCTCTCTTTGTCTCTCCCTTTCCATCTCTCTCCCTCTCTCTATTGCCCACCCTCCACCTCCTAATTACTCTTGGGTCTATGTGTGCAAACATCAGATATCCTATTTAAATCGGATATCTGATTTATAGCACTAAAATATTACCATTAAAATACATTTTAAAATGTTTTTCACATAAGATATCAGATTTTATTCGATATTAGATTTGTGGGCCATAGAAAAACCCCATGTGGGCTGTTTTGGGCATCCCAATGGACCCTGCATTCTATTTGTAGGCTTTGCAAGTGATAAAAGCATGATTTCAAATAGGAAGAGACAAAGATCAACTTTTTGGAGCATCTTCTACTCAAATTTGTCATAAGAAATCATTTTTTTAGCATCTTTTATGAGGTATAATGGGGAGCAACAGTTGTCAGAAGAAAAAACATAAGAGAAAGCATACAAAAGAACAAATTGAAGCATATAGACAAAGAGATAGAGAAGGTCATAGGAAGAGAAGACAAGGTATGTTAAATATTGGTGAACTTGAGCCCTTTGGTCTTTCAAGTGAAGAGGAAATTGAATATGTTCAAGGTGAAAATGTTGAACATGATATTGAAATTGGGAATGAAAATGTTGAAATTGATATTGAAAATGTTCAAGGTGAAAATGTTGGAATTGAAGATGTTGAACATGATATTGAAATTGGGAATGAAATTATGGAAATTGATATTGAAAATGTTCAAGGTGAAAATGTTGGAATTGAAGATGTTGAACATGATATTGAAATTGGGAATGAAATTATTGAAATTGATATTGAAAATGTTCAAGGTGAAAATGTTGGAATTGAAGATGTTGAACATAATATTGAACCAAGTGTAAATTAAGTTTCACTAGATTACATGAGAAATGAAGAACCTTGTGTGAAAGAAAGACATATTCCAAATTCAAAACCTTCAAGAACCTGTAGACATCGAAAATATACTGATTGGCATCGCGCATTCAATCCTAACTTAATAACATCATTCCTTCTTGAATCATCCCTCGGTCTAACCATTTAATCAAATTCCCCTATCTGATTAAATTCATCAATATTCGTCTCTTAATTAAATAAATCATTTTATCTAATTAAGTCACTCTCTCTTGTTAATTAAATCAATCTATCTGATCTAATTATCCCTATTTAATTAAATAATCAATTTATTTGATTAAATCTCTAAAGTCTATCCATTACATTAAATAAATTAAAACCTTATTTGATTTAATCTAACATCATCCCTTTTAATTAAATAAATCAAAATCCTTATTTAATTAGCCTCTTATCATATTCCTCTCTTATTTGATTTAAATAAATCCATAAATTTGAGTCAAATAGGTCACATCATCCAATCTCCTGTTAAATTAATTAACCTTTGATTAATTTAACCTCATCTCATGTCACATCCTCTAAATAATGCAAGTTGCACATGAAAATAGATTTAATTTATTTATTAAATCTCTATTTTCCTCACAAGGCATCTTTTTGGAATATTCTCTCAATTTGAATTAAAAAATTCCAGGTCAACATGTACATCCAACAAGGCATTTAAAACCTCTTACATGTCATTTTCCTTGAGCCAAGTGGCATTTATTTCATTTTCCCTTCCCTCTTACATGTCATTTCAACAAATTTGAATTTCAAATATTGGCATTTATTGGCACAAACCCCAAATATTGCACATCCATCATCCATTCATAGCTCGACAAGTGGCATCATATCCTTGGATGAATGTTAGTCCCACATTGCTCAAATTTGGACATTCATCCATCTTGAAATCCTATAAATGAAGAGCTCATATCCTCATTTTATCATCCACAAATATTGCAAAGTTACCATGCTAAAATACTTAGCCATTCTCATCCATCATTTGAAGTCTTAGCTAGGATTTTTGCAGATTTGGCTTGGAGCTCTCACCATTCATCATCAAAAGTGGATCAAATCTCTTCATCAAGTCTACATATTGAAGCTTGCAATCATAGGAATTGGGAAAGGGCCAATTTTCACATCAAATTGGCGTCAATTCCCCCATGGGATCAAGAGTTTTCTTTTCTAATTAGGATTTTATCTTGTTTTATCTTTTGTATTGTGTTCTTCAATATTTTCATTCCTATTTTTGAGTTGTAAATGGATTTCATGGGGAATCCTTGTTTAGACTTGCAATATCTAACTTGAGGTGTTTATTCTCTTTGTTTTGCAGGTACCTAGGTTGGGGTTCACACATTTGGTGCTAGAAGGAGGGTTGGATATCATTAATTCTAACATTTTTGTGAAAATTTCTCATTTTTCTTCACACAGGAAATTCCAACGCGGGCTCATCAGCATCGCTGTTTTGGCACTGCGAGCTCGTCAGCGTCGCTATTTTAGCACCGCAAGCTCGCCAGTGTCACCGCTTGAAATACAAACTGCACCACTGGACTCATCCTGCCAAAAAAATTAAATTTTTAACTCCGCCGCTGGACTCATTGACTTGTAGGTTTTTTTTGAAAATTTTGAAAACTCTGACGCTGACACAAACTATGACGCTGGGCAAAATTGTGATGCAATCGAGCTCTTTGTCCCGACACAGAGTGCCACTAATTGGTAAGTGGCACTATGAGAGCGATGCTGGGAGAAAAAATAGCGACGCCTTCACGAGTTGCGACGCTGGGAGACAGTAAAAGGGAGAATTCAATTTTTTAGCACGTGTTTTTGATTTATGATTTGTTTATCTTCTGTTTTCTAGTTTTTTAACTTTTGTGTTTTTCTAGAATCTGACTTTTTTTTCCTTTGTAGGTTGGAAATCAAAAACAAGGGAAGGAGGAGTATGGTGATGATATTTTGTTCAATCAAAGTGTTTTTAAACACTTAAGTGTTTGTTTAAAACTTCTCTCAGAATTTGTTATCTTTTCATTTTTAGAACACTAGTTTTCATTTGGGGCTTAAAAGGAACCTTTCAATTTCTTTGTGCAAAGGTTAAAACAAACAATAGGATCAAAAACTTACTAGATTTCATTTATTGGATTAACAAATTGAACAAATGTCTTACACTTGTGATTTGGTGCTCTAAAATGAACTCACATATTGCTTTGAGGATTTAAAACGAACAAGCGTAGCTTTGTTTTTGTGATGGCTTACTTAGGCTAAAGCCATTGAAAAAGGACGTATGCACTTCTCTCACGCTTTATAGCGATCTTGAGAATCAAAAGGTCTTTTTCATGACTTTGGGTTAAGACAAAGCAATCACCTCCACACTTCGATTTGGGCTTAAAATTGAACAAAATATTGTGCGAGTGTGAGTGGGGGCTTTGTTGTGTATATTCTCTCTCTTTGTTGCCAACAAGGATTGATCGAGTTACGAATATTGTTCTTCATTCGATTTTGTTTATCCTAGAGGGCCTGCCTTGGGGATAAAGTACTCACCCAAGGGAACGACTCAACCAGTAACACTCTAAACTCGAGAGTATTTCCAGCTGGGATATAAATGTGGATATTAGAAGAAATGCCAATATCATGTGGTTGACTTCGACAAGATGGATCCAAAAGGGCACTCTTGCCATGTTGGGTCAACTCCTACGAACGAAAAGTCCTTACTAGAACCCATGTGCTAGAAATTTCCAAAATCCTTAATCTATTTGTTGGTGCAAGAACGGCCATTTTGAAGCAGCCCCATACTTTTACGGTCTTCTAGTAGAAATGGAAAGCATGCCATGGGAGTTTCATGGGTGTTGATGCTTGGCTGCCCCGATTGACGTTAATGAGCCATGGAGGGGAGCCAATGGGGTCAAGCATCTAACCATTCACTAGAGATAAGCATAGCTA
Source organism: Sequoia sempervirens (assembly GCA_007258455.2). NCBI lineage: Eukaryota > Viridiplantae > Streptophyta > Pinopsida > Cupressales > Cupressaceae > Sequoia > Sequoia sempervirens. Next base: position 266,626,460 of record VDFB02105785.1, read on the forward strand.
GACTTGTCCAAGTGGGAATCCAACAAATATTGTCTTACACATCCATAGGATTGTACTTATTCTTGATTACACAATGCATTGCTTGATCGAAAACATCTCAAAAACAAACACTTAACATCATCTAAATTTCAAACCCTTTTGAAGACAAATACAATTGACTCAATCCATATGTTATTGATTTCCCTTGGGATTCACATCCTTAGAGGTTTCTAAACATTGGATTATATCTCAATTTGTCTTCTTAACTAAACAATAGGAAACCCTTGCCTTAAGTTCATTGAATTTCCACATAACATATCTTGTGGGGTTTGAAGAAATTAAGACATTGGACATCTTAGTTTGAAAACCTAATTGAAGAAAGTGTTTTTGGTAAAATAAAGACATTAAGAAAAGCTAAGAAAAAAGAAATTTCATGTGTGTTGAAGACTCATAACCCCAAAAGCAAAAAAATCATTGGTTGGAAATCCAAAAAAATGTGTGTTCGAATCAAATCATTCTTTGGTCACAAAGGTCTTTAGGAAGCATTCAAATGCTCTTCAATACCTAGGTCTAGGCAAACAAAGTATATCTTTTTAGGTTCATCTTAGGATCCAAATGTATCAAAATATATTTTTCATCCATCCTCCAAAACATCAAAACAAATCCATCTCATCATCACCTTTTGGAAAATCTTGAAATCATCCTTAGATACTAGGCTTTGTGGAAAAATCAAAATCATCAAAATCATTGAGACTAAATCCTTGAATTTTTTTATCAAAACACCTTTGGCTAGGTATGTGTAGATGCATCCTTTTTCATATGCTTAGTTAAAGGTATCAAAATCATCTTGTCTAGCTTAGTGTATGTAGATGAATCCTTCTTCATATACTTAAGTGAAACAATCATCTTATTTGAATAGGTGTGGGTAGATGCATCCTTCTCCTCACAAATGTTCAAATCATCATCCTTTGAACAAAGTTATTCCTTAGATCATCATCCAACATCTTAGGGTCTTTTTGTTCAAAATCAAAATCAAAATCAAAATCAAGGACAAAATCTCAAAATCCAAAATCAAAATCAAAATCTGCAAGTCCTAAAAGCCTAGTATCTCATTCAAGATTTACCAAAAGCCAAAACATCCATATCATCCATCCCTAAACATCATCACCATATCATCATATTTGATCCTTAAGGCATCTTAAAAGTTTTCTACTTTGGAACATAAGATAAAGATCGATTCAAGGAATCAAGAGATTCATCTCCCAAATTTCTCAAAGATTGATCCTTGTTTTATGGTTCTAACTAGATCTCAATACAAGAAGAGTATGGAAGCCAACAAAGAAACACCCGCTTCAAGAGATCTTAGCCAAACAACGCAGAAATGAATCCCACTGAATCAAGTAATCCATTGACCCTCTCATCATCATGAAATACGCAAGAAGAAAACCAAGGAGAGGACCTTACTTTTGGAATGTCTCGCGAAGAAATGACTGAAATGCTCCAAAATCCAAAAAATCATAGAATCATCAACATCATGATGAGGCTCAACCCTTCGTTATACATGCTTGAACTAGAAAAACAAGGGGCCAAGTTACCTTTGGATTTTGATGTGAGTACTATAGTGGAGACATCTTTTCCACCAATCTCATCACCATCCCCATTTCATCTACACCTCCATCCCAAAACATCACGAAAAACATTTTGCAAGTCACGACATCATTTGCTCCAACCCAACCCAATGTTAACAAGGGAAATAAATTTATCAATGCTCTTCAAGCACAACCCCTTGTTAATAATGAAAACATGGATGCAAACACCACTTTGGAACAAAACACACCCCAAAACCCATTACATAAAAATGTTCCTCTCACTTTCCATCACGACCCATCATCATCATTTTTTCGCGCAACACCTCTCCTTACAAATTCACAAGAAGAGGGAGATATGTTCGGATCAGGGGGCATCTTTGACACCACAACATTTTCACAACAACTCACACCCCTTACATTTCCACCTCTTCCACCATTACCATTATCATCTGCACCACTCCTTGGTTTAGGGCTTCCCCCTCTACCAAGTATCAATCAAACCTATATCCCAATCATCAATGAAAGCATTACAACAAACGCTCAAAATTTGTCATTGATATCACAACAATAGACAACAAACGCACAAGCAATTGCATCATCATCAAACACCCCCTTAACATCACAAAGCATGGTCTCTCAAGGACCAATCACATAAACATCACCATCTAGCACGCAAAACACCAATACCACCTTCACAAACACCATTCCAAATCCACCACCACCCCCACCACCACCAACTTTCACCACAACAAAACAATACGACGCAACAATGCAAGCTGCCTTCCAAAGAGGATATCAACAAGTTCAGAAACAAAAAGCTGAACAAATAGTTGCTCAGCAAGCTTCTCAAGTAGCTCAAGCTACCCAAGCTGCACAAGCCGCATTGCAAGCCCAACAAGCACAACAAGCCCAAGCTTTATTGCAACAACAACAACAACAACAACAAGCCACACAAGCATTGCAAGCACAAAAGATCGCTCAAGCAAAAATTTTATTGCAACAACAAGCAACTCAAGCAAAAGCCACACAAGCTCAAACTCAAGCGCAAGCTCAATATCAGGCACATCAAGCCCAATATTGAGCACAAGCACAACTTCTTGCACAAGCAACGTAATTTCAAGCATACCAGCAAGCATTAAAGCAATACCAAGAGCAACAAGAAGTAGCAAAATTGGCAACCCAACAACAAGCGTTGTTGCAACAACAACAAGCACAACAACAAGCGTTGTTGGAACAACAACAAGCGCAACAACAAACACAAATCGTAGTGCAACAACAAGATCAACAACAAGTGTTGTTCATACAAAAATAGGTGGAAGCCTACCTCGCTCGGAAAAACATACACATACCATCAAACAACCCACCGAACAACCCACCCATCCAAACCAGGATTGCAACACCCCAGACCACCTTCATCCCACCCCCTGATCCATAAAATGATGTCACGACACAAATCAGGTTGCTCTCGTAACAAGTGCTTGACCTTCAATCAGGGCGAACAACCAAAACACCAAGCAACTTGTCTCCCTATCCAATTGATAGGAGCCTAGAAATGAAACCATTCCCCAAGGGATTTGAAATCCCCAAATTTGACAAATATCAAGGGATGGGAAACCCTGAAGATCACATCAGGGAATTCCAGGTTCATTGCATGGAGGTCGCATATGACGATACTTATCTGATGCGACTATTTCCTAGAAGCTTGGTAGGTCTCGCTATAGAATGGTTCTCTCGCTTACCTTCAGGAATTAGAACATTCCAAGAAATTAGGGATGCATTCATCAGAAACTATGCATGTAACATTGCAATGGATGTTAGTCTCGAAGAACTATACACTCTAAAACAAGGAAAGAATGAATCTTTTGCTTCATTCCTTCAACGATGGCAATCTAAGGCCAATCAGAGCAAGTGGACCATGCCAGAGGAACAACAGGTTTGCACCATCATTGCCAACCTTGAAAGCCACTTGGCATTCCATCTCAAGGTTCAGGGCATCACTACATATGATCAATTGATTCCCAAGGCGCTTAGCATCGAAAGAACCCTTGTAACTCAACCCACGAAATCAACATCATACCACGAACTGCAAAACAACCGCCCACCATCCAATTACAATGATAAACCTTGCACGTGGGAAAGAAACAAAAACATCACTAATGATGGTGTTGTTGATGCCAAGGTGGTCATTAGTGGTCCACGCCAACATACAGCCACACCACAACTCCAATCACAACACCAAAACACTCATCACACAACATATCAACCCAACAACAATCCAACCATCAATAACCTCAATGACCAAAGGGGACCACCTCAATGCAAAACTTATCCCAAACAAAAATACGCCATTTTGGGGGAACCACTTGAGGACATAATGAAAAAGTTGATTGACGAAAAACTCATCAAACCTCCGACATTTGAAAATTAACAAGAACCTGATGTCAAACCTCCTTGGTATAATGAGAATCAACTTTGTGAATTTCATAAAATCAAAGGTCACACCACAAATAGCTGCATGAGACTCAAAAACATCATCCAAGATCTCATTGATAAGAAAATCATAAACGTGGAACAACCTACGGGAAATCAAAATCTTAAAATCTACATGAATTCGATGCCGAATCATGGCAACAAAGGGAAAAAAAATGATAAAGGGAAGGGTAGTGTAAATCATGTGTACAAAATGGTCGTTGCCTCCCTAAATGAAGACTGCATGGTTATCACCATCAAGGGCTCCCATGCCGAAGATTGTGGAGTCACCACAAGAGGTGGAAAAGTCACCATTGCAGGATCATCCCAACCTAATAGAATCCCTTCATCTAGATCCGTTCCGCATAACTACAATATTGTAGAACAACTCAAGAGAATTCCAACACACATCTCCATCATGGAGTTGTTAAAAATATCATCAGCCCATAAGAAGATCCTTGAGGAAGCATTAGCCTCATCCACTGTTCCTCCAGACCTTGATGTGGAACAATTCCAAGCTATGGTTGAAAACATCATAACACCTAATCTCCTTACATTCTCTGACCAATATTTCCCCGCCCAACCATCTCACAACCGTGCACTTCACTTGGAAGCTATTGTAAACAAGAGCAAAATCAAAAGGGTCTTGGTGGATGGAGGTGCAGGTTTGAACATCTGTTCTCTCAGCCTCATCAAGTAGTTGAAAATATCAGAGGATTCTATTGATAAAGGAAAGGGCATCATGATAAGAGCCTATGATGACCAAGAAAGAGTGTCTCAGGGCACAATCAAACTCCCTATTCAAGTAGGGCTGAATCTCATGGAAACCACCTATCAGGTCTTGGACCTTGACTTGCCATATAATATCCTCCTAGGACACCCATGGATCCATGCGATGAAAGCCGTAGCATCAACCTTCCACCAATGTGTGAAATTTACACATAATGGACAAGAGGTTACTGTCCATGGAGATCCTGAACCATTCTCATATTGTAAAAATCTTGAGGCCAAATATTACAAAATCCCCCAAGTGCCAAAGAATGATGAAGATCCGTCCACATCATACATCAACCCCGCCACTCTTGTGTCCACTTCTGCGACAAAGACACCTGCCATCCCCACCATTCCCACCATCTCTGACATTAAGCTCATCATCCAAGAGGACGGTTGTGGAAGCTAAAAACTCCCTAACAATTCTTTTGTGATAGGAGAGTTACCACAATCTCCTAGATCATGGGGACGTCCACAATAAAACCAAGCTTCCACATCTCGAACATATCCTGAAAACTAACCCCAATTCACAAGCTGGGGAGACCTTGGCTAGGAGGTTATTGAAGTAGATCCATCTCACATGTTATATCAAGATGAAAGACCGACACCTGAATTACCAATGGAGGAGACAAGCAAGGGCCTACAAATGATGCTTACAATGAGCTATGACAGAAATCAAAGATTGGAAAAAAATGACAATGGGCTCATAGTACCTATCATGTCAGAGACGTGACCCATAACAAATCTTGGTCTTGGATGTACCACTCCAAGAATAACCATATGTGGCCGAAGTCCTCCGGTTAGAACGGTTAATATTTCTCCTCAACCAATGCTAGTACAAGTACACTCACCAATACCCATAGATAGGGACACATAATTTTATAACTAAGCCCTATATTAGTAGCGATGATGAAGACACCATATCCAATCTACCTAGGTTATTTGAGGACACCACCTTGTGTATGATTAGCACCTTATCCTTCAAACCAGAACAACAAAATCATGAGATCCATTTAGTGTATCCCCAACTGATCGACTATGACCAACGAGGACCATGAGTTCTCGATACATTCAAAAATGATGAGACACTCTCAGAATTCATGGGATTGAGGGATAACATTCCAGAGGGGGATCACAAAGCATGGTTTATAATGGAGTTGGACAAACATGCCTATTACGGGGAAACGATTGAATCAATTAGTCGCAAAAGTGAGAAACTAAGAATCATATCCAAGTCCTTGAGTGAAAACCACCTTGTGGCACTCTCTGACAAAAAATTAGTAAAAAGAAAGGACGTATCCAATGGTGAAAACCTCCCTAAGGTGCCCAAGGATGAAGGATTCAATCTTCCTCTAAGAGCTATCCATCAGGAGAAGTCAGCAGTATTGGCCAAAAAATGCAATCCTATCAACCTAGGGACAGAGGAGACCCCGCATATCACATTCTACACGGAATCACTATTATCAGAAGAGCAAGAACTCCTAGCAGCATTCCTAAGGGAAAGGCAAATAAAATTCGCATGGAGTTATGCTGACATGCTGGGACTTGATCCAAAGATTGTGGTTCATCACTTAGCAGTGTATCCGGAAGCAAAACTAGTCAAACAAAAGCTTAAGAAAATGCATCCTCAAATCGTTCTGTTAGTCAAAATGGAGCTCAAAAAGTTGTTAGATGCAGGATTTATCCGACCAATTGATTATCTAGAATGGGTCTCAAATTTGGTACCCATTTCAAAACCTGACGGAGCCATAAGAATCTATACGGATTTCAGATATTTGAACAAGGAATGTCCCACGGATGATTTCCCACTTCCCAACATCGATATGATAGTAGACATGACAACAAGACATGAGATGCTATCACTAATGGACGGATTTTTGGGATACAACCAAATCATGATAGCAAAAGAAGATCAACATAAGATGGCATTCACTTGTCCATGGGGGATCTACTACTGGAACATGATGCCATTCAGCCTAAAGAATGCAGGAGAAACCTATCAAAGGGCCATGACACTGATATTCCACGAAATGATCCACAAAATAGTCAAAGACTATGTCGAGGACATTCTAGCTAAGTCAAGAAAGAGACAAGATCATATAGCAACCCTAAGTGCTATCTTTGACAGACTGGAGGAATACAAAGTTAGAATAAATCCTAAGAAGTGCATCTTTGGCGTATAATCAGGTAAACTGCTAGGATACATAGTCTCCATGAGGGGTATCGAGGTGGATCTAGAAAAAGTAAAAGCAATCCTCGAGATGGAAGCACCAAAGACATTAAAACAATTGAGAGGCCTCCAAGGCTGACTTCAATCCATCTGACGATTCATAGCATAATTGGCAGACAAGCAGAATCCATATTCTCACCTACTCCACAAGGGGGTAGCATAGAAATGGGATACAAAGTGCGAAGAGGCATTTAACAAAATCAAGGAATACCTACTGACACCACAAGTGTTAATGCCACCTATCCCGAGAAAGCCATTGATCTTATATGTGTTAGCAACAATAACAACCCTTGGAGCTCTTCTTGCTCAGCATGATGAAAATGGAATGGAGAGGGCCATCTACTATATTAGTAGGACAATGGTCGGTCACGAGCTAAATTACTCATTCATTGAGAAAGCTTGCCTCGTAGTAGTGTTTGCATCCAAAAAATTCAGACATTATAGGCTGGCACACAAGATAAAGCTCATCGCGAAAATTGATCCCCTCAAGTATCTCTTATCCAAGGAAATGCTCACGGGTAGAATGGAAAAATGGGTGATGATATTGTCAGAGTATGACATCGAGTATGTAGAGAGGAAAGCAATCAAGGGACAGGTTATTGCAGATCAACTAGCAGAAGCACCCATTTATTCTGAGAATCCTCTTGTCTTAGAATTCCCAGATGAATCCATTTTTAACCTCAATGTAACTGACCATTGGAAATTATACTTCGATGGTTCATACAAACAACATGGATCAGGAGCTGGTATCTTCTTCATCACCCCCCAAGGGGACTGCATACCGAAGTCATACAAGCTGGCATTTCCTTGCACTAACAACATAGCAGAATATGAGGCTTTGACTATAGGTCTCAGGATAGCAGTGCAATGGAACATCATAGCTCTCAAGGTCTACGGAGACTCTCAGTTGATCATAAATCAGGTCAATAATGAATATCAGACTAAGGATGATAAGCTCACTCCATACAAGAAATTGGTGGAGACTCTAAAGGAATCCTTCATTGACATAACATTTGAGCAGATTCGAAGAACCAACAATAGAGTAGCAGATGCCATGGCTACAATTGGGTCCCTATTAGACATCCCTCATAACGTGCCGAAATATGAATTTCTGATTGAGCAGCTTCTCATTCCCACATTTGAGGTACCAGAATCAGAATATGTGTGTGAAATCGTTGGTCCTGGCGATCCTTGGTATCATGACATCTATACATATCTTTGAATAGGAGTCATACTCGCTGACCTACCATCAAGCCTAAAATGAACCTTTATCAAAAAGGCATCCAGATTTGTGATCCTAGGTGATACCTTATACCATAGAAGCATAAAAGGTACCTTGTTGCACTGTCTAAATGCTGAGGCATTAACCACTCTAACCGAAGTTCATAATGGCATATGTCTCACACTCAAGTGGAAATGACCATCGCCAAGAAACTACCGGAGGCTGGGGTATTATTGGCCCACAATGGAAAGAGAAGCGCATGATCATGCTAAGAGGTGTATACAATGTCAGCAGCATGGGGACCTCATCCATGCTCCAGCTTAAGAGCTCCATCCAATTGTCACACCATGGCCTTTCTCACAGTGGGGACTCGATCTCATTGGAAAAATCTCACCCACCTCATCCAATGGCCACAAATTCATTATAACTGCAACTGAGTACTTCACAAAGTGGGTAGGGTACATACCCATGACATATATCATCAGCTAAAATTTCAAAATTTTATCCCCGAACTATCTCATCTGTCGTTACAGTGTCCCACAAGCCATTATCTCAGATAATGGGACACCCTTCAAGAACTAGGAGGTTCATGACTTGTGCAAGAAATTCAAAATCCAACATCGCTTCTCCACCTTGTATTATCCCCAAGGCAATGGCCAAGTAGAGGCTACGAACAAAAACATCCTCAAAATCCTCAAGAAAACAGTCAATGATGCGTGTCGCGGATCGCCTTCTATAGCTTAATCCCGCCCTCTAGGCTTATCGAACCAGCATCCACACACCCACTGGCACCACCCCATTCTCCTTGGTCTACGAATCAGAAGTCGTACTCCCCATTGAGATCAAGCTCCCATCCCTCAAAATATCATTGCAAAACCTTATCATGGATGAAGAATATCGGGTATCAAGACTAAATGAGCTGGATTTAGTGGATGAGTGACACATAAATGCTCTAAACCATCCGGGTAAGTCTATCCGAATAGATTCAAACAGCTAAGGACAAGAAAATCAAGTAGGACTTCTTCAAGTCGAAGAACCGGTCTTTAAAAGAAAATCAAAGAATGTCCCAAAACCTAAGCAAAGCAGAAAGGCAAGTTCAAAACCTAATTGGTTAGGACCTTTCATCATCACAACAAGTTATAAATCGTGGGCATCAGCTATCAACACCCGAAGGGGAACCTCTACAGGAGCCCATGAATAGCTCCCATCTCAAAAAGTTTTGTCCCTAAATCTTCCAGGGTATAAAACCAAAAATCCAAAAAATCAGAAAAAGTCCTAAAAAAATGGTTACTTTGGCGAAAACCTGGCAAATAGGTGTTTTGGTACCAACAAAAAAAATCAAAAAAGAAAAAATCCAAAAAAAAATCAAAAAATGGATCAAAAAAATCATCCTCTAGTGAAAACCATTTCGATGGAACTTTGGGCAAGTACCTCGGTGAAAACCTGGCAAACAGGAACCTTGTGTAAATAAGCACTTTCCATCCACCAGGATCTTTATGGCTTGATCTGCATCATCCATCCATTTCTCTTCCATCATCCATCACATTCAGGTCTCCATCCATCACACATCCACTCACATCTGCACAGTAGCTTGGTCTTGTTTCGTATCGTGATCCCTCCTAGTACTACTCGACCCATCCTCAAGGTCAGTTTGTCCTACCTTTATTGGAGTAGTCTATTGCATCATGCTGGGGGCATGTTCTCATCGGATCAGATTCATGTATGATCTTAAAGTCCTCAAATCAGAAAATCCAAAAACATCATAAAAGCACAAAAATCCAAAAACATCAAAACACATCAAAATCCAAAAATAGGTCAAAAAGTCAATCAAAAAATTCAAAAAATAGGGTCGTCTTGTCGAACTACATCATCTCTGAGCTTGAATGTAGGCAAGGTTGATCTTTGATCATTCTCCGAGACATTTAGGTCAGTCCTATAGGAGCCCGTCATAATAAACTAACATCTCATCATGTATATCATCATTTGTAAATCGGTCAAGTCATCAGTCGAACTACATGGTCTTTGCATGTATAACGTAGGCAAGGATAATCTGTTGATCAACCCCAGAGGCCCCTAGGATAGGTATTTAGGTTAGTTTCTTGGTGAAAATCTAAGAAAATCCCAAAAAACATTTGAAAAATCAGAAATCAAAACATTTGCAAAATCTTGAAAAAATACCAAAAAACAGCCTCAAAACATTGCAAAACATCAAAAACATCCAAATATTTGAAAAAATCCATCTGTCTCATCTCGCTTACACCTGCAATAAACACCACTCATAATAAACTGATCGTCACCCTCAACCTTTGGTGAAACAGTTAGAAACAAGTCTAGAAGCTTAAAACGTGAAAACTGAAAAGCATCGAGTCTCAAGTCTAAGTCAGTGCATAAGCAAATTGGTCACCTCTTTGTATCGGTAACACATCATCTGAATCGGTCCCATATCAATCATCCATTAGAGCACTTCGGGTAAACAAAATGACGTGCCGCCATCCACTAACATGTCCTAGGATGCATCCTTGCTACAATGGGCATTATCTTTTGGCAATAAGTTTCGGTTCTTATCCTTAGAAAACACATCCTCTTTCTATTAGCGGTATTGAAGAGCATTAGTTAGTTTGTTTACTTGGTCTTTATCTTTTGACTTATCTTATTTGCGCTGATTCCAAGGACGTCTTGATGATATCCCAAAACAAAGGATTTAGAGAAATAGGAATGGGGAAATGATCATTATCTTTTTGTCTGTTGTGCTTGTTGGACATTCTTGTAATATAACCTTGGCGAATACTTGCTTTGTTAGGTATGTATGGAAGAGGTCGAGGACAACTTGTTGACTATTACATGGATAGGTTTACCATTCTATGTTTTGGTCCGAGGTGTCTGAAACTTCCGAAATACATCCTAGCAAGGTTTTCGTATGTCAGGTGTGAACAAGAATACTCCTATCTGATTGGCGAGTCAAAGTCCATCACACTGGGTACAACGCCATCCTGGTTTTCTATACCTTGATGCATCGTACCACGTGTGTTATCAAACATAAGAAAATATGGCCCTTTGAAAATCCCAATTCCTCAGCAAGTAATCATCATCATCATCACCATCATTTTCATTTGTGTCATCTTGTGTCTTGTTGAAATGACTTCTTCTTCTTTTCTTACTAACCGCGCTAACAAGGTACTATGACAGTTGATCATCATCATCATCATCGTCATTGATCCTGCATACACAAATCATTAGCATATTGCATAAGCATATCATAAACAATCTATCATAAAAATGCTTCAATAGGTGCATCCATGTCATCACATTTCGCCCATTACATTGCATCTCATAGCATTATATCAATCATTGCATAAACATTGCATTTGCATTTCATTAACATTTCATACTACCATCTAAATCACCACATAAGCATTTACAAAAGCATTCCATAATCATTTTTTGCATAATCATAAGCAATAGGTACATAAGCATTTAGGCATACATATTCGCATAACATCATAACATCACATTACAATACACATCAGCATATCACCTTGCATTAACATATCATCACATCACATACATCATCATTTAAGGATAATAAACATTTTTTATTCTAAGCATCTCAATTTCATTATGCATTAGCATCATATCATGACTATCGCATCATATCACATCCATCCATAAATCATCTCATATATATAAGCATTTTCTGGACATCATTGCATATACCATAAATCAAATCCATTTCACATATTGCATTTGCATAAAATAAACCATCATATAGTTAACATCACTACACATCATATCATAGGTTAGCATAATATAGGTCTGTTAGTCATAATCATTGCATAAACATCATTAGAAATAAATGCATCCATAAAACATCACTGCAAAGCATATAGAAATAAATCATACATACATGCATAAAGGAGTACACAGTACATCACATCAAAATCGGCTCATATATATCATCAATCACATCACTGTCATAGTACAAAAAATAATCAATTGGATCACTGTACATGTATGTCAATCAGTACAAAATGCCCATCAAGCTATCAAAAATGATCCCATAGGGCAAAAAAAGTACATCATAATATCAGGATCATGCCCGATCTCTGTGAATGCTGCCCTCACCCCTGTCATCGTGACCCTCTGGTGGTCTCTGGCTGGCCCGCTCTGAGTAATTAGGGACCCAGTCTACTCTAAGTACAATTTCATGGTAAGCCTGATAGTAGTACTCTATCTCTCAGATGGCCTCCCTGTAAGATCATACTGGCACTATACCCTGGGAGGAGGAGGAGGCTATCATGCTCTCAATCTACTGCCTACGGCCTAGCTTTGTGGCTTCTTGTAGCTCTGCAGCCTGTCTCTGTTGCACTGTCTGATCCCTCTCTGCTCTGAGTTGCTCTCTCTTAGCTCGTGCCTGATCTCTCTCTACTGTCACTACTTGAACCTGGGACTGCAACTGTAAAATCAAGGCATCTCGTGTGTCTTCTTGCCCTATTGGCTGTGCCCTTGGCTACGCGTGAACCTGGTCCTCACCCTCGGCTCATGGTGGTGGGATTGGCGGATCCTGTTGCTAGTCCTGCATGTGGATGTCTCCCTGACTTGGTGGGACTAGGGGAACCAATGGCGGGTCCTGACAAATCTTGACCCTAGGTCCTCGTCCTCGTCCTCATCCTCTCTCTCTACCTCTGACCTTGTGCATATCTGGATCCTCACCTGGAATGGTCAACCAGAGGGGAGGTTTGAACCAATCTTTGTAGGCTTGTGTGGTGCCCGGATCTGCCAAGCCCTGATCATAAGCTCATGGTCAGGATACCAACTACCAAAAGTTGTCAACTACCTCCGCTATAGGAATACCGGGCCCCCATGACACCTGTGTCATGCTGCATGCAAAGACGGCTACATAGTCATCATACGGCCGATCCTGTGGCTCCCCAAACTGACGCTATACACGCTCGGGCAGGTATCTCTCAATCATAGTGTGCTCTCGCCCCTGCATGTATCTATCCTACTAACAATAGAATAGATAAGCAACATCGTTGACCCATCCAGACTGACCAAGGTATGTGCACCAAGTAAAAACAAGCATCTCATCCAAGACCCACCTCCAGTACGGGATCCCATGCTCTCTAGTGTGTGTGAAGGACACACCGCCTCTGTATCGTGCCACCATGGCATCCTCTACTCCCATCAGAACTGGAACAACCCGTGGATGTAGCACAGAAATGTGCTCCCATGCCTAGACATGAAGAAGTGTCACTCTGGCCCCCAACACTTTTCCATCCACGTAAACGTACTTGTGGAGATCCTTGTAAAGTGAAGCCAAAAGGACAGGCCCCCACGCAAACTAAACTGGCCTGTCCCGAACCATCCTCTCCAAGTAGTATCCCCAACCCAGACTGAAATATTGCCCTCGTCGGTCTGGGGCAACCAAACCCGAAATGATGGCTACAACGGCCCAGGGGAAGGGAGGTGCGATCATCCTGTATCTCTCCAGCTCAATCTGTCCCTCGCAGTAAATAATGTCCTGTGTGGCGAGGACTCTGGTGCAGAGCTCACGTCCCTCTTCCATGTTATAGATCACCCGTCAGCCATGAATGGGAAATCAGAATATGCACCAAACATCCTCCAAAGTGATGGTCACCTCGCCAGTGGGAAGATGAAACGACGATGTCTCGCTGTGCCACCTCTCGGCCAGTGCTGATAGCATCCCTAGGTGTGTGTGCATGGGTGTCGCATAGGCAATGTGCCATAAGCCAACAACTCCCAGTTGGTCCTAATCTCTATCGCTAAGGTCTCATAGAACACTTGCTAGATCCTGCGACCGATGCTCCCGAGAGTAGAGCTCCCTCAGCCCGTCCTGCATTAGGGAAAGTCAGCATGTTAAATTTTTTTTTGGAAAAATCCTAGCTTAACACTCCAAGCTCACCTCCAGCGGTGCAGTTTGTGAAGGTGTCACAGTTTGAGTTTCCTTAAACTCCGACGCTGGACCCTAAATTAAGCTAAATAGAGCCGCAGTGGTGCACTTTATCCCTAGTGTCGCAATTTTCATGAAAAGGGCACCACCGCGGTGCACTTCAATCAAATCGGCCCGCCGAGCCCGAGCCCAGCGTCGAAGTTTCTAAACTCCAATCTGCACCACTGCGGTGCTATATAGCACTGCTGTAGCGCAAAAAAACTTGGCGCGACACAATTCAAACACCGAGCAGTGCTATAATAGCACCGCTGGAGGTGAGCTCATCTTTTAACTAGTAATAAATGCATTAAATGAAAAAATTAAGTTTCAATAAAAGTCACATACCGGTGCCCCGATGCCAGGTGGTCACTGGTAGGTCCGAACTTGGTCCAAAATGTGTAGATGAAGCTGTCATTGCACCATATCGTTAGGGGGTCAGAGCTCGAATCTCAAAGTTTGCTAGCGGAGGTGTGTGAAAATGACTTGAAAGTGACCCCTCGGGCCCCTTTTAAGCTTGAAAATTAGGGTTTTTTAACCCTAATTGGCTGTCCTGCTAGGGTTTTGGACCCCCGAACCTGTTTTTGTCCATTTGAGGCTTGTTTTTCATCGTTTTATTGCGTTTAGACACGTTTTTAGCCTCTCAGACCCCTTTTGGACCTGTCGGGCACTTTGTCACCTTTTTTCGCGAGATCACCCACAAAATTAAAAAATTTCGTCCGATCTCTCGAGGGGGCATTATAATGGCATGTTTTCTCTTGCCATGCAGTAGTGGGGCAAGTTTTTAAATATTAATTTTTTTGGCTTTGATTGAGATTGTTTATTCTTTGAACCAACGCAACAAGTGCATTGCTTTAAAGAGGGGAAAAATGTAGACATCGAAAATATACTGATTGGCATCGCGCATTCGATCCTAACTTACTAACATCGTTTCTTCCTAAATCATCCCTCGGTCTAACCATTTAATCAAACTCCCCTATCTGATTAAATTCATCAATATTCGTCTCTTAATTAAATAAATCATTCTATCTAATTAAGTCACTCTCTCCTGTTAATTAAATCAATCCATCTGATCTAATTATCCCTATTTAATTAAATAATCAATTTATTTGATTAAATCTCTAAAGTCTATCCATTAAATTAAATAAATTAAAACCTTATTTGATTTAATCTAACATCATCCTTTTTAATTAAATAAATCAAAATCCTTATTTAATTAGCCTCTTATCATATTCCTCTCTTATTTGATTTAAATAAATCCATAAATTTGATTCAAATAGGTCACATCATCTAATCTCCTATTAAATTAATTAACCCTTGATTAATTTAACCTCATCTCATGTCACATCCTCTAGATAATGCAAGTTTCACATGAAAATAGATTTAATTTATTTATTAAATCTCTATTTTCCTCACAAGGTATCTTTTTGGAATATTCTCTCAATTTGAATTAA
The DNA here is from genome assembly GCA_007258455.2 of Sequoia sempervirens. Lineage (NCBI taxonomy): Eukaryota > Viridiplantae > Streptophyta > Pinopsida > Cupressales > Cupressaceae > Sequoia > Sequoia sempervirens. Next base: position 266,642,121 of record VDFB02105785.1, read on the forward strand.
AAAATTCCAGGTCAACATGTACATCCAACAAGGCATTTAAAACCTCTTACATGTCCATTTCCTTGAGCCAAGTGGCATTTATTTCATTTTCCCTTCCCTCTTACATGTCATTTCAACAAATTTGAATTTCAAATATTGGCATTTATTGGCACAAACCCCAAATCTTGCACCCATCATCCATTCATAGCTCGACAAGTGGCATCATATCCTTGGATGAATGTTAGTCCCATATTGCTCAAATTTGGACATTCATCCATCTTGAAATCCTATAAATGAAAAGCTTATATACTCATTTTATCATCCACAAATATTGCAAAGTTACCATGCTAAAATACTTAGCCATTCTCATCCATCATTTGAAGTCTTAGCTAGGCTTTTTGTAGATTTGGCTTGGAGCTCTCACCATTTATCATCAAAAGTGGATCAAATATCTTCATCAAGTCTACATATCGAAGCTTGCAATCATAGGAATTGGGAAAGGGCCAATTTTCACATCAAATTGGCACCAATTCCCCCATGGGATCAAGAGTTTGCTTTTCTAATTAGGATTTTATCTTGTTTTATCTTTTTTATTATGTTCTTCAATATTTTTATTCCTAGTTTTGAGTTGTAAATGAATTTCATGGGGAATCCTTGTTTAGACTTGCAATATCTAACTTGAGGTGTTTATTCTCTTTGTTTTGTAGGTACCTAGGTTGGGGTTCACATAGAACCCCTAAATGGTTACTTAAAATTAATGAGAACATTTTAAACAATTTTGAAGGAAAGATGTCAACACAAACCATTCGGTTATGGGATACACAACATTTCAACCAATATTTTAGCAATAAGACATTGACCGAGCAATGCCAACTTTTTGTACAATTGCTAAAGATGCAAAAGATGAGACCTTTGCTAGCCAAATTGAAGATTTGTGTGAACAAGAAGATAAAAAAAATTCTATTAGTTTAAAAAATATTTTTAATGCTCTCAAGTCTATTGGAAAAAATAAAAAAGGAAAAAGATAAGAGAGATTCTCGGAGAGTCATTACAACCACCCTAGTAAGCCATTAATTGAAAAAGACTCGCTTTATCAGAAAAAATTGTATTGATTTTGACATAAATCATCAAACTTTGGATTGAGCACTTGCAAGAAGAGAAAGAATAGATGATTCTCTTCAAAATGATACATGGCCTTTTTCCAGGAGGCTTCCACGTGTTGATAAGAAGCTAACCAATAATGTAAATTAGGAATTCAACAATTTTGGCGTGATAACTCTAGAGTATCACCCAATGCAATGGATGTTTTAAAGTTAAGAATTGGCAATCGAGACCATATGCCACATCCTAAACATTTCTTGGAATTAGGCCAAACAATGTTGTTCAAAAAAATTATTGAAACAAATCCAAATATGGAAATCTCACAAAGGACTTTTGAAGGTTTGAAGACATTTTATTGTGTGCCTCTTAAAATTCGTAATACTTGTTGTTGCAAATACCATGTGGAGTTTTCAATGTACCATGAACTATTATGCTATATCCGTTCTACTTTGCATACTAATGAAATGTTGTAGGAGTGTGGTGCAATGCATCTTCCGAAATCATCAAGGGACTTGCTAGATATATTTTTATGTTCTAGAGATGATGGTTTCCTTTTCTATAGAAATGATTGTTTAAATGTGAAGTGCTCACATTGTGGTGGCTTGTCAAAGTTTGTTGAATGTTTTCATGAGGGTTCCAAACATGAATTTAGAAAGAAGCTTGTTGAGAAAAAGAGATATGAGATAGTCAAATATACTTTATAGAGTGCAGGTGAAGGTTCTAGATGTTAGTTGGTTATAAAAGAATGCAGTGTTGCTGATTTTATTTCAGATTTTAAGGGAAATATTTTTTACAAGTATGCAAGGCATAGCCATAGATCTCAGTGATTGGATGAACAATTTAGGATGTGTAAGGACTCTTTTCCGATTGGCACTATTATATCAGTGGTTGATTTTGCAGAAAACTACACATTGCAACCACAAAATGAGGTACAATCTCAGTATTACAATTCCATTTAGATTTCTATTTTTGTCCACATAGCATTTAGACATGCACCTAATAGTACAAAAGAGGATCAAAAGATAATTAGAGTATCATTTTTATATGAGTGATGATAGATCTCAATCATTTGAGTATGTCCAACATTGTTTCAAGAATTTTGTTGAGTTCTTGTAGGAGCATGATATAGCAGTGGGTCATCATCTCATTTGGTAAAATAACTCCACAGGTCAATTCAAGAATGCTCGTATGTTTTATTGGTTGAGTAGAATGCATGTAGAGAGGGGTGTGCCTCATATTTGGAGTTTTTTTGAAGTTTGGCATGGGAATGGGGAGCATGATGGAGTAGGTGCATGTGTAAAGATCAATCTAGTTAAGGAGAAATTGAAGATTTTAGGAGCAAAATTCAGTGATGCACATTCTATTGTTGATTGGTGTTGTTCAACATTGTCATAGGGAGGGACACTTGATTCAATAGTGCATAGATTCTTTTGGTTGGTTGAGGAGGGTACAATGGGAGGTAGATTGGATTGTCATACAATCAAAGTTTCTTCAAAGATGCATTCATTTCGAAGCTTCGATGCAAACACATGGAGCATTTGGTCACAAGTGTTAGAGTTGTATTCAGTGCGAGTGGGATCAATGTGAGTCAGGTGAGTGGGTGGATACATGGGTTCCACAATATCTAACTCCTTTATCTCAAACAATATCCATGACAAGTGAAACAATGAAAAGTTCAATTGATTACGACCATCTTTCAAATCTACTATAGCCAAGACATGTTTTTGCAGTTGTTGCACCACAGGGGAATGAAGAGAGATCAGACTATTGGTTGGCTCGATGTGTGTGGGTAAAGCATAAGCTAACACAACCCATGGAAGATGATGATGGGTTTGTGTATCCTACAAGTTCAGTTGTGATTATAGGAACTTGGTTGTGAACATACATGATTAGAAAGAATGGCATACCTGCATTTGAAGACTACGAGAAACACAAAACCATTCTCATGTATTTACACCTTGTTATAGCAGAAAATGTTAAGTTTTTGAAGCATCATGCCAAACCAAAGACAAAACAACTATGGACACTTAGTAATGTTGATCATGAACCAATATTGGATATTCTTAAGCAAATAGATGACCCTTCAGGCACACTTGAATAACATATTCAAGAATGGAAGGTGCAATGCTTAGGTTCATTATGCTTAAGTTCATTAGTGTTCTCTATTTAATACTGATATTTTGTATACTCTTGCAATGCAGGTGTCTTTAATAGTGATATTTTGTATACTCATTTAATGAGTATCCTATAATGTGATTAATATGATTCTTTTATTGTACTTTTAATCTACCTTGCATGCATGAAAGGGGACCATACCTCACAATATAGATTTCTAAGCATCTTTTCTATTGTGACAATATAGATTTTCTCATTTGACAACTTTTGCAATATTTTTGGCATGATTGATCATGGACCTCCTACAAGAATAGCCAACTCTAATCCTTTGGGAGAGGTATGCGACACATTACAATAATATAGATTTTTTTATTGTAAGCGTCTTTTATAGTTTGCATTACCATCTCATAATCAATTAGGTCATTTAGAATAATATAGATTGGTTATTCTAAGAATTTTTTCTAGTTTGCATTACTAATTCTATTGGAATATGGTTTTGATGAGGTTGAATATGGCTACTTGTGTTGTCATTGATGGCAACTAGAGTCTACAGTTTGATCAGCAGTATCAGTTGCACTTATACTGGAAAAGAATCTAAGTCTCTGTATTCTACTGGCAGAGAAAGTAAGGAACAAGGTATCCGGTTGGTATGCTGATCTGACTACTTCACCGGATCACTATTTTCAAGTGTGTATCTCCAAGGAAGTTTTCTTCGCTCATACACTATTCTACTAAAAAAAGTTTTGTGGTGTTGCATTGATCATAGTTCAAGTTAAGAGGTTTGGTGGAATGTTTTATGCTCTATTTTTCATTGTGGCTGACATGCTTGATGTGGTAGATCGTGGATGTATGTGGAGCAATTATTTTAGCTATTTCTTATGTTTAGGACCATGGTGTGGGTCCCTTCTATAAGTCTAGTCAGCTTATGAAGGTATGCTTCATTTCTAATTAAAGATTTAAGGCCGACATGGCTGATATAAGCAAATAATATTATATTTTGTTGAAAGGTTGACATGTATTAAATTTATAGGTTAGCGGATATATAAAGAAGATTGAAATCATTTTAAAAGAGAAGAAAGAAGAGAAACTATGTGTGTATGGATGATAGTTGATAGGAGTATGTGTGAAAAATTAGATCAACTATTTTGAGGGTAGAAAAGTGTTTGTGTGAATACAATAGAAAAAATTTGAGCAGAAGGTCCAAAGTCAGATTGTGCGCTTCAATGGAATTGAATCCAGGCATTTGTAGATGCTATATTCTCAGTTCAATTTTGTTGTAATCCATATTATAATTGTATGGTAGTGAGCCTCTTTCTTTAGTGAGCTCTAGGTAGTGTGCCTGAATGCAAGTACATTCCCCTCTTTTATTTTACTTTTAACAGAGTAAACTTTGTGGATTAATCTCCACCGTGGTTTTTCCACTAACAGGGTTTCCACGTAAAAATATCTGGTGTTATGGTGATTATTGATGTGACTGCATGTTTTTCATTTGTTATGTGCTGCTAATGTTATATAAAGTTCTATTATTGCTATTGATGGTTTTTAGATCTATTTTGTAAATCAAAATTATTGAACACTGATTCACCCCCCCTCTCAATGTTCCTTGCATCCAACAATTGGTATCAGAGATGGTTCCTCTTTTGAAGCTTAGCAGCTTGAGGTGAATCTTGAATTACAATGGATGTTGGTTTTCTTCAACAACAACTAATGGTGGCACTTGATGATCTTGATCAATCTAAGGTAGAGGTCATGGAACTTAAGGAAAATCTTGCAGATGCTAAAAAATTCATTCAATCACTGAAGGATAAGATAAATGACTTAAGGGAAAAGAGACAGGAACTATGTGATCAACTGAAGCAAAAGGAAAAAAAGGTCTAGATGATGTCCATTTAAATAAAACCCTAAAAGAGATAACAAGAGAATGTGAAAAGCTAGCCAAGGACAATGCAACTTTAAGACTTGAAATGGAATCTATGGCAATGAAGTTTACTAAAGAGATTGCGAAAAGAAAGAAGAATGAGGAGAATTTGGTCTAGTCCCTGAGAGAAAAGTCTGAAGAATGTAGCAGAATTAACAATAGATTTATCCAATTGGAGATTGAACTGCAACAATCCATAAACAATGAAAGAGAGCTTGAGAGACAGATAGTCATTCTTGGAAATGAGCTTGCTACTGCAAATGAATTCAAGGAGAAGTTCAGGATAAGTTCTACCAAGCTTGAAGAAATAACCAAAAGTTAGAAGGATATAAATGATAAGCGAGGTCTTGGATATGAGGAGGGAGAATGTTTCGGATCTGAACAAAAGAAGAACAAAGTAAGAAGTCATCCGGTAAGGCAACCTAATGCTCAAAAATTTAATGGATATTTCTTTACTTGTAATAAATTTGGACATATGGCTTCTCAGTGTAGAAGAAAGATAAACCCTAGTAAGCTATCATTTTCTGGTCAATGTTTCAAATGCAAGAAGTTTGGTCATAAGGCTTTAGAATGCAAGAGTATGTCTGTCAATATTAAATGCTATACCTGTGGAAGATTTGGACATGTTTCTAATCAATGCAGATCAGGAGGAAATCAGTGGAATGGATGGTATATGCAGAAAGGTCTGGTATGTTTCAATTGTAACAATATTGGTCACATTGGAAAGTTCTACTGGAACATAAACATGAATAAAAGAGGTCTAGTACATCAAGGAATAAATTCATAGAAAGACAATAAAGGAAAAGAAAAAGCTTTTGTGGAAGAAATAAAAGATCAGATGAAGAAGACATGGGTGAAGAAAAGTGAAACATATGAAGGAAATAAAGGTGTACTGGAAGATACCTCTGGTAGCTCCTCTGGCAATTGATATTAGGCCAATGGCTTAGGGGGAGTTTTTCATGAAAATTCATTTCCCCCCCTATGTATCATTGGAATCGAATCTCTGGATGTCATCAGTTGTTGTGTTTTCCATTTATGGAAGTATTTGCAACAATATGATGAACTGGTCGAAATGGTATAAGTCCGAAGTTGAATTGTTAGCTTGTTGTCTGAGTTTGGAGTGTAACCGACACTTCTAGGGCAACACATTTATTGCAAAAAAAAGTAAAGTTATAAAAGGGAATTTTGAACCCTATTTCGACACAAAGAATTGAAGCAGAATAGTTTGATAGTATTTTTCTACAAAATTTCAAGGCCGAAAGGTCATTCTAGTGGTGAATCTCTAGGCATTCTTGTTAATCATTAATTTCACATCTATTTTGTATTCCACACAACTCTGCTTGGAACGAAACATGAAGCAAATCAAAGGTACCATAACGCTAGACAAGTATAGCAGCCAGAAGATTAGGGATGAAAGAAATTTGTTGTCACTCACTGATTTCAGAAGGCTTGAAGGATCAAAGCACAAGAATTTGGATATATGGAACAACTATCCTCATTTCATCAATACAGAAGTGATTCATTTTTTCCTGAACAAATTGGATGGTGATATTCTCAATTTGGATAAACCATATCAAATTACCAATGATGTAATAAAAAATTTAATGAGCTTATGCAATGTTGGTGATGTACCAAAGAAAAAGTCAATTCACAATGTGGAGTTTGAAGCCCTAACCAGAATAAGGGGAGATCAAAGGGCTCTAATAATTTCAACAGTTAAAGATCCTTTGACAAGGTATGTGGCTTATGGAATCTCATACAAAATTTATTTCAAGAACTGAGAAGGATCAACCTCGGCAGGTGCTGCATATATCGCCCACAAAATGATAATTGAAAATGAGGACTTTGATCTGTGTAGTTTGTTGAAGGAGCAATTGTTGGAAAATTTTCAATTAACGAAGGATATTGGCTACCAATTCAGGTTTGGTACTCTAGCAATATGTATTATGATATACTTTCTAAACTGTTTGCCACTGAAGGACAATGTAGTGTGGAGAGAGAATATGCTGATTTGTAAGAAAATCTTCAATCATTACAACTCTTTTGAAAATTGTGAACAAGTGTATGAAAGCTTCTTTAGAAAGGTATTAGAAAGGTTTGGAGAAAGTGTTGTCCCTCTTCTAGAAAAATTAAATGAATTTGGATCATCTTTCGAAAAAGGATAGAAAAAGCAGAAGAGGGAAAGAGATACAACTAGTGTCACTCCTCTGGCACCCAAGTCTACAAAGTTTGAAGGAAAAGGGAAAAGTCAAGTGGTTGTGGATGTAAAAGATGAAGTTTTTGAAGAATGTATTCCAAAAGATCAACCAAAACCAGATGAACTAGAAATAATAATTGTTGAAGACAGTGATGAGGAAAATGCTCTATTTAAGACAAAGATAATGCAAATAATTCAGGATGAGGATGGTATGCAAAAGATATTTGGTAAATGGCTGAATGGATCATCCTGTGAACAAGATTTTATTGAAAACACTTTGGCAAGGTACTTTATTGATAACAATATTGAGTTGGAAAGTCTATAGGGTGTTCTCCCAGAAGAACTCATTGAATGTGTCAAGATATCTATGGAGTCTGTGCCCCTAGAAAGGAAGGAAGAAGAAATGATTTCTCATTTAAAAATGCAATTTAGATTGTCTCTTTCCAGATTGAAGAAGAAAATGAGTGAGCTAAGATAGTGCATTGATTCTGCAAATAAAGTATTTAACTATTGTCTTAGGTGGCCTCAAGTGGTAGGAAAGTACAAGGATAAGCTTGAAGAGATTGAAAGTGAGCTTGTTAAGATTGGACAAAATTACAATATGCTCTTGGATAAGAATGGAGATGTGAAGAAGAAAGTTTATGATTTATAAATTGAGCATGGAAAAGTTCATACTGCTAAGAATGCTCTCATTGATGCTTTTTGGAAAGTCAAAGATATAACTAAAGGGAGATTAGGACAGATGATTGAGACTCTTAAATTAGGAGAGGAACTGGAAGCATCAATCACTATTCCTGAGTCTCTTGTACAAATAATCAACAAAACTTCAAAGAAAAATAGTCTGATCATAGCCATTGGGATTGTAGTGGATTCCTAGAAGATATTCCTTCTAGAATTGAAAGCTAAGTATAAAATAATTTTCTGAATTTTCGTAGCAGTTGTCAAATTTTGATCAATTTTTGCATCAGTATTTGGGGAGAGAATGAAGTAAGAGATAGTGCAGTAAAATATTTTAAAGGAAAGGATAAGGAAGAGAAGTGTAGAGAAGATGTAGTAGAGCTTTGTCATTGATGTCAAAGGGGGAGAGAATGAAGTGAAAAATTTCCTAACATCAAAAGGGGGAGTAGTAGTTTTGGCCTTGATATGTTTTGGTTTTGGAACTTAGTAAAATTTTCACTAAGTATTGCCATCAATGCCAAAGGGGGAGATTGTTGGCATATGTTTTTGATGAGGTTGACTTTGGCTACTTGTGTTGTCATTGATGGAAACTGGAGTCTATAGTTTGATCCACAGTATCAATTGCGCAGCTTATACTGGCAGAGAATCCAAGTCTTTGTATTCTACCAGAAGAGAAAGTAAGGAATAGGATATTTGGTTGGTATGCTGATCCGACTACTTCACCGGATCACTATTTTGAAGTGTGGATCTCCGAGGAATTTTTCTTAGCTCGTACACTATTCTACTGAAGAATTTTTGTGGTGTTGCATTGATCATAGTTCAAGTTAAGAGGTTCGGTGGCATGTTTTATGCTCTATTTTTCATTGTGGCCGATGTGGTAGATCGTGGATGTATGTGGAACAATTATTTTACCTATTTCTTATGTTTAGGACCATGGTGTGGGTCCCTTCTATAAGTCTAGTCGACTTATGAAGGTACACTTCATTTCTAATTAAAGATTTAAGGCCGACATGGCCAATGTAAGCAAAAAATATTATATTTTGTTCAAAGGCTGACATGTATTAAATTTCTGGGTTAGCGGATATATAAAGAAGATCAAAATAATTTTAAAAGAAAAGGAAGAAGAGAGACTGTGTGTGTGTATGGATGATATCTGATAGGAGTATGTGCAAAAAATTAGATCAACTATTTTGAGGGTAGAAAAGTGTCTGTGTGAATAGAGCAGAACATATTTGAGCAGAAGGTCCAAAGTTAGATTGTGCGCTTCAGTGGAACTGAATCTAGACATTTGTAGATGCTATATTCTTAGTTCAATTTTGTTGTAATCTATATTATAATTGTATGGTAGTGAGCCTCTTTCTTGAGCAGTGAGCTCTAAGTAGTGCACCTAAATGCAAGTGCATTCCCCTCTTTTATTTTACCTTTAATAGAGTAAACTTTGTGGATTAATCTCCATCGTGGTTTTTCCCCTAACAGGGTTTCCACGTAAAAATATTTGGTGTTATGGTGATTATTGATGTGACTGCATGTTTTTCATTTGTTATGTGTTCCTAATGTTATATAAAGTTCTATTATTGTTGTTGATAGTTTTTAGATCTGTTTTGTAAATCAAAATTATTAAACACTGATTCACCCCCCCTCTCAATGTTCCTTGCATCCAACAATTCATTATCATTCAAGTTGTTTATAATAATATAGATTTTTTAGTCTAAGCATATTTTCTATTGTGACAATATAGATTTCTCATTTGACAACTTTTGCGATATTCTTGGCATGATTGATCATGGATCTGCTGCAACAATAGCTAGCTCTGATCCTCTGGGAGAGGTATGCAACAAATTACAATAATATAGATTTGTTATTGTAAGCATATTTTATAGTTTGCATTACCATCTCATCATCAATTAGGTCATTTAGAATAATATAGATTCATTATTCTAAGCATCTTTTCTAGTTTGCATTACCAATTCATCATCATTCAGGTTGTTTAGAATAATATAGATTTGTTAGTCTAAGCATCTTTTCTATTGTGACAATATAGATTTCTCATTTGACAACTTTTGCGATATTCCTGGCATGATTGATCATGGACCTACTGCAACAATAGCCAGCTCTGATCCTTTGGGAGAGGTATGCGACAAATTATAATAATATAGATTTTTTATTGTAAGCATCTTTTATAGTTTGTATTACCATTTCATCATCAATTAGGTCATTTAGAATATTAGAGATTGGTTATTCTAAGCATCTTTTCTAGTTTTCATTACCAATTCATCATCATTCAGGTTGTTTAGAATAATAGAGATTTTTTAGTTTAAGCATCTTTTCTATTGTGATAATATAGATTTCTCATTTGACAACTTTTGCAATATTCTTGGCACAATTGATCATAGACCTGCTACAACAATAGCCAACTTTGATCCTTTGGGAGAGGTATGCAATAGATTACAATAATATAGATTTGTTATTGTAAGCATCTTTTATAGTTTGCATTACCATATCATCATCAATTAGGCTATTTAGAATAATATAGATTGGTTATTCTAAGCATCTTTTATATTGTATGTAGTTTAATTGCTACTTTGATGGTTTGTACAGGTGCTTGTCACTCCAAAACGTCAATATGCTACTCTTGTGGAAGACTATGCCTTGAATGCCTCCAATAGGAAAAAATTCCAAAATTTGAATTTTCAAATGTGAAACAATGTAAAAAGGTCATAATTGTGTATGGGAATAATCTATATCCAGTGATTTTTTTTTGTAATATGGGTCAAATGTCTGGCATTGTATAAAGAGTATTTTTAAAATGTAAAGGGGTTTGTATTTTGTAAACTCGTAGGTTGAAATAGTCATACAAATGTGTGCTTTGTTACTATTATTGGAAAAATTCTATAAGATATTTTTGTACTTAGTCGAGCTACAACTGAAGGTTTTCTCCCTAGTTCTTTCCTACCGGTATGCTTGTTTGAACTAGGTTTTGTAATATATCCTATTTATATATAATAAATTACAGCGACTTGCCACTTTTGCCAAAAAATAATGTAAAAAGGTCATGTGAAGGCCATTTCCAGTGTAATTGAGTCTTTGATCTTATAGAGTAAGGAGTTAACTCTCTTTTGAAAGAGATTTTAGGCCATTTCATCAAGAATAAAAGTTTTGACAACATATTTACAGTGACTCAATCTAAAAACCTCCATTTAGGGGTTTGAGAGTCTAATTAACAATTCAAAACTACTCCATAGACTTAGGCATGTTAGATCGGTGGAGTAGGTTAGTTTAGGATGTGTTTAGTGTGTGTTGGTGTGTGTATATGTTGATAGGTGTAGGCAAAGAAAAGTATACAAAGTTTGGCTGTTGCCCATGCAGAAAATACATAATTTTCCATGAAAATGGGTGGCTAAGGACAGAGTTTTGAAGAAATAGCTTTGGTAGAGGCTTAGATATGGTGAAGATAGTATGTGTAGACCAATCCCAACATGTTTGAAGAGGCTTGGAGCAGGTTCCTTTGAAACAAAGGCTTCAAACTAGCACTCTTTTGTTGTCCAAGATGCCAAAATAGGCCCATTTTACAAAGAGACTCATATTTAAACATTTTCCAAACCTAAAAATTTGATGGGAAAACATTAAATAGCCTACCAAACTACCAAAACCACAATTTTTTTGGTGAGATATGCTTTTTAAAGCTCTATTTCAACAAACCCTCATTTTTAGCAACTTTCATGAGGTCTTTAAGGAAATCAATATTTCCAACCTTGCCACACCCTATAAACTCATCAAACACATCTATTAGTACCTGAAAAAGCTTTATCCAACCTTAAATATTGCTGCCCCCATGTTTCATTGACATTAGCATGTTGTAACCACCATTTTTCACCTAATTTCACTCATTTTTTCCATGCATGGCAACTCACCAACTCAACTACATACCTTTCCAGCTCTTTAAACCCACATAGTCACCTTATACAGTCCTAATAACATCTACCATGGCCATATCATCAAGCTAAAGACCGTACAATAGATTTCTACCTTTTAGCACTTTGGACTCTTAAGGGAAATCACCGGTCTAATGTAGTTCAGAGTGATTCGACATATTTGGGTGCAAAGGAAGACCATCCCTAGCATAAACATACCCACCTGAATGCATTGGAATAGTTTGTTTGGTTGAATGAGTTGCAAAACAAAAGTTGCACCACTATGCAACTTTAAATTGCTTGCATTTGACAACGTTTCCCTCAACTAAAAACTCGTCACCATGGGAAAACGCCTCTGAGATGGAAAAAAATGAGAAAGGTTATTGTAGAGGGTCCCAACACAATCTTGTAGCCTTAGATGGATAGTTTGTAAGTGTCACGATTTTTGAGAAATAGCCCTTCAAAGATTGTTGCCTTTTAGCACTTTGGACTCTTAAGGGAAATCGCCAGTCCAATGTAGGTCAGAGTGATTCAGTGCATTTGGGTATAAAAGAGGACCATCCCTAGCATAAACATACCCATTCAGATGTGTTGGAAAAGTCCGTTTGGTCGTATAGGTTGCAGAACAAAAGTTGCACCACTTTGCAACTTTACACTACTTGCATTTGACAACTTTTTCCTCAACTTAAAGCTTGTCACCTTGGGAAAACGCCTCTGAGATAGAAAAAATTGAGAGAGGTTATTGTAGAGGGTCCCAACATGACCACATAGCCTCAAACGAAGAGTTTGTAAGAATCACGGTTTCTAAGAAATAGCCCCTCAAAGATTTCTGCCTTTTAGCACTTTGGACTCTTAGGGGAAATTGCTAGTCCAATGTAGCTCAGAGTGATTCGGCATATTTGGGTGCAAAAGAGGACCATACCTAGCATAAATTTACCCATCCATATGTGTCAGAATAGTCTGTTTGGTCGTACGAGTTGCAGAATGAAAGTCACACCACTTTGCAACTTTACTCTGCTTGCATTTGACAACTTTTTCCTCAACTGAAAACTCATCACCATGGGAAAAAAACCTCTGAGATTGCTGCCTTTTAGCACTTTGGACTCTTAAGGGAAATTGCTAGTCCAATGTAGCTCAGAGTGATTTAGCATATTTGGGTGCAAATGAGGACCATAACTAGCGTAAACGTACCCATCCAGATGTGTTGGAATAGTCCATTTGGTCGTACGAGTTGCATAATGAAATTTGCACCACTTTGCAACTTTAAACTGCTTACATTTGACAACTTTTCCCTCAACTGAAAAAATCATCACCATGGGAAAATTCCTTTGAGATAGAAAAAATTGAGAGAGGTTATTGTAGAGGGGATCAACACAATCTCGTAGCCTTAGACAAAATTTTTTTAGGCATCATAGTTTCTCAGTAACAACCTATTAAAGATTGCTTCCCTTTTGCACTTTAGACTCTGAAGGGATTTCATCGGTTGAATGTAGCTCAAATTTCTTCAGCCTGGTATGAAAGAGGACCATACCTAACCTAAACATACCCATTTGGACATGTTGGAACAGTCGGTCTGGTCATATGAGTTGCAGAACAAAAGTTGTAGAAAAAGACAACTTCTAGGCTGCCAGTGGTATAATTACCAGAACTTATTCAAATCTCAATAAAATTTAACCAAACCAAAGGAATTTGAAATCTAACTCAATTATCTAACCATACCAGACATGTGCAAATCATTAAGGCCGTATTGACCATACAAAAGAAAAAGAACAACATAGAACATTGGAAAAACACAAAAATCTTCTTCCTCAAAGATGCAAATTCTTATTTTCAACTTCTCCAACCTTGAGGTCATGTTTACAAGATTTATTTATTCCCTTACAAGTAGTTTTCAGCCTCCAACCAAACTCTAATGCTGATTTTCGTGCAAAAAAAATCCATGAGACCATAGCTTGTTGCTTACTATTATGCTTTGATAGATTTTTTCCAAGCATCCACAACTTCTTCGAAAGTACTTGTTTTAGGCTTTTAGCCATAGCAGCAAGGTAGTGAATTGTTTGATAAAATGCTTTGGTAGACATGTATGAAAAATGTGGTAGCATAGAAAAGGAAGTGTACTGTTTGAAAAAATGCCTCAAAGAAATGTGGTCTCATGCTGATAGAATGACATGAAAAATGCCATGACAAACAAATTGCTATGTATTGTCATGGCATTCCACCACCATGAGACCACATTTCTTTGAGGCAATTTTTGAACCAGTTCACTACCTTGTCTATGCTATTGCTTACTATTATGCTTTGATAGATTTATTCCAAGCATCCATAGCTTGTTCGAAATCATTTGTTTTAGGATTTTAGCCATAGCAGCAAGGCAATGAACTATTTGATAAAATTATTTGGTAGAAATGTATGAAAAATGTGGTAGCATAGACAAACTTTTGAAAAAAGTGCCTCAAAGAAATGTGGTCTCATGGTGATGGAATGCCATGACAAGTGAATTGCTATGGATTTTCATGGAATTCCATCACCAGGAGACCTCATTTCTTTGAAGAATTTTTTCAAATATTTCATTTCCTTATCTATGCTATTTCTTACTATTATGCTTTGATAGAATTTTTCCAAGCATCCATAGCTTGTTCAAAAGCACCTATTTTAGACTTTTAGCCATAGCAACAAGGTAGTGAATTGATTGATAAAATTATTTGGTAGAAATGTATGAAAAATGTGGTAGATTAAGGTAGTTTAAGGTTGGAATAAGGCTACGATGGGCCATAATGTCTTATTTTTAGCTTATTTGGGTTTGGTGGAGTAATTGGTGCATAAATTGCCAAACATGCAAAATCATGCATTGGTTGCATGTTCTAGTTTTGGAAGAAATGGGGTCTTCATTATGTATATGTTGAAAGTAGTGGTTTTTTGCATGTAGAAGCTGTTGATGCCTTCTTAAAAGGATGGTAGACATTTTTTAATAGAGAGACTTGAATAATATCAAAAAAACTTGAATGCTAAACTCTGTTTTTGCTCTAAAATTCTTTTTTCCATAAAAACCAACAATTTTTAAATCTTGTACAAAGTCGTACAACTTCTACTTTCTCAAAGGCCATTGGGATCTTGTGGAGGAATGATCTAAGGTTTATTTTAATTATTATTTGGTAGGTTCATCACTTTCAAAGCTTTTGAGAGCTAGTTTTCTTCTTGCAGATCTGTACCCCTGAAATAAGGGTTTCAAGGCCTTCTTAATGAAAAATTGGCCATTCCATCTATTGTATGAACCATAGCTCGATGGAAGGGCCATGGTAGATGTTAATAGGTATTCAAATGTGTCTTATTAAGTTTTCAAGAGCTGGGAAGGTTTGAAAGTGAGTTGGTGTGTTGCCATGCATGGCAAAAATGAGTGGTTTTAGGTGAAATATGGTGGTTTTAGTAAGTGAATGTCTATGAAACTTGGGGGCAGAAATGTTTAAAATTAGATTAAGTTTTTTTAGGCTTAAATAGTCATGTTTGAATATTTTTTAGAGAGTGGGAAGCTTGGGAACATTTTTTTCCATAAAAACCTCATGAAAATGGCTCAAAATGAGGGTTTAGTGAAATAGTGTCTTGGGAAGCGTATCTTCCAAAAATAATTATGGATTTGGTGGTTTGGGTGATTGGTTAATGCTGTACAATCAAATTTTTAGGTTGGGGGATATTTTAAACATGAGTCTCTTTGTAAAATGAGCCTATTTGGGGGTCTAGGACAACGGTAGAGTGCTATTTTAAAGCTTGTGTTTCAAAGGAACCTATTGAATATTTGTAGTATGTTGGTGTTGGGAAAAAAGGGGATTTGAAAATGTCAAGGGTTGGATGGTTGAGTTAGTCCTTGGTGTGAAAAGTGAGCAAAATAGGTCTACAAACCTACTAGAAAGAGTAGGCGGTTGTAGTGAAGTGCACCCTAAGTTGGGTTGTGAACCAAGTTGTTTGAATCATCTTTAGTTGTGTTTGAGTTTATAAAAAATGACATGGATCTTGCATTAAAATTCCATGAAAATCAACAAGGCAGTGAACTGTTTGAAAAAATGCCTCAAAGAAATGAGCTCTCATGGTGATGGAATGCCACGAGAATCAAAATTGCTTTTGATTGTCATAGAATTCCATCACCATGAGACCTCATTTATTTGAGGCATTTTTCAAATAGTTCATTTCCTTGTCTATGCTATTGCTTACTATTATGCTTTGATAGAAATTTTCCAAGCATCCATAGCTTGTTTGAAAACACTTGTTTTAGGCTTTTAACCATAGCAACAAGCCAGTGAACTGTTTGATAAAAATATTTGGTAGACATGTATGAAAAATGTGGTAGCATAGACAAGGAAATGAACTATTTGAAAAAATTCCTCAAAGAAATGTGGTCTCATAGAATGCCATGACAAGCAAATGCAATTGACAGCTGCTCCTAGTTATTAGTTATGCAATGTGAAGTAATTGCATAACTGTTTAGGCTGACTTTGTAAAAACTGTAGACATGCAAAATTAGCATTATGCATATTCATCCACTCATTGAATTGATCAAACACAACAAATCCATTCATCAATTAATCAGGTTCACTTTCATCTATTTATTAGGTAATCTCATCTCCTAAGGTCATTTATTTAAAATCAAATAAACATTATCATCAACCTTTTAATAAATCAAATGGCCATTTAATCAAATCCCAAATCATATTACATCATTTTCTGATTTAAATAAATCAAATATCCAAGTCCTAAAAGTCAAACTAACCTAATCATCATTAATTTAATCTAACCATGATTAAATACTAATCTTACCCACTTGCATCCTCTAGATATCTCCACTTGCACAAATAAATCAATTTATTGATTTATTAAAACCAATATTTTCACTCAACATGGCCCTCAAGTTTGAAAAACATGACAAGTTGATTTGTCCCTCCAACATTGCATTTATTGCTCATTTTCTTGTCCCCCCCTCAAAATTTATTGCACAAATTTGAATTTGAAGTTCCCTCTCATGGGCACACTTACCAAATCTTGCACATGCATCAACCAATCACATGATGACAAGTGGTCTCTTTTCATTGGCCTATTTTTTAGTCCCACATTGGTCCATTTTCAACACTCTTAGCATTTGAAAATCTTTAAATAGAGGCATCATCTTTTATCAAATCCTCCACAATCTCTTGCAAAGTCACTCTCCTTGAGAACTGATTTTGCCCACAGCATCTTCATATCACATTCATAGCAATTTCATCATTTAGATTAGCTTGATCAAGGATTGGGAAAGGGCTTCTTTCCATAGAAGCACCAATCCAATATGAGATGACCCACTTCATGTTTTTCATGTGCTCATTTAGCTTGCATTTATCATTTGTTTGCATTTGAAAGCATTGATGTACCATTTCATATGGATGTTGTTATTTGCTTTGTTTTAAACTAACAGGCTAATGTGTGTTGTTTGTTTTGAGAAAAATACATATTTCACCATCCACATTATGGTGCTAGAAGGAGGGCTGGCCTAGTTTATATTATTTTACATCTTGCCATCTTAAGCTGACAAAACTGCTTCATATGACCATTGAACATTTGAACTTTACATAGTACAAATTTTTAGCTTTCAGATTTTAGTGCAAATTTGAACCTTTTGCATTTACAATAGGAATGTATTGAAACACATTTATATTGGAACATCTTTTAAATCTTTATGGGCGCACTCCAACTATAACATCTGACAAAATATCTCTATGCTTGTCCTTACAATGCCAATGTCTATTTACAGGTTAATCACGCTCTCAAGTCTCCATTTTAAAATGGATTTCATTAGTTTTTGGTATCTGTGTAAACAGATCCACCTTAGTTTGGTTTTTTAGGTGTTGTTTTAAGAAATAGCTCATTTTTCATGTAGTATGATTAACCACAAGAATTATTGGCCTTCATAGTCATGTGTTCTTCTCTTGAGATTCAATACAGCCATCCTTGCTCGTTGTAGACACCTTTAGTCATTGCTTCTGCCAATACCCAACCCGCCATTTAAAAATCAACGCTTGAGAGAAAGATCCACCTGTAGCTTACATTTGCTCAAAAGTTTCTAACGCCTATTCAATAAAGCCATTTGGTGCACATCCTACGACCAATGCATTCCATGAGATGATGTGGCATGTCCTTCAAACAATTCATGTGCCTTTTTAAATCTGGTTGGTCAATATCTTATTCACTTGAATGATGGTCGGTTCAAGAAGTACTGCCTAGATGCTACATTCTTTATCTTCTCAACTTTGTGATGCCCTTTCAACAGATTCATCATAATGGCACGTATTTCTTAGAAGGAATTCTGAAAGCAATTTGTGCGCCTTTTTCTATACTGCATACATGTTAACAGAGGTAGTCAACTAAAACATCTAACAAATTTAGTCTATCCTTCATGCTTTTGTTGAAAGTCATTTACCTCTTCCAAAGCTTCCATTTGCGCACTGGTAGAGAAGATGCAAAAGAGGTTGAGGAATTTGTCTTTACGCCTACTAAATGCATTGGTGTGAAATAATTTTGTTTGCTGCCTTTGTTTTAGCCATTCATGTACCTAGAAGACCATGAGAATGCATTTCTTTCAGTCGGTCTGTCAAATGTTTTGCTAAGTATGTATTGATTTCTTTTATGCGCCCTTTTAGATGCAGATGAAACTCACAGAACACATTGGCTGCTAAATAGAAGATTACTATTCAAGTATTCTACAATTTATCAGAAGAAGATATGCATTATATTGGAGAAGTGAAAGGGAATGAACTTTAACAGAAGAAGTGTGACAGAGGGATAAAGGAGGCATGTAGGGAATTTATGAAATGATACGCCACCAATCACTCAGTGATTAGACATAATGAGGGCACTGGCTATGAGGATATTTTCTTGTCGTATCACTATCTCAAGGATTCGATGAATCAAGTAGACATTAAATAGAGTAGTAAATTCCTCTATCAAGCAACTGCGCACCAACTTCTCACCAGACATGTTCAATGCTGCACCATAATAGGAGGTGCTGGCTATGATAATTGTGATGGCATAGTGTAGATAATGCATGGGTGATTTATTACAACTTTTAATAGCTATAGCTTAGTGGGACGTGTTTATGATCATTCTATTTTTTCCAACTGCTGTCTTAAATACTAAATATGGCTATATCTTGTGCAAATCTTTCACCTTCTTAGAAATCCTCTAGATTCAAAAATTTGCTAATTGAAATGACCACTTGCTGGTTGAACCCATAAATGCTAACATTGGAATACTAAATTCTTGTGTATCGATCTGAGAAGTCATTTAAAGCATCTAAGTGAGTAGTGAATATAAGTCATTTAAGGCAGAAGATAGGCATTGATTTCTAATAAAAAAGTGTTGAATTAAGACAAAGCATCTAGATTGCATATTTGGCGTTCTACTTTCTTGATGTTGTAGTCCGTACACAAATAGTGAAGGAGGCAAATATTAAATCATGCAAAGGCGAATCACTTTCTGCAAGGAGGCAGTGGACATATACAGTCATTAACTTCGCAAATATCTAGAAACTTTATCAAAAAATTTGCAGTCATTGTCATCATTTGCAGCTAAGGCCTAAACTTGGGTATTTTAATCTTCAGCTACGTGTGCAGGCATTCGAAGGGCAGAAGTCATGGGTTGTCTTTTTATTTTCTCAATAAGTGTTCTTTATTGTTAATCTTCAGTTTATGTTAATGTATTGGTGTATAAGAGACTTTGAAGGATCATCTTATTTCTAATAACTTTGTGATGTTTGTAGGTTGACATCGGAGTCAAGCGTGGGAATCAAGCAAAAAACAAGCGAAATTGCTCAAGCTCTAAAATTGAACATCAAAATTAAAGATTGACAAATCATTTTTAAATGCTTTAAAGAGCTTCCATTTATGCTTTAGTTTTCTATTTTAGATCAACTCAAATCTTTTTGGGCTCTTTAAAAGGACACTTAAATTTTTCATTGCAAAAGGGTTAAAACGAACTTTAGGCAACATTGACTAGATTTTGTTTAAGGTTAACAAATTGAACAATCCAATCTTCATCTTTCCTTTGGTGCTTAAAATGAATCAAATCATTGCTTTGAAGGATAAAATGAATGTGTGACTTTATTGTATTGTAATTATCTACACAAAGTAATATCATCAAAAGATGTATGAACTTCTCTCACACCTCACGGTGATCTTGAGAATCAAAAGGCTTTTGGTGACATTAAGTTGTGTAAATAATTGCCCATACACACTTCGATTTGGGTTTAAAATTGAACAAAACATTTTGCGAGTGTGAGTTAGGTATATCGCGTGTGTTCTCCCTTTGTTTCTAAACAAAGGTTGATCGAACTATGGATGTGCTTGGTCGCTATTGTTTACCTTTAGAGGGGCCTACCTAAGAGACACATCCGAAAGGAGAACTCGAAGGCGACTCCAACCAGTTTTTCATTCAAGTCCTCATGGTATGTAGGCCTTATCTGTACAGTGTCTTTCAGAATAGGGTACTACCGTAAAATGTATAAGAGCCCCTAGTAGGATTGATTAAAGCCTTTAGTGGCTTGCTGGACGCTCGCAAGGTGCCATGTCCCCGATGTTGTGTCATTAAGAACCTTGTTTGTAGTTACCATCCAGTCCATCCAACGAGTTTATCAAAGTGGTACATTGGAACTTAGATTCCAAGAAGTTACTTGCCATGTCCAATCTGGGTTGAAATATAGAGGTTAAGACTTCATTGTTAACATACCTTTATATTTTGTCCTTGGTTGCATGTAAAATCATCTCTTCTACTACGAAGGGCATGAGGCAAGCCCACTAAGAAAAATGTACCAATTGAGCTAGGAATGTTACATTGCTTGAAAACATAGTGCTTTTATCAAAAACATTTGAAAACCAACATTCAACATGATCACCAAAATTTCAAACCCTTTAGGAGGCAAATATAATTGACCAAATTCTCATGTTATTGCTTGCCCTTGGGATTACATCCTTAGAGGTTTCTAAGCACTTGAATTTACATCTCAATTTTCTCACTAAAGTTAAACAATAGGTAACCCTTGCCTTAAATTCATCAAAGTTTCACATAATATACCTTGTGAAATGAGACAAAGTTGAGAGATTGGACATTTAGTTTGAAATCTAATCAAGAGTGTGTTTGTGGTAAAAAGGATCCATTAAGCAAAGATTAAATCAATTGGACCCCACACATGTGCTTGGCATCATTTTGGTCATATGGTTTTCATGCAAACATTGATCTTTTGATTTTTGAATTACTCTTAGAGAAAAGAATGTTCTTCACTATCTTGGTCTAGTAAACAAGTCTTTCCTAGGTTTATTTAGGATCAAATCAAACACTTCATCCATCCAAACATTTATCAAAATCCATCCTGCCAAACAACTTTAGAGCTTTTGGAAACATCATTCTAGACTTAGGTGAGTCATCAAAATCAAAATCACCTTGTTTAGTTAGGAGTATGGGAATGCATCCTTTCTCATACCTCTAATTAAATCAGAAATCTTTTGAACAAGTACATCCTAAGATCACATCCAACATCTTAGGGTTTACAAGTTCATTATCCAAATCAAACAATCAAAATCAAACCCTAAGTCTAGCATTGATCCAAAGTTCCTAAATGTTCATCACTCATATCATTTCCCCTTTTCATCCTTCATCTCGTCATTGGTCCTAAGAACCTTAGAGGTCACTTTTTCAACAAGGTCAAAACACAAGAGGAACATGGAATACAAATTTGATCCATACATCATGAGTAATCCAAATCAATTGAACTTTCAAAGCCTTACAATGCCGATTGATTATGAACACTCACACTTATACAATCCATACATGGGATCATTACCTTCTACAAATGACAATGGCACAACAAGTGTGAGTATTCACAAATAAAAGATTGGAACACATTTCCCAATGGTAAATCTAAATCCAAACCTACAAGTCTTTCAACCAAACAATCAAAGCATGAGCCTTCAAATGAACAACATCATCCCACCAAATCTCTACAAGCCAAATGAGAATGTACCAAGCACAAGTTTTCGAAACATGAATTCGACAAACTTTGGGATGGATACATTTGAAAATCATACGAATATTCCAAACATGAACAATGGTCAAAATCAACCTATCATGCCAAATATGAATGTCATCCCAAATCAGAACATTGTCCAAAATCAAACACAAGTACACACTTCAAATCTGCTTAAACAAAAACCAAATCAACTATATCAAGGGAGTCAAGATCGAAATCAAGAAAAAATTTGGCGAGATCAAATTGCTGCACTTACCAAAATAGTTGAGTCATTACGCCAAGAGACATCTCCACCACCATTACCCATATCAACATCATTCCTTGGTTTAGGGCTTCCCCCTTTACCTAGCACCAATCACTCCATCCAAATCAATCCACTTAACACTAATCAAGCCATCCTATCAAATCCTTGGAATATACCATCGATATCGCACCAACAGACAGTATCTAATCAAATGACAACATCAATCCTGACAAATCAAAACATGGTCTCCCAAGGACCTATCACCTTGGTCATTCTGACCATTCCTATCCCTCCAATCATTCCAACCATCCCTATCACTTTGATCATTCTAATCACCCCTATCACACCCGTCATATCTCAATGACTTGTCACTACATCCAACACAATTCTGAATACACCACCACTACCACCAAAACCAAGTGCAATAAGTCAATATTGTAACATCACGCTAAAAGCACATCAAGCCTACCAACAAGCACTTCAAAAATATCAGGTGGCTCCACAAGCCACTCAAGCTACCCACATCGCTCAAGCTACCCAAGCTGCCCAAGCTTCTCAAGCTACCCAACAAACACAAGCACAAACACAAAAAATGATGATTATTGGGGATACCGATGAAAATTCAACACTGGTGATAGCATTAACAATCTCCCCACCACAATTGCTGAAAGAATTGATCAAGATCTATCCATCAAAGAGCACGTTGGTGATGTTTCTATCTCATTCGAAGATCAAATCAACATATGTCAAGAGTCACTTTTCAATCATGATCAAAATCCACCAAATGACAATGATTCAATTCAAGAAATGTCAACATCATTTGACCCCATGGTTGAAGACATTAGAAATACCTCCATCACAATTGTTGAAAACAATGATCAAGATCTCTCCATCGACGAGCACCTTGAAGATGTTTCCACTCCATCTGATGATCAACTCACTATACATCAAGAGCCACTTTTTAGTGATCTCTTTCAAGGAGTGTTAGGATTATTTGATCCTATTGACATAATGCATGATCTGTTCACCTATGATCATGTTGAAAATGTCTCTACATTTCCTTATGAGTTAGAGGACATATCTCAAGAATTTATTCCAAAGCATGATCAAAATCTTTCACCAAGGTCTAGCAATGGTCCTTTCCAAGACATATTGACCCTGAACTCGACACTTGAGGATATTGAACCATTTACCATGTCTAATGATGACATCCAATAACTATTTGTGAGAAATCCATCCTTTGAAACTGATCCATGTCAAGAACTTGATCCAAAGCAAGTCAAAAGCAACTCTGAAATCATTCAAGATCAAGAATTTGTATCTTCAAGATATTACAATGATCTAATGGACACTCTCCTATCTATACAAGATGATCATATCCATGTAGCACATACTCCTCCATCTACCCATGAGATGCTTTCTGTGGATGGACACCTAGATGGTCTTCATTCAAAACAAGATCCCTTTATTCCTAACATTGTTACACAAAAAGAGCAGGTTATTGATTCATACAGTCAAACAGAGTTATCAACAACAGTATCAAATATATCACAAATCCATACTGAAGACATCATGTATATCCAAAATTCTCCACTCAAGGAAACATGTCAGATAGAACAAGATATTTTAGAGTTAGCAGAGTATCCAATCGAAAGAACATCATCTACAGTGGTCATTCATTAGAGAATGCATTCTAAACAAGAGGTCTCAGAACAGGCAGAATCAAGGAACAAAGGTGCCACTAGCACTATACTAGGGGCAACTTCGTCTCAAGCAAATGTCAACATAGGGAGCACAAAGAGTCCTTATGATGAAATTAGTGTCAATACTACAACCAGACACATCACGAATCTTCATCCACCCCCCATCCATGAATTGGGACCAACGTCAAAAGAAGTAATTGAATCAAAGTACATAGAACATTATCAAATCAAAAGAAGCTGAGAAGCATAATGGACAAATCAAATACAAATGGATACTAAATAATACAAAGAAAGATTATCCCTATCAAACTCCATCAGTCAAAGAAACTATGGGGAAAAATAAAAGAGGGAAAAGTATTCATCAAGGATGTCCACAAAAGCAAAAGCAGGCTTTTCAAGCAATGTACAAGGTATATCAAGCAGTTGGTCCTAATTTCATGCACACTTCTGTATCCACCCATCATTGCCCATCTACCCAAGTTTGGAGAGTCAAAGATTCCAAGTTGTCAACCAATCCATCTCTTATCCCTAAACACACTCCATCCACACCTCCATGCTTGATATCCAATTCTCACATTGACCATGTATTGGCAACAACCCTTCATCATAAGGATTCTAAAGGCACTCTATTGCGATGTATGCACAAAGATAGAGTTAACCTCGATATCAATAAAGCAGATCAGGAATCCCAAAAGTTGCATTCAAGTGCACATATCTTAGCAAAGCAGCTCCTTCAGGAAGGATATTGATGGCATAATATGAAAGGAGCACCTAAATTAGCAACACCTTGTGATTCAGCATGAGCTTAAAATCTTTCAAAAAATACAAAAAAAATCAAAAAATATAAAAAAAAATCCAAAAAAAAATTAGAAAAAGGATTGAAAATAGTAAAGAGAAAAAAATTGCCCTCTAGTGAAAACCACTACAGTGGTGCTTGGGGCAAGACTGTGATGAAAACATGGCAAATAGGCATCATGTGTGGAATCAATCATTTACGTGCGCCAGTTCAGATGAAAGCATCTCATCCCATCCATAATAAAGCCAACATTCCATCTATCTTAGCCATAATAAATACATCCATCCATAAACCATTTATCCAATCCATTTTCATCCATCTGCATTCATCATCCAAGTTATCTTGATCTTGATGAAAGTTTGGGGCACACTTTACGCTTGCTTATGGTAAACATCTTGACATGAGTCATTTTCATTGATCCTATCCTACCCAGTGTTATATGAGCCATGAAGAATTATCCAATGAGCGTTCTTTATTTGAACACCTTATCTTATCACAAGATAATCCTTGGCATCCTTTGCATGCTTGCCATATTCATCCATCCACACACCTATCTGAGCATCCACCCATTGCATTTCGTACATTGCTAGACATTGGGGGTAGATATTTGCATCTTGCTTTGAGAATAAATCTTGATCTATATCCTCCAACTTATGTGGTGATCTGAACATTGGAAAATGTGAAATCAAATTGGTCAAATCACTTGTGAATAAAAATATGAATCACTAGCGCATGGCATATTTTGACGAGAAGACATTCTTTATCGGTCTTCATCTTTTATCATACATCAATCAAAACAATCGATATCAGTCGCATCTAATTGGTATGCCAACGTCACATCAAATCATTTGAACAACTTTTGTTCCAAATAAAGCTTCATCGATCATGATCAATCAAATCCAATAAAAAAAATCATCATTGTGTTGCTTAACACTATCCTTGCATTGTTGTGCATCCTCAACAATGTTATCATCACCAATCCTTGCATTGTTGTGCATCCTCAACAATGTTATCATCATCAATCCTAAACAAAGAATTGATATCGTCACACATGTCCATATCCAAATCATCAAAATCATGCAAAAATCCAAAAACATCAGAAAATTCAAAAACATCCAAAACATATCGAAAAATCCAAAAACATTCATAAAATAGAAAATGTCAAAAACATTGGAATCCAAACTACGTCATCTCTGAGTTTAAACATAGGCAAGGCTCATCTTTGATCAGCCCCCGAGACACAAAAATCCAAAAACATTCAAAAAAACATCAAAATCTAAAAACATTCATAAAATCTCAGAAAATCCCAAAACATTCAAAAAATCAAAAATCAAAACATTTGTAAAATCTCAAAAACATCAAAAATAGCCTCAAAACATTTCAAAATGTCAAAAACATCCAAATATTTGAAAAAATCCATCCGTCTCATTTCGCTTTCACCCGCAATAATCAATCATCCATAATAAATTGATCGTCACCTTCATCCTTTGGAAAAACAAGCAGAAACAATCACAGTAATCAACAAAAGCAAGCTTCAATCGCAAAATCAAAATCAAAACAATAAACCATTAAACAAAATCAAACTCTTGATCATTTTCAAGCATGTCAATCAACTTTATATCAACAGCCTATCAATCAACTTATCAAACCATCATCATCCTATACAATGCATGTCCTAGGATATATTGTTCCGACAATGGGCATCATTTTGGATATCACTTTGGATTCATATCCTATCAAAACAAATCCCTTTTGGCTAGAGATATGAAGAACATTGACTTGTTTGCGTGCTTGATTTTTTCTTTTGATTTATCTTATTGTGCTCATTCCAAGGACCTCTCGATGATATCCGAACGAAGGATTTAGAGAGGTAGGAATGGGACAATGATCATTATCTATTGTTTGTTGTGCTTGTTGGACGTTCTTGTAAAATAACTTGGTGAATACTTGCTTTGTTAGGTACGTCCTAGCAAGGTTTTCGTATGTCAAGTGTGAACAAGAATACTCCTATATGTTTGTCGAGTCAAAGTCCATCACACTAGGTACAACGCCATCCTGGTTCTTTATACCTTGATGCATCGTATCTATGTGTGTAATCAAACATAAGGTAAGTAGCCCTTTTAAAATCCCAATCCTTGATAAGCAAATCATCATCATCATCTCTAATAAAGTCTCATCAGATCATGGACTTACTGGATCCTCTTGTCATCATCTCATTTCCACACTAACATCATCATCACCAATGCATCCAATGCATCCTAGATACATTGGGCATCCTGCATCCACAAACCATCAGCATACCACATATCATTCATATCATACATAATAGGAAACACCGATCATTTCACATGCATTGCATAATCATCATCATAATATAGATCTGTCAGTCTAAGCATCTGTATAAATCATCCATTTGAATCATTGTCCATAACCATCCATTTTGAACCTCTTTATGCGAGATTGACCCTCAAATCGAATCTTTTCGCTTGATCTCTCGAGGGGGCAATGTACCAGTGTACCTCTTTCCGTTGGGGCATCCGAAAAATCAAGATTTTTTTAATTTTGATTGCGGCAAGTTTATTCTTTGAACCAATGCAACAAGTACACTGCTTCAAAGAGGGGCAAAATGTAGACACACAAAATTAGCATTATGCATATTCATCCGCTCATTGAATTGATCAAACACAACAAATCCATTCATCAATTAATCAGGTTCACTTTCATCCATTCATTAGGTAATCTCATCTCCTAAGGTCATTTATTTAAAATCAAATAAACATTATCATCAACCTTTTAATAAATCAAATGGCCATTTAATCAAATCCCAAATCATATTACATCATTTTCTGATTTAAATAAATCAAATATCCAAGTCCTAAAAGTCAAACTAACCTAATCATCATTAATTTAATCTAACCATGATTAAATACTAATCTTACCCACTTGCATCCTCTAGATATCTCCACTTACACAAATAAATCAATTTATTGATTTATTAAAACCAATATTTTCACTCAACATGGCCCTCAAGTTTGAAAAACATGACAAGTTGATTTGTCCCTCCAACATTGCATTTATTGCTCATTTTCTTGTTCCCCCCTCAAAATTTATTGCACAAATTTGAATTTGAAGTTCCCTCTCATTGGCACACTTCCCAAATCTTGCACATGCATCAACCAATCACATGATGACAAGTGGCCTCTTTTCATTGGCCTATTTTTTAGTCCCACATTGGTCCATTTTCAACACTCTTAGCATTTGAAAATCTTTAAATAGAGGCATCATCTTTTATCAAATCCTCCACAATCTCTTGCAAAGTCACTCTCCTTGAGAACTAATTTTGCCCACACCATCTTCATATCACATTCATAGAAATTTGATCATTTAGCTTAGCTTGATCAAGGATTGGGAAAGGGCTTCTTTCCATAGAAGCACCAATCCAATATGAGATGACCCACTTCATGTTTTTCATGTGCTCATTTAGCTTGCATTTATCATTTGTTTTCATTTGAAAGCATTGATGTACCATTTCATATGGATGTTGTTATTTTCTTTGTTTTAAACTAACAGGCTAATGTGTGTTGTTTGTTTTGAGAAAAATGCAGATTTCACCATCCACAAAAACTATATTGTAATTGAAATTTTTTCATCTATCAACATCTAGTTGTTAGTTATGCAATGTGAAGTAATGCTTTGAGTTTGAAAGATGTGCAATGCAATGTAATCAGTGATATGAATATAAACTACAAAAATCTATTTTTTACAATCCATTAGTTAAAATCTTTATTTTATTTTCTCTCTATATCTCTATGCTATGGAAATGCCTTTCAATTTCAAAATAATTTTTATTTTTATCTCTTGTTCTACAATTTTTACAATTTTTTTAAAATCTGTTTTTTTTTTAAATCTTATACTTTTGGTTTGCTGATTTTTTCCCCAAAATATTTTTGCTGCTATGGTTTAAACTATATAATATAACCATAATATAACTAAGAAATATATGATATAATTTAACTAGATTATTCATCATTTTTTATTGTGAACTATATAATATGACCATTATTTTTTATGCTATTGTACATTGATATTTAACCATTTCTCAAGATTAAATTTTCAAAGAGTTTAAACATGCACATGAGGAACAAATTATTTCGATTGTCAACTTCTATATATCAAATTATCCAATAATCAAGTGTATGTCCATATACAAAAATGACATCAGCGCCAAATCAAACAAAGTTTTACAAAATTTGGCATATGCCATCTCAATATCTATTCAAAATATACATGCCAAAATGTCTATCTCATCCTAAACTACTGGTGGATCATCAAAATAGAGCCTCTTTGAAGCACTCTTTGGCTCTGAAGGTAGCTGCATAAGAAAAATGCAAACCACAATTAAGATTAGTTATATTATATAATTTAAAATCAAATAATTAACATCAAAATCAATATACATTGAATAATAATTGAACTCTAAAATTGAAATCTTGATTACCTCATATATACATCTCTTCAAAGGGTCAAGAGTCCTAGAATATTCCCCTCTCAAAGAACCAATCAAACCAAATTTTGCAATGTCAATCTATATATGTGAACAAAAACATAAAATTGATACAAGTTAGCATACAATTGTCAGTAATAGGAACATATTTACCAAACACAAAATAAAATAAACACATACCTCTTTAGGAATCTCTTTTTCTTTATCTCCTTCAGGTGTTTCAACACCTCCTCCTTGAGGTGTTTCAACACCTACTCCTTGAGGTGTTCCAACACCTACTCCTTTAGGCATTGTGACACATGTCAACAAGGATGTGTAGCTCATAACCTCTTGTACATAAAAATGACAAGTATATGAAACTACCAATCTATGTCAATGTATGTACAATCACTATAAGATTTTAAAAATCTTAATTCAATCGAGTTTGAGTTCAATTACCTTTCCCTTATCTACCATTGCGTCTCCATAGTCTATAAAGCATTGTACCTCGCTCACACTAGGTGTTTCCTACAAGAGGAAAATAAGATAAACATATAAGTTAATATATAATTTCATTAATGACAATTCAAATGACAAGAAAGTATATAATAAAAAAATGTGAACGAGTGAGTGTGAAAATATATACTATGTGCATGTCGAGGCCAAATGAAATGGCCTTGAGGGTGCTGTCAGTAACCTTTGTAAGCTCCTCCTCAGACATCAACTATTAAATAAACCATGTAAATAAATATTATTACTTGATACTATCTCTTATTAATATTCATTTAAAAACAAATGCAAGTTATCAATTTACAACTTAAATCTTACCTGTGTAACTATTCCAACGTCCCCCTCTCTAGCAAGAGAGGAATCTACAGGGTGTACTCCAATCCCATGCGTTTGATCTCCTATAACATCCACATCATGGAGGTCATAATAAGAAGTGTCCAAGGAATGCTTAGTGGGCTGTATAAGAGGACCCAAGCATATCTGGTGGCACATAGTGAAAGTATGTGGCACATAGATATGTGGAATTGAGGAGGAGGATGATGCAACAACACTTGATCCATCACCAACATCACCAACATGTGGCTGAGCTACTGTAATAGTATGGGAAACCAAAAGATCACTCAAAGAGTGAATAGGCTGAATAGCCTGTGTGGCTACATCCTCGATAATATCTGGATGATGTATTGGAAATGGCTAAGGAAGGAGAGGAGGGGGAACATATGGGCCCTAGACTACTCTAACTGCCCCTAGTCTATCCTAGGGAATACCTCCACCGACTCCCTGGAAGGGTTTAATGTGAAAGTAATTGACATGATGCCCTAACACAAAATTAGTGTATAATTTTTTAATAAAGTAAAATGGTACATCACTATTGTTGTTGGGTAGTTTATAAAAAAATCTCCACCAATGATCCCAAAATTTATCTACAACGTCCTTATTTATGCACCATTTTATATAAAGTTTTGGTTTATTAACATTAACTGGCAGATTGGTGTGGGGGCTAACAAATAAAGAGGCTATTTGGGCTTTTGTTATTTCGAGATCTTTCACCTCTTCATAAGACAATCCATAAGAGTAATATTCCCTCATGGTTTTTCACCACAAAAGAATGGCATTATGTTGGCTAGAGAGGGTTTCTATATTTTTAATTATTTCTTTCAATGTGTTTGTCATCGTGGATAGTCGAGGGATTGTCTTATAAACATCACAAATGCCCCTCAATTGCTCCAATTTTTCACCAATTAACTCTTCAATTGATGGGTATGGAGGTGGTGGAGAGTTTGGCATTTGTGGGTTTTAATTCTCATCCATAATACCTAATTGAAGTTCAAAACTAATTAATCTAATTGAAATTACACAATATAAATGAAATTATTATAAAAAACCATAGTTTTTAAGTAAAATCCATAAAAACCCCTAGTTTTTAGTAAAAATCCATAACAAACTCTAGTTTTTAATAAAAATCCATAAAAAACTCTAGTTTTTAATAAAAATCTATAAAAAACACTAGTTTTTAATAAAAATCCATAAAAAACCCTAGTTTTTAATAAAAATCCATAAAAAACTAGTTAAAATTATACAAAAATAATACAAAAACCAATTAAAACAAAAGAAAAACCAAAAACTTACCTTGCAAATTGGATATCAGCTCAAATTTGATATTAGATATGCCTCACGTCACTCTCACTATGCTTTAAAATGGTTTAAAATGGTTAAAATGGCCGCGACTGGGTATATATACCCGACCCAAATCGGATTATCTGATTTGGATCGAATATCCAATTTATGATAGTTTGGATTAGGCATTTCTTTGGAGCAATGTATTGAAACCCAACCCAAAAAAAAGTCAACTTGAGATTTTTGCATTTTTTGGTGAATGCAAAATGCTACTTTTATCATATCGCCACTTTTTGGCCCATAATGATCCTACACAAACCCCCTAGGTATGGACTTATGGGGAGAATTTCCTTGGTTTTTTGATAAATATTTCATATTGTTCTTGTTGAGTTGTTTCAAGAACGACAATATTGTATTGGACAAACCCTACCTAATTTCAAAGGAAGCGATCAAAGTGATTACTGGCTTATGTAGTATTGGGGATCTTCTTGGAAAGAAAACCGTGAAATACAAAGGTGTGGAGGAACTTACTGGCATTAATAAAGACCCTTGGGCTCTATTGATAAACACTCTTGTGGATTCAGCTATAAGGTATGTTGCATATGTCATTTCTTACAAAACCTATTTTTGAAATCATGAAGGCTCAACATCGGCTATTGCTATATATATTGCACATATGATGGTTAAGGAAAATAGGAAGTTTGATTTGTGTAGCCTATTACTTGAAAATATATCTGAAAATGCCTAAATGTTGTTGGTTGAGGGATATCCCTTTCGGTTTGGATCTTTGTTTGTGTTCTTTTCCTTTTACTTTTTGAACTCCCTCCTGGGAAGAGAAAATGTAGTGTGGGAATCCGGTATTCCTATTGGGAAACAAGTCTACAAATACTTGGAATCGTTGGTGGATAATGTAAGTGTGTACAAATCATATTTCACATCCTTAAGAACAAATCTATGCTCTGGTACATCAACATCGAGTTAGTTTGAAGTGGTTTCATCCTCCAGTAAGAGAGAGTTGGAAGTTACCATTGGCGAGTCTCCTCCAGAACTAAAAAAGAGGAAAACTATTGTAACAGGTGTCCTGAAAGAGAAGAATGAAGAATAATTCCTGTTTGGATCTGATACAGAGGATATATGGAAATTGTTGGATAAGGGTGAGATGAAGAAGATTGGTGAAATGTGGAATGCATGCTCTCCAGTTGAGAAAGTTAAAATTGATGATGTGTTGGTTGATTATTTGTAGAGTAAAGGTATTTTAGTTGCAGATGTGTCAGATTCTTTACCAGATGATCTTGTAGAGATTGTTGAAGAGAGAACATTGTTGGAAGGACTCAAAGGACATAAATTCAAAGCTATGATTGAAAGAAGGTGTAGCAAAGAAAATCAAGTACTATCTAAACATATGAATGAGACAAAAGAATGTATCAAAGAAATATTTGACATTTATAGATATTGTCTCTGGTGGCCAACAACTATTCATAATTTCAGAAGAAAGATGCCAAGATTGAAGCTAAGATGAATAGTATTAGAAAGAAATTTGATTTCTTCAAAGATAGGGATAGAAAATAGAGAATAAGAGTTGGAGAGCTACATTTAGAGTTGAACCGTAGATTTTTGGCTCTTAGGACTTCTCTTACTCTTCTAGGGTTTTTCACCTAAAAGGAGAGAGTTAGGCCAAAAATGTTAAGGGTTCATTCAAATTATGTTATGTAGGATGTTGTTTAAGCTAAATGAAGTAAACTAAATGCAATCGAGTGATCTATATGACTGATTATGAATGCAAAATCTATGATTTATGCTATGTTTGAAAACATAGTGTTGTTTTCAAGAAGCTTTAAAGAATGAACAAAAATGAAAATTAAACTAAATGGAAGGTTGTTTATTAGAATGAGTGCACCTGAAAAACTGGAGAAGACTAGAAAACAATCTGGAAAACTAATGAAACTTGAATTTGAGCTGATTTAGACTCATTCACCACCTTGGGAAAAGCACATAAATTGTTTTTTGATAGTCAGGAACCTGGATTTTCATTTGAATCAAATATACACATTAGGAGGGACTCATTCACCATGCATGGAAAATCAGTCCACTTTTAGATTTTTGCAACTTCAAAGTTTTGTCCTACACCTTGACACTTGCACAACAATTTTTGATGGAAATCTGATTCGGGATCTTAGAAAATTCCTGCAAAAAAGCTCAAAATTGTTTGTATAATGGGGGGTTTTCCTTAGTTAAACCCCTAGTTGGGTAATTAAACCTTGAATGGAGAAAAATATGCATAAACCCTAGTCTTAGATGTGTTAAAGACTAGGAAAAGTTGAAATGTGACAAAGATCCTATTCTATTTCTCTAGAATAATACATGAAAGAATGATTTATAGATGCAAGATCTCAACCCTAGAAACCTTACAACACATGAAAAATAGGAATGAAATGATATACAAATGATAAACAAACAAGATGCAAACCTTAATATGAAGATAGAGTGAAAATGGAAGATGGAATCAATAGGAAACCAAGTCCTTAGTTGTGATTTGGTGGCTAGTTGCATCTCTTCACTCTAGATTTCTTCATGATTCACCATAGACATCCATCATCAACCATTTGTAATGTTGGATCTTGATAAGAGAAGTGAGATTCAAGACCTGAAAAAACCCTAGTTTGCTGCCCCAAAACTTCAACTTTTGCTAATGGAACTTGTTGTGTGTCATGTCTCAGACCCTGATGTAGGTTGATTTTGGTTTTGTGTGGATTTTTTATATGATTGGATGTGTGTGGTAGAATAATAATGAATATTATGGTGTTTTGGTGTGGTGATATATGAAAGTGTTTACTTAAATTATGAAAAGTTGAATAGTATTGAACGTGTTTTACTTTGAAGATGAAGCAAAATAGAATATAAATATTTGAATTAATGTATTCTATCATTTTGATTTATATCTTTACGAGATACTAATTCAGTTTATTGTTGTGTGCTTGAGTGCACTTGAGATGCAGGAGGTCAAAGACCAAGGGTGTGATTAAGGAGAGGCAGTTAGCTTCTTGATAGGATAAAGAAGGATGTTCTCTCGATCACACACGGGCACTTAGATTCATGTAGATTGCATTTAGGAATGGTAATTTTGGCTTGATTGTTTTTGATTGTTTGCAAAATAAATAAAGATTATTCAAATTAAATAAATAGTGAAATATAAGCATACTAAATTAAAATAATTAATTTTAATTATAATTAATTATAGATTTTGATTTAAATGTCTATGCGTGATATAAATCTAAGTGAGTATCCTATTTTTCTTTTTAACTTGTGCTAATTTTTATGATAATAAATTAGCTAATAATTAGATAATATTTATTTAATTATTAGATAAATATTTACTTGTAATTAGTTTTGGGTAAGTATTTTTGAAAGGTTTTTCTTTGTGCAAAGGTAATTGGAGATTATTTTTGCATATTTCTTATTTGTGAATATGAAATGTAAAACAAAAATTATATTTTAATTTTATTCCAAAATATTTTTCAAGATAGGGTTGGAAATAGAAAAAGGAAAAACATTATTAAAGGGAAAAGAGTTTCTAAGAAGAACAACGGTTCTTGAAAATCTTCTTGAAAATATGCTCTGCAAATTAGTTTCAATGGCTGCCAAGAAAATGCTGATTTTATCAAAAAAAAAAAAGTTTCAGAATGATTTCTTGAGAAATAGTAGAAAGAAAAGAGTTAGTAAAGTAACAGGAAAGGAGGGAAGAAGAAGAAGCTTACCAGAAAATATGTTCCAGAAGAGGCAACGAGAAGAATTGACTGGAGAGCAACTTCAGTTGGAAGTGAAATATCTAGGTTTTCAATTCTCTTTCCATGAATTTTTGTTTGAAATATAATAGTATTGCTAAAGAATGTGAATAGCAAGTGTCTGAAGTTGTTTGCAAAACTGTGAAATTTGGGAAAATTTTCCATTCTTTTGTATGCATTTGAAAGAAATTGCACAACTTCTCCATTATTAGATTGGGGCTTTTCTCTTTAGCATACTGTGGCTCATAATTTTGTTTCTGATTGCTCAATTTTTATACAAAAATTATGAATATATATATATATATTTATATATACACACATGTGTTCTATGTGCATATAATAAATATAAATATATATATATATATATATATAGATAATTTTTAAAAGCTTTTGGGTTTGTAACAGTCGACTGAATGAAATTTGTGGAAGTTTATGTCTTTAAAATCAAGAAATAGTGAAATGGGGATAAACCCCAGCCCTATCCCATGGAGGAAGGGGCTGTGCTATGGAGGGACAGTGCCCTCCACAAGCCTCGGCCTGTGGAGGAGGCACTTCCCCCTCACAGGTAGCACCTTCCCCATGGGGAGAGGCATCAGCCCCCCATATGACATGCAATCTGTGTTTTTATGAGTTTTCTTTAAATCTGCGTTGGATTCTTTTGAGTAATTTCGCTATCAATAAAAGAGTATATATATATATACACATATATAAATATATCTTGGTTTACTTCAGAAAACATTACCCACTGTCATTGGTATTATACAAAGAACACAACATTGTGTATAAGCTCATATTATATTCATTTATAAATCTATTATGTATATATATATATATATACATAAGAAATACATATACAATTATGGGTGATAAGCTTATATATATATAACTAAAACATAGAGAGATGCAGAATAAACACCTATAAATAACTCTGTGTACAGTAGGAAACATGTATTCATATACAAATCTAGTTATCTACATTATTTTCTTTTCTAAAATTGTTTTTTATTATTTCTTGAAATAATGGTGCACTGTATGAATTACCATATATCATTGTAAAAATTAGTGCAATATAAATAAGAATATACAAGAAAATGCTATAGATGAACATTTTTATTTAGCAAACATATTCTACAGAAAATGCTTTTATAAACTAGTGAATTTTCTGACTATAAAACACCAAAAGTTGCATATAAAAATATTATTACACCTCAATTAGATGATGGCATTGTTATTATCACCACTGGGAGAGTGATTAGTTGCCAACTTGAATTTTGTAACTCTCTGAATAAATGTGTGTGAAATTTCTTTCTTATCTTTAAATTTAATTAATTATTATTTTCTTAAAAATATAGATACATTCCTATTGAATAGGAAAGTAATTTGTAAGCTAGGATTTTACCCCAAACTTATAAGGCTGATTAGAGTAGTTTTCTTTTCTCGAATTTATATAATTTACTTTGATCAAATTAATTAATTAGAAATGAGAACTTATGAGTTTATAGATATACTCTTTCCAAAATACCAAATTTAGATTGTTTTGAAATCATAGAAAGTGACTTGCAAAAACCAACTATGTGACCAATTTTTCACTTAAGTTAGTGTGCTAATGTAAAGTTATTTGTGAACCATGTATGTACTTTGTAATTATTAGAATTCCTTTGAAGTAGAGATGTCTGAAATTGAATGAAAACTTTAGATGGAAAGTGTATTATTTATTGTTCTTTTGGGAAACTTCCGGGATAGGATGTCGAAGGTGGATCCACAAAGATGGTAGTTTTACCTTTTCTAAAACTATCATTTAATTATTTTCTTGCTTGGCCAAGCACATGCACCATTGAAATAGATGGAATTAAAAGCCTAGAAATAAATGTATATAGGTCTCTACCACCTCCTGTTTGCAAGAAACATGTGATTCTCATGTTAGGAATGCAGATAGGCATCGGGCTTGCATCAAGATTTCCCTCCTGCTTTGTTGTATCAGGTTGCTAGGCTCCTCATGTAGGGCCGGGGATTTCTTCGAGTTAGGAAGAAACCCGGGGAAGTCTTGTACTTTGTGGTTGGGTGGAAAAGGTGCCTTAATCACACTCTTGGCCCTAGCTTGCAAGAAGACCAGTGGTGTCATGATAGTTGAGGTTCAGAGGTTCACATGCTATAAATGTATTCATGTATTATTTTTGAAAGGCTTGTAAAGTCCAATTGTAATGTAACTCTATTTGACATTCGGTATTGTAACATTGAAATAGATGTATTGGAATGAAAGATTTTAATGTAACATTGAAATAGATGTATTATTTGAAGTTAATGAATGAATGTATGGAAACTCATTGATATGCAAATGGCATTTACATATGTATTAGTGCAAGATCTTTGTTGTTGATGCAATTTACTTCTTTTGCATACATGAAATGAAATTTATTACTAATTTTCCTTTTGAGCACTTATGGGAAGATCTTGATCTATGCATCCTTTACTTTTATTATACTTGAAATGTAATGAGTTATGGAAAATTATGTGGTTAAATGAACATCATCTCTCAAGCATTACATTGTGGAAGACTTGACTTTATGAATTGCTCTTGAGGAATGATAAAAAGATAAGAAAAGATGATAAAAAAAATGTGTGAAATGACTTGAAATGAGTATTTATAAGCAACAACACCTTATTTTCTCGTTAATTAGACCTAAGAGGCCGACATTCACCAGAAATTAAAGTTAAATTGATTAAATTCCTACTTAAATTTGAATTTTCCCTCAAAGGGGACTCATTTACCACCCTTGGCAAATGGGTCCCACTAGAGGGGACTCCTTCGCCCAAGGTGATGAATGGGTCTCACTACTTCTATTTGAAGGTGGGTTTTCAGGGTATGAGATAATTGAATGTTGTTTGTCAGGTTTTATGTGATTTCTTAGGTAAAACAGGCCTCTAGATCAAAATTAATGGGTCTAAGGGGCCTACAAATGTTGTTTTGAAGGGTAAATGATGTAAAGGGACTCAAAGGTGGGTTGAATTATGTGTGAAATTGTCTCTTTTCTTAAGAGGTTCCAATTTTCTTCAAAAAATTTAGCCCCCACTTTAGTGCCCATATGGCTCTATGTGCGTATGTAAGCTAAATGACTCTAAACGATGCACCTTATTACATAAAATGATACCCATTTAAAAGACAGGAGAATAAAGCCCCCAGTGTAGTTATCTGCACAACCATAGCATTAGGAACCACATCCTACAACATGCATTTGTTAATTGCCCAAAAATCCTTTTATCTAACTCTTAGGAATCCAATTTAAGGGTAGATGTATGACCCCCCTTGATTTTGCTTGCTTTATGGAGTTGGAATCAAGGTAGCAATCTAGACACATCGAATAAGAAACATCATATCGTTGGGGATTTCCAAGTACCATGCCATATAACGATAGATGGATGATGATTTTGAGTGCAGAATTATGATTCCAACAAATCAAATAGCATTGAAAATGGATTACCCTAGCTCCTGTTATGTTGATTTGTAGAATGGCTACATTATGAGTTCTTGAAAAGATGATAACTGTATGTTAATGAATAAAAGTAAAAAGAGATGAAAAGTGATTAAAAGAAGGTGAAGAAAGTAACTTATCACTTACTATTCATTTTACCTTCGTGTAGCTTGAGAGTGACAAGTGAGAGAAGAACATGTTGAGTAGACAGGATTACACACCTTCGCGGTTGGATGATCTTCGTGAGCAGGTGGCACGTGACAAGCTGTATCATGAGGTGAGTTGATTTTGCAACTTCCACCTTGCAATTTTATAATAATTTAATGATTTTTATGCATGGATAGGTTAATTTAGGGTTCTTGGAATTTTTGTTTTGCAAAGTGTCCCATTTATTTGCAGAGTGTCCCTTTTGTTCACAAAGTGTCCCATTTCTTCATGAAATATCCTAAAAGGGTTCTAAAGTGTCTAGGGCCATTAGAAAAGCACACTAGATTGAATTTAGCACACTTTCTTGATGAATAATGTGAAAATTGAAGATATTAGATGAAATTTAGAGCATTTTGGGATTATTTTGATAGGTCCCCGCCCAGTCGCGACAACGGCTAGGGGGAAGACAACTAACATTTCTAAGAGATCATGCACTAGTGCTATCAGCGGCAGAGCTAGAGCATTTACAGTCAGTGGGTATCTATTGGGCATATCTTATGCCACCTATGAGATACCATGATGCCATACTTATGGATCTATGTGAGTGTTGGGATGCTGATACTTGTACCATTCATCTTCCCACCAGGGAAATGACTATCACTCTTGAGGACATACATCACATTCTCTGAGTTCCCATTCAAGGAGAGTGGGTATATTTCTAGGAGGATCAATCATTCTGGGAGAAGAAGAGAGACATGAAATATTGTCTAGGTGGACCGATACATGATGAGAGGGTTAGAGCACAGATCGAGCTTCCCATGCTACTGTATTTGTGAGTTCCTATGGTTAAACGGATTATGATGCATATAGTGGCACTAGTTCTCAATCTAGATTGATGAGTGACACACTTGGATGGGGGATTGGTACACTTGATACAAGAGATCTATGAGAAAAGGATAGTCTGTGCTTGGGGCCTCTACATTTTAGCACACTTGTATTATTGGATTTTATTTTGAGAGATTGACAATATGGTCCATTGTATGCTTCTACAGGTGTGGTGCCTTGAGCATATCACATGTACCAAGCCTGTCGGATACCCTTGTACTATATCTACAGGATATCCATGAGAATTTGGCTATCCTTTGTGATGCTTGTGGTAGTATGGGGATTTACACTTTTGGAGGGTGAGATTTGACTGGTTGGAGGAGGACGAGATCCTATGGAAACCTTATCTACTCACTTTATAGTGGCTAGATCCCACTGAATAGTTACAGAGGATGTAGATGGATAGATATCTAGTGGGGAGGCATGTGACTATGTTGTATGACCATTCTATTGTGGGTGAGTCATGTAACAGTTTGGATAGGCATAGAAACCACTGAGGGTGTGCCCCTTCATTAGACAATCAGTGTAGAGTGCCTGAAGGCCAGGTGATACTATTCGGCTGACTATAGATCATGTTCGTGAGAGTGATTCTTATGATTCAAATCATGACCAACCACTATACTGACGAGATCCTATGGAGACCTTATCTACTCACTTTACAGTGGCTACATCCCACCGAATAGTTACAGAGGATGTAGATGGATAGATATCTAGTGGGGAGGCATGTGACTATGTTGTACAACTATTCTATTATGGGTGAGTCATGCAACAATTTTGATAGGTGTAGATACCACTAAGGGTGTGCCCCTTCATTAGAATATCAGTGTAGAGTGCCCGAAGGCCAGGTGATACTATTCGGCTGACTATAGATCATGTTCGTGAGAGTGATTCTGATGATTGAAATCATGACCAACCACCAGCATCCGACATTGATGATGTCGACAACACATACGGGCACAAGGAGTGGTGGTCATATGCATGACCAACTCCTGTGTTCCCCATGGATTTCCTTATAGGTGATGTAGAGCTAGTAGTAGATGAGGGTGATGAGCCAAAGGAGAGAGCATAGGAGGTATGGTATAGACCAACATATATTTTTATAGATGTTATTGATGATGAGGACCAATCCAAGGTTGATAATGATTATGAGGAATAGGATGGAGGAGATGATGAGGAAGAGGAGGGGATTATGAGGAGGATGATTACTACGAGGAGGAGCCACCCCTGAGCGAGGGTGATGAGGTAGCTATTGAGGATCAATACGAGCATGGAGAGTCCTCACATACTTATAGGACTAGATCACGAGCAATAGCTACATCGAACATCAACACCCAAAGTCAAAGAGAGGATAGCACATACTCAATGCCCCCCAAAGAGGATTAGGTTAACAAATTCCTCATGCATCTGGAGACATAGGTGATGATATTTGATTTTACACATGTCCTTTAGTGATTTATGCTTTGGTTTTATACATATTGTGATATCAAAATGTCTAACGCTTTCTAAGCAATTAAAATGCAATGGAGAAACATAAAGAAACACCTCAAGATTAGCCTAAGAAATTTGTAAGTGCAAAGAGGAAAGTGTTAAATGAAGACAAGTAGATATACCTCCCTTTTCGTAGCTGAAACTACTTGGTTGGCCCTTGATTTGGATTGATTTGTATGCTCCTTGATGGCTCTTGATATGGCTAAATGCAAGTCTTGACTATATGCTTTAATGTAGATGCAAATGGATGAATGTTGATGGATAGATGAGTGCACAAAATGGCAGCATTTAGTTGCAAAATGGCTAAGTCTCTTTTAAATGCCTGAGAGGATGGGGTATTTATAGAGAAACTTGAATTCTCTAGAGAATTCAATGGCTGGGATTTATCCAACAAAGTCAAGATGAATGGCTAAGGTGAGTTGAAGACTCACAAGCCCTCACATTTTGACATGTGGAATGTGAGAGGGTTAAGGGTGAGATGATGTGTAGGTGATGTGGAAGGGAGGTACATGATGTGGAGGAAGGACAAGTACCTTCCAAGTACATTGGGAGATGAAAAGATTCCTTGGAGGAATAAATGTGAATTAAAAATTCACATGCTTGGAAGAATCTAGTGGATAAGAGAGGGTCTCCAAAAGGGTGGGATTTTGTCACATGTGACTTGATGTGACAAGTCAAAGGTTCTAGAAGATGCATGGGAAAAGGGGATTCTAGGAGGAATAAAAGTGAATTAAAAATTCACATTGGGAAGAGAGGAGCTTTGGATGAATAAAAAGGAATTAAAAATTTCTTGGGGGATGGGGAGAGTTGACCAAGGTACTAATTAGGTTTAACTAATTAGTAATTAGAGGATAATTAGGGGTTAATGAGGATTAGAAGCCAACTTGCAAAAGTTGGAGGATGTGACACATTCTAATCAAGGATTAGGCATGTGCACATCCTTAATGAAGAGATTAGGAGATGGATTAGGATTAGATGAAAATGACATGTGAGGAATTAAATAAATGTAATATTTATTTAATTCATTTGATGAAAAGAGGGATTAAGGAGGGTAAAGGAGGGTAAGGTAATTATTTAATTATTAATTAAATACCTTAGGGATTTGACAGAATTAAGGATATTAATTAAATAATAGTAATATTACTTAATTAACTTGGATAAGAGGTTGTTTAGATGAAAAGTGATAAATTTGGATAAATTAATTGTCCAAATTTGGATGTCTACATTTTTCCCCTCTTTGAGATAGTGTTATGAAGTAGCATCATTTCAAAGAATATTAAAACATAGAACCTAGAAGGGGATGGTTAGATTGGAAAAGATGCCCCAGTCATTCAAAGGAGTGACTGGTAAGGAAAAAAAAAAGAAAAAGATGGGGGTGAAGATGAAGATTGGGGATTGAGGATGCCCCCTCGAGAGGACATATGGGTTCAAGAGAACATGGGTGTGCTCTCGAAATGAATGAGATGATGAAATGGGAGATGAGGAAGATGATGCAAAAGGGATGGAAATGAAAGGATGAAAAGGTGACAAGAGGTTGGGAAGCACAAATGGATGCAAAGATGAAGATGATGTTGCCCCAGCCAAGCTACAAGCAAAAATGGGTGGATGAAGGAATGAGAGATCCCAAAAAAATACGAGGATAGGGAAGGATACACCCCAATGAGTGGTATTGATAAGGGAAGGATACATCCCAAAACACCACTAAAGGATAGGGAAGGATACCTCCCGCTGATGATGAGGATGATTGGATCAAGGCTTGTAACATGACTAGGAACAAGACCAAGGATATGATTATATGATTTGTGCTAGATTGAATGGATGGGGATTGGATAGAGATGTGAGACAAGGATGAAGGATGAATGGATGGGGGGATTTTGATAGATGAGAGGATGGGGGATGC
Organism: Sequoia sempervirens; assembly: GCA_007258455.2. Classification (NCBI taxonomy): domain Eukaryota; kingdom Viridiplantae; phylum Streptophyta; class Pinopsida; order Cupressales; family Cupressaceae; genus Sequoia; species Sequoia sempervirens. The sequence continues at coordinate 266,685,084 of VDFB02105785.1, forward strand.
ATGCAAGACGATAGAAATGAAATGCAATCCTAATGCAATTTTCCATCTTTAGAGCATTGATATTTGCTATAGCATAAGACACCAAGTGTCAGGGTATGTGGAACCAAGGCGGATGTTTGTCTAATGCATGAAACAAACACAACAGACAAGAAGGCTATCCCAACACCCCAAAGTCGCCATGACTTTGGTCGGGCCAGGTATTGGAATAACCACAAGCACATGAGGATGCCCTAGCATAACACAAGACCACAAGGATCTTGTTGGGTACTACGTGGGACAACCAAGAAAACAAAAAATAGACATAAAAAGATCAAGATATGCCCCTATGTTGACCAATCAAAACAAACCATAATATGATGGATCATGGCGGCCTTGACAAGTGATGATAGGGAGCTCAAATGATAAACAAAAGCCAAAAGTATCAAAATATCGCAATCAAGTTCAAATGTCTTTTTCCATAGGATTAAAAGGGATGGATGGGGTTGATGAGGTCTGTTAAGAAGGATGCATCCTGTTGAGACCAGAGATGATGGATACTAAACTAAAAGAGTGATATGACGCAGGATATTCAGAACCGATTGGATCTGATGATACAAGTGGATTTTGTTTGTTAAGAACCATCTAGATAAGGGCATAGCTTGACCACACAACACAAGGAAGACAAGACATGAGACTGAGTCACCCTAAAGACCTAGGGGCTCGGGGGTTGATCAAAGATTAGCCTTTCCTATGTGAAAGCACAAAGCCCTCGTAGTTCGATAAAAGGTTGTCGATTGACCAAGATGGAGACCTCGATGGATGGTAAAGATAGGATGGACAAAAGGAGAAAAGTGGACAATGTAGATCGATGATAGACGATAACAGAGCAGAGGGACAAAACATAAATACTGACACTAGACGATAGAGGAGCCCCCGGGGCGGATCAAGTGATCAACCTTGCCTACGTGAAAGCATAGGGGCAACGTAGTTCGACCAAAATCCAAAGATAAATGTTGGATAAATGATGATGATAGGATAAGTGGATAAAAAGATGGGACTGATATGATGGGATAGGATAGACCTGTTGGATTAGATAAGATGACGATGATCACATAAAGCTCAGGGATGGGATAGTTATCTAAATCATTAAAAGTGGCAGGGGATTGGAAAGATGTGCAAGAGAAGCATGAGTGATGACAATTAGATAAATGACATTGGGTTGCATGGAGGGAGGCTTATAGCTAGATACCAGTGACAAGGGATTGTGAGATGGGATGAGGATAAAGATGAAAGAATGGGTAGAGAGATAGGGATGGGGGATGGAAGACATTGTTTGAATGGATAGGAAGATAAGGATGGGGAGATGAAAGGTATGCTAGGATAGATGGATAGGAAGATAAGGATGGGGAGATGGAAGTGATATCGGGACAGATGGAGAGGGAGATGAAGGGATTTTATGATAGATGATGTCTCCAAGGACTATGTTACAAAGGGAGATAAATTCCCCCATTCAAGATATTGCATTTGTGATATAGGGATGGGGGATGGGAGGGAGGCATTGTTTGGATGGATAGGAATATAAGGATTGGGAGATGAAATGGATGCTAGGATAGATGGATAGGAAGATAAGGATGGGGAGATGGAAGGGATGTTGTGATAAATAGGTAGGGAGATGAAGGGATGTTATGATAGATGATATCTCCAAGGACTATGTTACAAAGGGAGATAAAGTCCTGTTGTGCAGTTTTTGCACACACGCCCCACTTGGAGTGGGGGACCCCCTTTCTTCGTGGTGTCTTTGACCTTTGATTTTATTGGATTTATCATTTTGGGGTCTTGACATGTTGGTTTTGCTGGCTTCACCCTTGCCTTGGGGTTGATATTGATTGAAATTAAGTTTTTGGCCAAGTCTGGGTCTTCACCTGGATCCGGGATTCTCCGCCTCCGGCGGATTTCTCCGGCCCTGGTTTCTTGTCCGTCTCTTGCCGAATTCTCCGATTCCGGGTTTTTTCCTAACTTCGGGATTTTCTGGTCCGGTCGGATTTTCCCGGATTCCGTCAAAATCCCGATCTTCCTGATTTCCCCGGTTTCTGCATTTCCGCGGAATCCGTGTCTCCGCGCATTCTGGGATTCTCTGAAATTCCACTTGGGGCACGGGTTTCCGGACTTGTCAGAAACGTCTTTTCGCGCATTAATGGCTGAGGTATCTTGGTTCAGACGGGTATAAGGGCGAATTTAGGGCGTTTTCTGATTCATTCTAACTTCGACTGCTTCCTTGTTTTCTGCTCTGGCGATTCAGAACTTTCGTTTGAGCTTTGGGGTTTGATCTTGGATTGTTTGCGCGTGGATTGCTTGAGTGTTGCTGCCAGTATCTCGTTGCCTGGACGTGTTGTCACGTGGATTGATTTTCCAAGCTCGAGTTCTGCTCGTCTTGATCCATGGTATGTATTCGTCGCCCTCCCGTTTGTTTGCATGGTGATTTGAGATTTTCTTGTACTGGGCGTTGTTGAATTTTGGGGTCGGCTCATATTTTGACTTTGGGTGTCGTATTTATTCAGTCGGTTTGATCCGTCTTTTTTATTTGAAGCCCATCTCTCGTGCCCTATGAGTTCCGTTTATCCGCTTGATTGCATATTTACACTTTAGACGGAATTCTGGGTCGTGTTGCTTAATTGTTTTGGGTGCGGGATGTGTTGCCATGCGAATTTAGGGTTTTCTTGGTGTCTCGGCTAATGCGATGATTTGATCTTGTGTTTGAATGACTTTCGCCTCGTTTTATGTTGGCTTCCCCGTCCTGTGAGGATTAGAGGGCTTTTTAGGTAAATCCCGAACTGATATTTTAACCCTAAAAGCTTGCTCTGGTTCTAATGGCGGATATGTGATTGTTCGATTTAGGGCATCGTCATTTTAAGTATGGGATCCTTCCTTTGAGTGCTTCTGAGTGTTGGACACTCTTTGCATATTCGAGTCTGGTAATTGTCGTCGGTTTTGGGTTCATTCGAGCTTTGATATTGAAGATCTTGTGGTCGCTCCTGTGTTGGTGCACGTTTTGCCATTTTTCGGGTTTCCGAGGCTGTCGCGGAATTTCTGGTCTCCCGGATTTTCCCGGTTTCCTTTTATTCCGCGGACAGAGTTAATTTCCGGTGCATTTGATGCTGTCCGCGAAAGTCCGTCCCATTCGGATTTTTCCGGATTTCCTGTCTGATTGCATTCTTTTGTATATTTCGATGAGGGAATTGGTGGAGTGATTGTTGATGCCTATTTCTTGATTGCCAAAGAGTAAAATTGATGATTTTCCTTTGATTTCGAGCATATTAATGATTTACATGGCTAATAGTGCTTTGGTGGCAGGAGTCCGTCTGGGTCGGATTTCTCCGGAATTCCGCCCCGAATGTATTTTCCCGGATTATACGATTTTCCCGGATTATATGATTTTCCGGATTATTTGATTTCTCCGGATCTCGGAAAATTGGCAATTGGCATTTGGTTTTAATAGATTTGTATGATGTATGCTAACCTTTTGGATGAATATGAGCTTAATAATTAGATTCTAATAATAGTTCTTGGATGTGCAGGCTGAATCAAGCAAAGCTGCTGCTGGGAAGTCCAAAGGTGGTGCGGGGGCATCTGCAGTTTCCGAGACAGAAAAATTGAGATTAGACATGAGGAGTCAGGTCCCAGAGAGTAAGATATCTTCCGTGTGGGCAGATGTGTCTGATACCAACGTTGGTGCCTGGCGTTATGAAGAATTCAAACAGAGAACAGCTGAGAAGGACCAATCGGCATTGAGGCAAGGGATGATGAACTCAGGGTTGGTACACGTGGCAGGGTTCCCTCCAGCAGTCCAGTGTTACGAGCTGATTTTGGAGTGTGCTAGGCAGTACGCCTTTGACACACAGATGGTAGTTAGTACTGAGGGGCGGGTGTTGGCAAATTTCAGTCCAGCCTCCATTGCCCGAGCTTTCAGCATGCCGGATCTCCCCTCGGTCTGCGCCCTAAACATTGACACTGCTCGCACGTATTATGAGAACGAGCCAGTTAAGGCTCAACAGCTTATCAACTCATGGCTTGAGAAGCCCAAGTCTCACCACTCTAAATTGCCCAAACAGTTGCACAGGGTGAAGTTCAGGCCAGATATTTATGATGCTATCACACTGTTGAGCAGGGTGGCCGGACTCAAAACTGCCGGGGTATTGGAAAGTTGGATGGTCCATGTGATCACCAAGATAGGCCAAGGAACGAATTACCACTGGGCAGGACTTATCAGTGCAGAAATAGATAGGCAACTGAGGAATGTTTTGGAAGGAAAGAAGTTCACCATGTCCTCCTTTGTTATATATATACTGGCCATCTCCTATCCCTATAAGGGACTGACTCCGGCAGGAACTATTGGACAGGACATTATCTATGAGGTCTATCCGGAATTGCACCTCGGACACGGAGATTATAGGAGGGCCAACGATGCCTTCACTATGCACATTACCCGGACCCTTCAGAATGCGGAGCACATCAGATTGTCCGATGGGGCTAGGGGGTTGATTAAGAATTATGGGGCCTGGTTCATCCAGTTCCCCACTTTCACTTATCTCCGGATTGATGGATGCCCCGTTGCTCCCTACAGATTGCCCAGGTATCCCACTGACCACATAGTGCTACTGGAGGTCGTAAGACAAATTTGTGAGTTCGATACGGTGGTCAAGAAGGAGAAACATAAAACTGGTTTTGGAGGTGACTTCCCTCTTGGGATTGGCGTGGATGTGATGTGTCCTTCCATTCAATCAGCTCATACTGCAGGTGAGGAATTGGCAGCCTATGGATTCTCTTTCCATTCAAAGAGAATGAATTTTGACATCACCGGAGGGGCACAGAAAAGGGCTACCCGGGAATACAGGCACAAGGAGGACTTGGAGGACTACTGGGTCAACATCAAGGATGACCTTGATGCACGAAGGAAAAGGTATTCCCGGCTGCCAGTGGAGGCAATTAGGCAGTACAATGTGAAGCTGATTCCAGATCAGCTGGAGGATGATGGAAAATTGGTCCAGGACCATGTCTATGAGCCCATCAAGGATAGGTCAGTAGCGGATATGGACTGGAATGAGCCTGAGGTGACAGAGTTGGAGGACTTAATGGCTCCGGTGCTAAAATATACCTTTGCTTGGATCAAACATGAGGTCTGGGTGTTGGAAAATGCCGATGTTCCCCTCACTTTCGACCTGATGGGGAATCTCAACCCCATGTCCACTTCAGAGGAATCCGGGGAAGAGGACCCCAAAGGGAAAACAGCCAAGGCCTCTCCTTTCAAAATCAAGGTCAGAAGCCCTAAGGGGACTCAACCTGCAGCAAAAAGGAAACCTATCGGCAAACGCAGGTGGAAGACCCTGACTATCAGCAGGTCCTCGGACGAGGAGGAGGTGGAGAAAGCTGAGGAGGAGGATGTTCCTCCACCGCCCAAGAAGGCCAGAACTACAAGGGTGGCGAAAAAGAAAGGCCAAACGACTTCGGAAGATGAGCCTCCGGTTGTGGATGTAGAAAGTTCCGGAGGGGAGAAGACCAAAGTATACACCAGAAGATCCAGAACTCCGTCCCCAAAGGATGCTGCACAGCCAAAGGTTTCTTCTCCAATATCGCCAGCCACTGAACAGGACAGGCCTGTCTCTCCTCCGCAGGGTGTAACAGAACCGGTAAATCCGGATGAGCAGGAAATCAGCGGAGAAGCAGAGCCGTTTGAGGAAGGGGCATTATTCAGTGAGGCTGCCGGGCTCGAGGTAGAGACAGAAGAAGGGCACACTTCTCCCTTGGTGCAATACGAGGACTCTCCGGAGAGTGAGAAGGGCCGCGGATCTCCAGAACCAGAGAAGAGCATCCCCGCTGGAACTCCATCGCCGGTGCTTCCTGAGTTGCGATTTGAGGAGATGGACCAAGGTGAACACCCCCCAGAGAAGGATGATGACAAGGCAACAGAAGAAGGAGAAGTCGAGGTGGCAGTAACAGAAGAGGAGAAAGCCACAGAAGACCCGGGGAAAACTGACACAGAAGGAATCCGGACGGACCCTGTAGCCCCGGACTGGTTAGAAAAAGAAATAGCAAGGAAGAAACAGGTGATAGTAGAGGACACTCCTCTCGACTGGGATGCAATGTTATCTCAGATTGGAAAGGGGAAAAAGAAGAAGGCAGCTAGGATAATTTCCCGGGTGGAAAGGGATGAGGTGCATAACCGTGTAGTACACATCGCCACCCCTGCTGCAGATAAAACAAGAGAAGAGGTAATAGGCCAGGATTACAGTGTCCAAACCATTAACCTTGGGCCAGCTTCCCTAGAACAAGACATTGAGGAATTCGAGGGGTCAAGTGCTGTGATTCTGGATAGGTTGAGGAAGGAGACTCAGACAAAGAGGGAATTGAAAAGGGAAAATGAAAGGTTGAGGAAAAGCTTAGAAGAGGTCATGAAACCTCTACAGTCCCTCCATCCGTCCTCCTCTTCTACTCCCGGATTTCTGCCGAAGGAAACAATTTCTGGCATAGAGAAGATGAAGGCTTCCACACAAGCTGCCATGGACTGGTTGATGAGTGTTCGGACACAAGGGGATGAAGCTATTAAGGAGATCCTGTCAGTTGGCAAGGATGCAGTCCAAGGAAAAGAGCTGATGGAAAGTATCCTTTCTCAGGATATGAATGATGTCGATTCTCTGTTGCAGAAGACAAAGATTATTCTGGGACATGGCAGGGAACAATTGGGCAGGGATGGAATTCTTCCCTCTTCCAGGTTGGATGAACCATGGGAATGGTTCGAAGCATTACAGATCAGGCAGGGAGCCCTGAAAAAGATAAAGAAACGAAGAAAAGCCATTGATGCCGACCTTACTGCAATCTATGATGGTTGCATTGCATTTTTTGAAGTGATGACAGGGAGGAATAAGATGGCTCCCAAGTACCTGAGTTTGGATCAATTGAAGGAATGGTGGCATGAGGTTTATGCCCCGGATTCTGATGAGGTTGTCACTGGCCATATGCTTGATGATGCGGCTACATATTTGGCAGTGATAGATAGATACCTAACCAGCAGAAAGGATTGGAAGGGGACCATTGAGCGGTCCAATGAGGGGATTGAGTCAATTAAATGCCGGCTCAAAGTTTTGCCATTGCCACCTGTTGCTGAGTTGGAAGGAGTTTTCTTGAGGGTCCAAGGGTCACCAGCGCGGAGAAAGGACAAGGGAAGCAGCGGTTAGTGTTTATCTCGAGATTTGTGCTTCCCTATTATCATAGGGCATGCATTGGACCGGATTTCCTTGGGGATTGTGCCTTGGCCGACTTGGATGATGGCATTAAATGTGTGCCTTAGTTTGTTTCCCTGGCCGACCTGTTTTGGCGGTTTTGTTATTATCTTTATTGTAAAATGTTTGGCTGGGCCGACATGTTCTGGGAAAATTTGTTAAATAGGCATTTTTGCCTTATTGTAACAGTTCAGAAGATTTTGATAGTAGAGATTAGCAAGAGCAATAGTTAGAGTTTTAGAATTTCTTAAAGCAGATATCATATTCAGAACAGTTGAAATTGTTGCAGTATTTGATGATTAATACAATTGGAGACATTGTGGTTTTCCTGGTGGAATCCTTTGTGTTATCTCATCTTGCATGGTTCTTTTGTTCTATCTTTCACATTGCTTGAAGATCTAGGGTTTATTATTTAGAAATAAATTAGTTTAGTTAGATAAATGGTGTATGTGATTTCATATTTGGAATGTTGGTAGCTATCTTTGGTCTACACTCCCAGTAACTATCTGATTGTAGTAGGCTGGTGAAGTCAACCTGGACCATATATATTCAAATGTGCTTAAGTTCGGTTGTAGATGCAAGTCTATGATTTGAAAATTTATACTCCTCAGAAGATTGCACTGTTCTTGTAGAGATTGCCTTGTGGGTCGAACAGGAATTGGTTATTTGAGATAGGTCCATTCCAAATATATGTCATTTGCATTGCTTGTCTGTTCAATAATTTAGATTTTATTACCTTCCCTGCATCCCTATCTTTTGCAATTTTTTTATTATTCGGTTAGATTCAGGATTCAAGATCATCATATTGTTAGACCTGGTAAATTGAAAAGGTTTAGTCTGCTTGTAGTAAGGTCCGATTGTGATTACCAGCAATTTCACATTTCATCTGAGTTGTTTTACGCATTGTTATGACCTAACACCCGAGAGACCTTGGGGTGATTTTCAGTAATTCATTATTGGAGATTACCTTTCAAGAGAGATAGGATTTTGTATTCTGTCTGAGTTGTTGCTGTGCAGAAAACACCATCAACAAGTCCCCCATTCAAGATATTGCATTTGTGATAAGGAACAAAAGGGGGGAAAGACGAGTGGATGGGAAGGTAAAGGAGATAGCTGGATAGGATGGGTTACCAAGGAATACGATAGAGCATGGATGAGGGGAATGTATACCAAGAGGTGTCCAAAGCATGCATAGATAGGTTCCCTCATTTTGGCCAAGATCATAAGAAGGATGGAGGGATGGGATATGATGGTAGAATGTGGAAGATAGGTATAGCAGGAAGATAGGTGCATAGCTGGAAGCATAGTGGATGGAGGGAATGCATATCAGGGAGCTACCCCCAAGTGTGGAAAGGACGATTGGGGATTTACGCATGACACCTGTTTACCAGGTTTTCATCATGGTACTTATCCAAGGTACTTGTTTTCCAAGTTTTCACCCTTGGATGAATTATTTCTCTTTACTTTTTTTTTTGTTTGGATTTTGAGGATTTTTTTGACTTTTTTGGATTTTTGTGTTTTTTTACTTTTTTGGATTTTTGTGGATTTTTTGACTTTTTTGGATTTTTGGATATCATGCAAAAGGAGATGAGGATAGGGAGGTGGATAAGTGGATTTATAAGACATGCGATAAGGATATGGATGAAGGACTCAAGCATCAATTTCCATACGAGGTATTAAGAGCCCATGTTTGAAGCTACTGTTGGATGTTGGTACAACATTTTTAGGATAAGTGGATTATGTAAGAGGATGAATTAGAGGGATTTGATGGGGGAGATATGTGGGGTAATGGGTGGGATGTTGAAAATGGTATGGATAGAATGATGGGGTGGATGTGTGATGGGGTGGTGTGTTCAGGACCAACATTGGCACATGTGGGGGTGGATGTAAAAAGATAAGAGGATGAATGGATGGAGAATGTGAGAATAATGGAGGAGAGGGGATAGTTAATTTTGGGACATAAGGACCCAAAACAGACTTAGGAGATGAAAGGGGCTTATGAGTAGCAACTTTGGATGTTCTTACAAATTTTTCAGGTGATGGCATTGCATCTTTTTTCTTTGGCATCCACATGGTTTTGATATTTTCTTTGGTGGGCCTTTGTGGCCTACGGATTTGACTTGGATTTAGATTTTTCTTCTCTTCACCATATCTTTTAGAGGGGACATGGGGAGCTTTAGATTCATGTGGATGTTTGGATTTATGTATTTTTACTTTATCATCCAAAGTGCTTTTAGTAGCAATGGGATGGGTGCCAGGAGATGGATGATGTGGAGTGATGGAGGTAGGAGTATGGGGATTATGTGTAGATGGAGGATGTTTAGGTATGTGCCTTTGTTGATCCTGATTAGGATGTTTATGATGGATGACATGGATAGGTGTTGGATGGATGAAAGGATGAGATGGAGGAGGTGATCTTGAGATATATGGACTGAAAGCAGTCATAGTGGGTGGAGGGACATAAGAACCCAAGATGGATGGAGTAGATGAAGGATGGGAGATGGTGGATGGAGGGATGTAAGGACCCAAAATGGATGGAGAAGATGGAGGAATATGGATGGTTGTTTTGAGGAAATACGATAGAGGAGGAGGGATGGTAGCATATGGTCTAGTGGAGCGATGGGAAGAGATGACATTTCTTTTGGAAAAGGCTCGTTGAGGATGTCTAGAGGTTGTACCAACATCTTTAGAATGTGAGTCTTGGGAAATAGGTCCAAGACCTTGCATGCAGATTTGTTCTTTGACTTGGATGGGCTCCAAAATACCATGCTCATGAAGGCCTAGACCTTTTCCTTGATAGTTCATTTTCTTTAGCATGCGATCCATGATAGGATTTGTGTAATTCTGAAAACATGATGCGAGTCCATTATTAGGTGGAGGATGATGGGTGGTAAATACACTATAATTTTCTTCTACAAGGAGGCCACCATGGAAGAATGTGAGAGTACCAAGGGGATATGCAAGTGGTGTAGGGATAGTATTTTTAGGCGATGATGGGATAGGAACATTTGGATGGGTGGTATCAGGAGAGGGATTAGGGGATATGATAGGATCTAGATTTGTGGTAGTGGGCTCATGCGATGGAGATGGGGATGGAGCGGTGGAAGCTTGAATGACAAGGGGATCATGAGATGGAATGGGTGGGGGACTGTGATCTTGAGGTGGACTAGATGGGATGGTAGGACCTTGATCTGGAGAAGGGGATATGTTGGCATGCTTTGGATTAGGCTCGTGGCATGACTCATCGTGTGAGGGAGGCATGATAATGGAGTCTTGGTGGGACTTTTCAAGTGGGGAAGATGGAGGGATAGAAAATTCAAAACATTCATGGGAATGGATTTTAGTGACACTAGGAGTGGATTGGATTAGGGTCTCATCAGTGGGTTCGACAGCTCTTAGAGTAGGAGGTGGGTGTTCAATGGATTCAGTAGATGTGATGGTAGGAGATGGGGGCTCAGTGGATTCAAAGGATTTGATGGTAGGAGATGGGGGCTCAACAGATTCAGAGGGTGTGATGGTTGGAGATGGGGGCTTAGTGGATTCAGAGGGTGTGATGGTCTGAGTGGTGCTAGGAGTGGTATCATCAATGATAGGTGTTGGGTGGAGAAGGGTCTTTCTAGTAATGGTTGTGGATGATGGATTGGGATGGCATGATTCCATGACTTCTAGGTGTGGAGTGGGAGATATCTTCTTTGTTGTAAGTCCTTGGAGAACTTATGAAATGAGAGACTTGCATACTCCAAGCTAAGATGGTGTCGTAGGCATGGATGAGGGATTAGGGATTGGTAGGGGGTTAGGGCTAGGGTTTGGTGGACTAGGATTAGATGGGGGAATGGGATTGGATGCAAGACTAGGAATAGATGGGGGATTAAGATTAGATGAATGGTTAAGATAGGGGTATTGGAATGGTGAATTAGGACACAAGGATGTGTGTGGTGGATTGTAGTAAGGGTATGGGGATGGTGGATTAGGATGGGAAGATTGAGGTGGCGGATTGAGATAGGGAAATGTGGATGTTGGATTAGAGTTAGGAGAGGTGAATGTTATATTAGGATAGGTTGGTGTGGATGTTGGATTAGGATAGGAAGGTGTGAATGTAGGATTAGGGTGAGCAGATTGGTATGGAAGATTAGGGAAGCGGGTATATGCCGGTGAAGGATTGAGATAGGAGGATGTGGATGGGGGATTAGGATAGGGGTATTGAGATGGTAGACTAGGATAAGAGGATGCGGGTGTTGGATAAGAGGATGATGTAAATGAAGGGTATGATGGATATGACGGATATCCCTTGTCAAAGGTAGCATAAGCAACATGATTTGGCATGGATGAAGACATAACAGGATAACTTGAGGGGGTGATTGGATTTTGGAAAGTGGGTGGAGAAAGCTTACTAGAAATGATAGTGTCAAGGGGATCTATGTCACATTCTTCTTGATCGACAAGACTTTCGTTATCGTTGTCAACGTAATTAGGGTTTCCCTTGACCACTATTGATGGAGGATAAGGATTCATGATGATGAAAGGATAAAGAAGATGGATCAAAGATTTTGGATGGGAATGGACTAAAGCTCAACTCGAGATTTAGGGCAAGCTCAAATCGGGATTGGATTAAAGCTCAGATTAGGATAATTGGATTTGATTATCAAAGGATGATTATGACATCAAATCTACTTTGAGATGGAAGTAGATTGATTGGGTCGAAGGTGATTGGATAGGGATGCGATTGGATTGGATTGGATAAGATCGATCGATGATTGATAAGAACAAAAGATGGATCAGATAGGATGATAGGAATTGAAAAACCCCGTTCGAAGATTATTCTAGGTGACTTAGGATGCTGATTGATCGGATTAAAGGATAAATGGATGATTGTAGCACCTAATCCACCTTGAGATTGAAGGTGAATTGATTGGGCCAACGATGATGATTAAGTTAGGATAGATGACAATCCTAAGCAAATGTTGATGAGGACGATCAAATCAGACACTTAGGTCAATTTAGATAATAACTCGAGATGAAGTTTAGGGGATCTGGATGGGGAAAACGATGATTTAATTGGAGAAATGGATGATGAATACTCAAGACGAGTAAATGATTGATCGGAACAAATGAATGACTACTCAGAATGAGTAAACGATTGCTCACAATGGACAAATGATTCTCAGAACGAGAAGATGAAGGTTTGGAATAGATGGAAGATTACTTGGAATGAGTAAATGATTGATCGGGATTGTTGAACGAGAGTTCAAAAAGGTTGAATGTTTACTCAGAATGGGGAAATGGATGATTGAAATGACTGAATGAAAGTTTGAAATGATAGGAGGTGTGAAACGGATGAACGTTTACTCAGAACGAGTAAACGGATGATCTGAATGATAGAACGAGAGTTCAAAATAATGAAATGAGGTGTGAAGTGGATGAATGTTTACTCAGAATGAGTAAACAGATGATCAGAATGATAGAACAAGAGTTCAGAGTGATGAAATGAGGTGTGAAGTGGATGAACATTTACTCGGAATGAGTAAACAGATGATTAGAATGATAGAACAAGAGTTCAGAATGATGAAAGGACGTGTGAAATGGATGAACGTTTACTCGAAACAAGTAAACGAATGATCAAAATGATAGAAGGAGAGTTCATAATGATGAAAGGATGTGTGAAATGCATGAATGTTTACTCAGAATGAGTAAACAGATGATTGGAACAATTACAAGAGTTCAGAATGATGAAAGGAAGTTTGAAATGGTTGAATGTTTACTCGGAATGAGTAAACGAATGATCAGAACGATAGAATGAGAGTTTAGACGGACGATCAGAATGATAGAATGAGAGTTCAGAATGATGAAAGGATGTGTGAAATGGATGAATGTTTACTCAGAATGAGTAAACAGATGATCGAAATGATAGAACGAGAGTTCAAATGATGAAAGGATGTGTGAAACGAATGAATGTTTACTTGGAACAGTAAACAAATGATTAACACTGAACGAGGGTTTGGAATGATGAAATGGGGTGTGAAATGGATGAATGTTTACTCAAAATGAATGAGTAAACGAATGATTGAACGATAGAATGAGAGATTTAGATGGATGATCAGAATGATAGAACAAGAGTTCAGAATGATGAAAGGATGTGTGAAATGGATGAACATTTACTCGAATGAGTAAACGGATGATCGAAATATAGAACGAGAGTTTGGAATGATGAAATGAGGTGTGAAATGGATGAAGGTTTACTCAGAAGAGTAAACAGATGATCAAATTGCCAAACCAGAGTTTGAGATGATAGATGAAGGTTCAAAATAAATGAGAATTTACACGAAATGAGTAAACGAATGATTGAAAAGGGAGAACAACTGTTCAGAATGGATGAATGAAAAGTTGAAATGACTGAAGCTCGGATTAGGGTTTTGGTTAAGCTCAAATTGGGATTAGATTAAAGCTCATATTAGGATTGGATTGAAGCCTAGAATTATTGGAGGATGTGATGGGATTTATTCTACACCAAGTTATGGGGTTTAAAGAACATAAGGTGCTGACAATCAGATTTTTCCAGATTTGGCAATTTTCAAAAATTGTCAAATTTTTCCATTTTAGGAATCTTCATAGACATACTTTTGAGAGTTCAATTTTTTCCCAAAAAATACCCAAAACCAAGATAGGATGAATTGCCAACTAAAATCCCAAATTGGAGACACGCATTCTGAGTTATTGACAAAAATGATTTTTCAAAATGTTGGAAAAAAACACTAAATTGCAATTTTGAGGGTCAAGATGAAAGTTTGAGGCCCTGAAAATGTGGCGAAATGGGGTCTGAGGAACTTCTAGTTGGTTGGGAATCCACATGCCATCTCATAACGTAACCACCTGTAAAATTTCAGCTCAAATGGACACTCGAGTCAAAAGTTATGGCCTCTGGAAGTTTCGACACAAAAATCAAAATTCTCAAAATGAAGTCTAGGTGATTGGGATGGATGATTTGATGCTAAATATGGACTCTAATGATGTTCTAATTGCTGGAATTAGGATTGGATTGAAAGAGATGATGGGATTGGTCAGATTTGGGAACTGGATATGTTTGTTTGCCAAATTTGTGCAGAGGGGCGATTGTGCCCTTCTGGGGTGACTGTGCCTTCCTAGGGCGATTGTGCCCTCCTGGGGCAACTGTGCCCTCTTCTGGGGTGACTGTGCCCTCTTGGGGCGATTGTGCCCCCTTCTGAGGTGACTGTGCCCACACAGAGGGGCAGATTCACCCCACTATGGGGCAAATTCGCCCCACTGCTTTGTGGATGCTTTAAGTGGGTAAACAAGCTATAAGAGACGAGAATTGGAATGGGGTGATAGATGATCAGATTGACGAAATAGATGATTGGATTGGGAAAGTGAATGATAGGAGTGGATGAACAAGCACTCAAAATTGGTAAATGATTGTTTGGAATGGATGAATGATTGAAAACTCAAAACAAGTAAACGATTGATTGGAAGGGATGAACAACTCTCAGAATGAGGAGATGGATGCTTGGAATGGATAAAATGGAGCTTTGGAATGATCAAATGGAGGTTTTTGGAGGTTTAAAATGACAAAACAGAGGCTTGGGATGATGAGAAAAAGGTTGGGAATGATTAAATGATTGTTTAGAGGCTAAACGGATCCAAACGGGGTGATTTCGGGTGTTTAGGAGGGAAAATTCGCCCCTCTGTAGTAAATCAGGGGCACAGTCACCCTTTTGCAGTAAATCAGGGGTGCAGTCGCCCTTCTACAAAAAATTAGGGGCGTAATCGCCCTTCTATGGAAAATCAGGGGCGTAATCGCCCTTCTGCGAAAAATCAGGGGCGTAATCACCCTTTTGCGGAAAATCAGGGGCGCAGTCGCCCTTTTGTGGTAAATTAGAGACTTGGTTTGATGAAAATGACTATGGCAAGGACTTTGAAATGACAATGATAAGGCAAATTTGTCAAAAATTTCACTGGTTTCTCACAAGAAAACACTTTCAAGCAAACACAATCCTATGATTAGTGTTAAGGTTATGGCCAAAGAGGTCTTAATCTAGGGTGCACAAGGTGTCTAGGGAGTCCTCGATATACTCTCGGTATGTGAGGCGCAACCATGAACACCAGCCCATCACAAGCGTGATTCGGGAACCCCAGTGAGATACTAAAGGGCTCAGACCAACTCTTCACGTATATCTAGGTATCACCCTAACTTCGATGCTCCGCCAATTATGACATGACTAGATTGGGGTAGAACTTTCACTCTCCCCCCTTTATATACCCTGCCGGTATGCGTGGTTGGAATTGTCCCTTGGGGTGATGAAATCCCCAAGTAGGTCCCACTAGAAAGAAAGCACTAATTGTTTCCAACTACTCCCCAAACTCACACGAAGTGCAAGGGGAAAGCGAAAACAAGCTAATGCTACCTTTGGGTAACAGAAAAAGATAAACACAACAAGAAATGAATATTACTCCCCCTAATTAAACTATGTTCTTAGATTAACACAAACAACAAGGATAGTTTAAAAAGTTTGAGCGAACGGATAGCCCTACAAGAAAATGTTAGATGTTTTATCCCACTTTCTTCATCAACTTCACAAGAATATGCTATAAAAAGTTAAGAAAAACACCAATATCCTTGCAAGAGAAGTGTTAGGGGTTAATGATTATGAGGAATAGGATGGAGGAGATGATGAGGAAGAGGAGGGGGATTATGAGGAGGATGATTACTACTAGGAGGAGCCACCCCTGAGCGAGGGTGATGAGGTAGCTATTGAGGATCAATACGAGCATGGAGAGTCCTCACATACTTATAGGACTAGATCACGGGCAATAGCTACATCGAACATCAACACCCAAAGTCAGAGAGAGGATAGCACATACTCAATGCCCCCCAAAGAGGATGAGGTTAACAAATTCCTCATGCATCTGGAGACATAGGTGATGATATTTGATTTTACACATGTCCTTTAGTGATTTATGCTTTGGTTTTATACATATTGTGATATCAAAATGTCTAACGATTTCTAAGCAATTAAAATGCAATGGAGAAACATAAAGAAACACCTCAAGATTAGCCTAAGAAATTTGTAAGTGCAAAGAGGAAAGTGTTAAATGAAGACAAGTAGATATACCTCCCTTTTCGCAGCTGAAACTACTTGGTTGGCCCTTGATTTGGATTGATTTGTATGCTCCTTGATGGCTCTTGATATGGCTAAATGCAAGTCTTGACTATATTCTTTAATGTAGATGCAAATGGATGAATGTTGATGGCTAGATGAGTGCACAAAATGGCAGCATTTAGTTGCAAAATGGCTAAGTCTCTTTTAAATGCCTGAGAGGATGGGGTATTTATAGAGAAACTTGAATTCTCTAGAGAATTCAATGGCTGGGATTTATCCAACAAAGTCAAGATGAATGGCTAAGGTGAGTTGAAGACTCACAAGCCCTCACATTTTGACATGTGGAATGTGAGAGGGTTAAGGGTGAGATGATGTTTAGGTGATGTGGAAGGGAGGTACATGATGTGGAGGAAGGACAAGTACCTTCCAATTACATTGGGAGATGAAAAGATTCCTTGGAGGAATAAATGTGAATTAAAAATTCACATGCTTGGAAGAATCTAGTGGATAAGAGAGGGTCTCCAAAAGGGTGGGATTTTGTCACATGTGACTTGATGTGACAAGTCAAAGGTTCTAGAAGATGCATGGGAAAAGAGGATTCTAGGAGGAATAAAAGTGAATTAAAAATTCACATTGGGAAGAGAGGAGCTTTGGATGAATAAAAAGGAATTAAAAATTCCTTGGGGGATGGGGAGAGTTGACCAAGGTACTAATTAGGTTTAACTAATTAGTAATTAGAGGATAATTAGGGGTTAATGTGGATTAGAAGCCAACTTGCAAAAGTTGGAGGATGTGACACATTCTAATCAAGGATTAGGCATGTGCACATCCTTAATGAAGAGATTAGGAGAGGTTGGATTAGATTAATGAAAATGACATGTGAGAATTAAATAAATGTATATTTATTTAATTCATTTGATAAAAGGGGATTAAGGAGGGTAAGGTATTTAATTATTAATTAAATACCTTAGGGATTTGACAGAATTAAGGATATTAATTAAATAATAGTAATATTACTTAATTAACTTGGATAAGAGGTTGTTTAGATGAAAAGTGATAAATTTGGATAAATTAATTGTCCAAATTTGGATGTCTACACATATATATCATGAAGATGTGTTAGTGATTGTGTACATTTTCTATCTTGTAGGAGTGATGAGAGACTGGTGAGAGTTCTATCGTCAGGTTGCCATAGAGATAGTGCCTACATCCATCAATGATGAGGAGATGGATCTTGACTATGTGCCCCCACTGATCGTGGAAGAGGAGCCAGAGTCACTCAGACCTTTCATGAGGTTACAGGAAACATACAAGAGTGTGAGGAGATGACTCTATCAAGCTGAGAGTGCACTATAGTCAGTACAGACCTCAGCAGAGGTAGAGAGACTTCATGCAGAGCTGGCACATGCACAAGTAGAGAGGGATTAGATGGAAAATGAGTGACTTATAGCTATTGGTCGAGTACAGGGTTTTAAATATGCACTAAGACTGGGCAGTTTGCAATCATGGTCACACATGACCGTCTCATGACGTCTAGGGACTAGATCACAAGTGCCAGATCCTAAGGGGTCTAGCTCTCACAGACCATTATGACTTTGTATATGATATTATGATGTATATAAAACCTTGATATATATATATAGACATGCGCATGTGATGTTATGATGATGCATATCTTCTATGTGAATGTTAAATGTTATGTGATTAATTAAATGAATTATAGTAAAAGTATTTAACTAATGGCTACATGATTTAACAAGATTGATGTGATCTAGTGTAAAACATATTTCAGTTTTAGCATAGATACACCATTGATAATGAAAAAATAATATGTTAAATTAATACTCTGATAAGGATCTAACTTAACACAACAAGAATATGAATAGTATGAAGCCTAAAGAAATTATAAAATGAACTTAAATAATTACCTTAGTGTTCAAGAAAAACACAAATTTAGTTGTCAAGAACAAAGCAATGTGAAAGTTATTTAGAATAACATCAAATAACTTTAAACAAAACTGCTATATCCACCATATTATTCAAAGGGGGTTAGAGATAATACTAACACAAATGCATGGAATTAATGGGTTACCTAAGGGGTATTCCATCAAGTTGCGTTAAGAGATAAGCACCAAACCCATAATTGGTATCAACTATGTAAGGTCCCAACCAATTAGGGCTGAACTTATCTTTATCTTCATTATCAGCACTAGCATTTCATTGATTTTCAATAAGAACAAAATCTCCCTTAGAAAATGATCGAGGGATGACATGAATTTTGTGTTTGCGTTGTAATTGTTTGATGTGAGCTTAGAGATGTTTGAGAGTGTTAATGTGCTATTCATCAAGCATCTCAAGTTGATGTAACTGTCGATCTTTATAAGTGTCATCGTCAAAAAGATCTCGAAGAGCAACTCGCAAAGTAGGAATTTCTAACTCTAAGGGAATAATCACATTAGTGCCATAAACAAGGCTATAAGGTGTATTTCCTGTGGATGATTGAACATTAGTTCTATAAGCCCAAAGTGCATAAGATAGTTGTGTATGCTAGTCTTTATGATGCTTGGTGATAGTTTTCTTGAGGATTTGTTCGAGAAGCTTATTAGTATTTTTAGCTTGTCCATTGGATTTCAGATAATACGGTGTAGAAAAGTGATGTTGAATGTTGAATGTTTCAAGAAATTTCTGAATGTTGTTATTCTTAAATGGAGTTCCATTGTTTGAAATGATTGTGGAAGGGAGTCCAAAGCAAGCAATTATGTGGTCCAAGATGAAATGAAAAATTGCTTCAGCAGTTGTAGAATGAAGGGGAATAGCTTCCACCCATTTCATGAAATATTATGTTGCGGTTATGATAAACATATGTCTAGCAGAAGAAAGTGGTGAAATTTTCCCAATAAGATCTAACCCCCATACTAAAAAATTCCAAATGGGAACATTGACATGAAGCTCAACAATAGGAGCATCGATCAAATTTCTATGCTCTTGGCATTTGTGACATCGTTTAATGTAGGTGAAGAAATCCTTCTCCATATGCTTCCATTTCTTTTGGATTTGGTAGTTTCTCATGATCACACTCTTCGTACATGTGGATGTATAATTATTATTTCCCTCTTTGTTACCCATAAATTTTCCTAAGTCTTTATTCAGGATGTTATCTTACTGATTTGTCTAAGTCTTAGATCTAATCTATGTTTGGGTGGTTTTTTGTTGTTTCTTTCAAACTTGGGCGGTGTTTTATTAGGTTTGTCAAACCTCCCATTTTACTACCTACCTTACTTATCCTTCATTTGGTGGTGTTCTCTTGTCACATCTAAACTGTGTTTTTCTCCCAAAGTGCATGTATGAAGCCAATTGAGCCATGAGTCAAAGTTTAAAAACTTCACCCACAAGTTATGCCTTGGGTGGAATTTTCTAAGTCATTTTGAACCTGGGCGGGGTTTTGTTAAGTCATGTGAACCATCAATTTTGCTGCCTATGAAGAATTATATTGATTAATCCAAATTATTTCCAGTCTGGTTACTTAATTAAGATGTTATACAGAATAAAGCTAGTATTTTCCAAGCACAATATGAATAGAAACAAGAAAACCATACATGTAAAAGCACATATAGCACCAAAAAGAGATATTTTATTCATATATGAAATTTTTTACATTATGCTGGCATAGCCATAATCACTTGGTTCAAGTACAAAAACCCAGGTTGGTAGAAAAGAGGCAAAAGAAAGATATTTCATGTGCACAAGGCAAATATCAAGACATGGATGCTCTCAGTAACAACTTGCAGGCATTCAATTTGAGTAGGTGAAAGTAGGTTCTCGTGTGACTCGAGGAATTACATGAACAACCCCATGTCATTCCTCACTACTCTAGTGCATAGCAGAGCCATGACCTCCTCCAGAGTCTCATCCTTGATAGCAGATGCAATACAGATGGCATCAAATATCAACCCAATTCAAGGATAGTAGTTGAGTCCATTTATTGCCACCCTAACATGGTGATGGAATTTAGGTTTCACCAAATGCTCCAGTGCTCTCACACCCTAGTCTCGATGGCCAAAAGTCTTGACAACTATGTAAATGAATTGGTCCAACATAGTGGTATTATGCACATGCTTGGCTCAGAAATTCCTCGCCTAAGATACTTCAGAGCAATTCTTCCTCCACTTTGCTTTGTACCACAAAGACCTCTTTCAATTGATTAGAAGTGCACCTAAATAGAGGGCTACACTCAATTTCCTCCAAAATAATGTTATCGTTTGCAGAATTTCCATCACTTTGGGAGCTCGCCATGTTGGATGCAATTGATGGTGGGAGAGAAGTGATATTGCCTGAATTTATATAATTTTGGTTAGACATGGGCACATTCATTCAAGATTGATAATATGTGTATACACTTAAAAATGGTCACATCACAATAGTCTGGTAATTAATTAAATATTTTTAATATTTAATTAAATCTTTGAATTCAATTTGCTTATAAATAAATCTAAATAATTTATTTATATTGTTCATTCTTTCATTTCGATTAAATAAACAAGCTTATTTAAATCACTTTTCTTATCCATTTCTTAATTAATTAAATAAACATTATGATTTATTTATATTAATTATCATATAATCTTGGCTTGAATATTTTATTCAAAGAAAGATTAAATATTCTTCTCTTCCAAAAATCCATTCACAATTCCATAATCTCAATATTTTTTTTTAATTCTTTCTAAATTCCATTCATAATTATATATTCCAAAATATTTAATTAATTCTTCTAAAGTCAATTTACAATTAAATATTCTAAATATTTAATTAAATCTTCTATAGTCCTAAAATCAAAAATCAAACTCACATGAAATTAAATAAATTTATTTATTTAATTTGGATTATCTTCAACAACCGTGAAACAAACTTCCAAAACAAAAAATTAATTTCTCTGTTCCTGTGCAAGCTTGTTCCCGTGGGCTGAAGACAAATTTCCATTCTTCTCTCCAACCTCCCAACATCTTCCATCTTCCTCTCAACCTCTCCATCTCTCACCATTCAAATTTACCAGACAATCTCAGCCATTGATCTTTGCCAGCCAGGCTCTTGCCTGCAAAAAGCTATAAAAAGGACTGCCAGGTCTTCAAAAAATAGAGAAGCTTTCATATAGGAAAACTATAGTTAATTAGCCTTCCAACATCCATAGCCTTTAGAATCATAGCATATCATAGCATATTAGCATTCCATATCATGGCTTATCATCCTCATATCATAGTTTTAATTGCATCTATAATCCACAACCCCTATGCATATCTGTATCAGCATTTCACTCCACCAGCATATAGGATAGATAAATAATCTCCCTTTGCATACTCGTTTTGCAAGTTGCCATTCTAAAAATATTTGCTTACACAATCTGAGAGCAATAGTTTCAAGAAAATCACTGGAGATAGAGGACAATGGAACGACTCTGAAGAAGCTTTGTTTGTTTTCTTTGAATTTAATTTATCTTGCTTTCTTTGGTTTAATGTTGCATTGGTGTGTTTATTTTATCTTATTTTGATACTAACATTTCACACACACAATATGTAAATTTAATTCACATTTATGGTCAGCTTGTGTCGATTGAATTACTATTCCTCATCAGACAACTTGCACGTGCCACTGCTTGGTATCCTCATACGTTGCATTAAAGATTGGTGAAATGATTGGTCTTTTGGCGGTTGTTGCTCAGGTGATGATTGATTTTCTCTGCCGATATCTATTCCTGGAAAAATTTCCATTGTTGTTATCAAATTCCCGATAAATGTTTGGGATACAAGAAGTCGCTAGTTTAGTAACAGCCTTAGTGTCCATTCAATGGATTTAGCCATGTTATAAATTAGAGGTTAAGCATGTATGAGGGATATTTTTGGATCTCTTCGGACACACCTATGGGTGTTTTTGAGAAGAAATAACATTTATTATAAACTAAAATAGCTTGTAATCAGTGTGTTACAAGTTAAATAATTTGACGTATGCTAATCTTGGTGTTATGTGTATGATATAGCTGTGTTTTCTTTGAAATATGAGCTATATATCTTTTATTTATTGCAGTCTAATTTATTCACATTTGTTAGATTTGATAGTCATGATTTTAAATCTTTGTATTGATCATAAATGGCTGTGACCTCTGCCTTCATGGTAGTTTCATATTTATGAGCTAGCGTTAGTCACCTTTTCTGCTTTTTGCTTGAAAGCACATGTTATTTCCTTAGAATAGATTAATTCATTGAATATTTTGTGAGGGAGTTGTACCTCGATAAAATTCAAAGAAAATTCACAAATGCAATTGTGGACTTTTCAGAGCTGTTAACGAATTTGAATCAGTGCCAAATCTTGGTTTAGAGTCCTCACTTGATTTATCTATCAAAGGTTAGGGTATGTGCAGGATCATGATCGGCCAAAAAGTGGCGATATGATGGGTATGTGGCTGATGACTTTTTTTTAACCCAAAATTGATGAAATGAAAAGGGTTTTTAAAGGAGATTCTCAACTTTCCACTAATATAAATTATGCTTTACTTTGAATTTAATAAATAATTATTATTCATTTTCTATTTGAATTATGACAAAAGTCTTGATTGATAGGTTGATTGAAAAACATCTATAGCTTTCAAACGTATCACATTTTTTGAATCGAAACATGCGTCACATTCTATGCTTTGCATACTATAAGATTAAAAAAAAAAAGAATTTCATGAAGTTTTGACAAGTTAAGGTGGTTAGACATACAAGTTTTTATATTTTTAAAAAGTTGCAATAAAAACATATTTAATTATTTACTTGGAAAAAAATTACAAAAATATGCATCACATCGGGATCTGAGTCCTCTACTTATATCTAAAATTTAAAAAAAATATTATCATTTTATTGTGGTTAGTATGGTTAGATAGACACCTACTTATTTTTTCCAGAAATTTAAGTAGTACTACATTGAAATTTCAAAATTTCACCAAATAATTTTTCTTTAAAAAAACATAGTAGTTTAGAAACTACATTCAATTTTCTACAGATTCTATTCTTACATATTTTTGAAATGATATAGATAAATTATTCAAATTTTTACGTCAAGTTGCCTAATTCTAATTTTTCTAAATTTTTCGCCACTTAAGGGATTTTTTTTCCATGATGATCCTGCACATGCCCATTATTTCATTCATTAATAGAGTTTTGGTGACTCCACTGGGGAAAAATTAGTCGTAAGTCTAACAATCACCATTATGTCATACAAGAAGATGATACTTCCACATAATAATGTATTCCCTATTTTGAAGCCATACTTAGATTGGGTTGGAGCAAAGCAGGAAGATATCATATGACAATTAAATACACTCGCATGGAGATACAAAGGGAGCACGACGGATTAAATGTGAGTGAATTTTATCTTGGAAGAAGAAGAGGAATAGGCCCAGTGACCACCTGTACCTATGATTGAACCACCTCCAAGACTGATATTCAAATATTACAATGACCCACCTCATCATCATAATCGTTAGCTCAATCCTCCACCACGTCTACCAAGGGGCCTACCTACATACCGGCCTCAGAATCCACCTTCTACTCATCCACCATAGTAATCTTCTTTTCCTAACCTTACTTCAGGTGAGTTGGCGACTCTGCTTGTTGTTTATGGCTTCAAATCTCTGGTGCAACCAAGTTGGCCCCCTTGCTTTATCACAATATCATGATCTACCTAAAGGATCCTAGAGGGAATTTCCTAAATTCTTAGGTTAGAATGAACAAGATCCCGAGGACCATATTTTAGCTATGATGGCTATGAGTGCAGTTTTAGGAATCCAGGATGAAGATGTGTTTGTAAGGATTTTTATTGAAATTTTGATTGAGAAAGTTGCTAAATGGTTCAAAGGACTCGAAAAAGGAAGCATCACTGGTTGTCATGTTCTTAAGACAAAATTTCTCCAATGTTATGAAATCCCAACTAATGTTGTAGCTATCTTGTGCCACTTTTTTAGATTATGAAAAACAAAGCTGAAATGATGAGGGATTTAGTCTACCATTTCAAGTAGTCTCTCCAAAAGATTCCTGCCCTAGAAAATCCCAATGCGGAGATTCAGTACCACATATTCATTTCTGGTCTTGAACCATACATACAATTACTTGTGAAAAGAGATAAAATTTTAGGAATTGAGTAACCTCAACAAGAGGCAATGAAGGTTGAAGATGATTTCATTGTAGTTGGAAAGTGGAAATTTAATTCAAGTATGAAGCTCAAAACCAATTATAAAATTTTTCCCAAGCTTCCAATCAAATGCCATCCTACTGTGGAAAACATGAATTTAACAATTCTTGATAATCTACATCAGCCTAACGAAAGGCATAACCACCCCTGTGTTGATTTATCCTTGAACTTATGCACCTTTGTTGAAGTTGAAAGTGATTATAGTTCATCTAGTAATGATGAAGATGAGGAGTTGCCAGTAAAGCCACCATTGTGGTGCAGGAGCACCTACACCACAAACTCAATTTTTGATTATTTGAATGAATGGTGGGTAATGTTAGTGTCTTTGAGTTTATTTTTGTCTAAATAAGGTCTAATAGACCAATCTTGTATGTATTTAGGGAATATATGGGCTAAGGTGGTCAAATGTGCACAAGTGCACTCTTACAACAGTTATGTCAAAATTTGGATCTTGTAAGCCTAAAAGACAAATATGTAAGACTGTATGTAAGGGTGAAATCTTCATGTTGTAATGGGGTTATCTCAAATCCATTGGAGTGATTTTAGGGGTCATTTAGGCATAAGTATAACAAACAAAAAAATCACACACTTATGTGTTAATGTGTCAAGTGAAACATTAAAGAGTAGATTAGGGGTATTAAGGATTAGTTAACAATTTGTGGAAAATTGAGGAAGTTAGGCATTGGTTTTTGACTCCAAAATGTACTTAAGGCCTTGAGAAGGATTGAGGGAGGTTGATAAGTATTTGTATTGAAGATTGAATAAGAAAAACAATGTTCTGCTCTGCCTATTTTTGATATTTTATGTGTTTTCTCCACATTTCCAACTCTGTACGGCCCGTACAGGTTCATTTATGTTCTAATACTTAGATTAGTTTGTAAATTTATGTCTTAGCTTTCACTTGGAGTCTCTGTGGAGGTTTGATTTTCATCTTGAAGGAAATAACCAAACATTTTCTGATTTTGACTGGTGAAAGCTAGTGAACTGCTGTTTTGTAAAGTAATATTGGAAATGGCCATTTCTCTTGTTGTATGATCCTATGACTTAGAGAAATGGCCTTTCATAAGGTATTGTTGGGTTCTGTGTGTTATGGGAAGCAAAGATATAGTGAGTTGTTTGATTTTTGGAAGGTACCCTAGTTGGTAACAGGAATTTTGGCATGTGGAAATGGTGGATTCAAAGAAGGTATTTGTGATCTATTGATAGGAATGGGATTGTGAAGATTGTAAATGTCTATGTAGACCCAAATTAACTTGTTTGAAGCATTGAATTGTTCTTTAGACTCCTGTAAATGTGTTTTCTTGAAAACCCTAGCTTTTACATGTAAATTGGAGGGTTTGTTGGGACAACAGTACAAGAAGCCTTGGTGAAGAGACAAATTATGAAATCTTGTGTTTTGACACCTAGGGTAACTCTTTCCAAGAAGATTTTGTTGAAATAAGGGGTTTTGAGAATACTTTGTTTGGAAAAGAGGGCTAATTTTGTAGCCTTTTGAGCAGGGTCACTCAATGAAACTCTACAATGTTGTAAGAGAACCTTGTATGAATGATTGGGGAATTGTATCTGATGTTGATTGGATGCTATGTTGATGTTGTGTTGGTATTTTTGCAGCCTTCTAAAAAATATATGCTCTTTTGTTGATTTTGGTGACTTTGAAGCTATAGTGTTGGCTTGTATAAAGGATTGTTTTGAAAAGTTGAACCTTGAAGAATCTGATTGGAATATTGTATTGGGTATAAGTAGATGCCTAAAATATGTTGAGATAGGTCTTTGTGTAATCAGATTGTGTTGGGTAGCTGAGTTTCCATGTTGTGTGTTTGGGGATTGATGTCAAAGTGGCATATTTGAGAGAAGTTGTGTTAATTTGTTTTTTGGGTTTCCACGACCTCTGCATCACATTGATTCCAATCCCTTCTTCTGATAAACTTTCTCTTTCAGAGGTTAGCTCGAAAGATTTGGTATTGACCTCTCTTCTTTCTCTAGAAAATGAACTTTTCCTTTTTAAAGAGATGGAGAATAAGGATATACACTTAAGTTTGGAAGGAGATGATGATTCTAGGAATGATGATCTTTAGAAGAAAGAATGGTGGTCAATTCATCCTAATCCTTTCTTTGATTTTGATGAATTCAAAATACATGATAACTCTCTTTTCATAAATTCAGAAGATCAATCAATGTTAAAGGAAGAAGGTTATTTACTCAGAGTTGCAGTTGATCATGACTAGAGACAAAAAGCGGAAAATACTAATCTCCCAACTGAAGGAGAAAATAAAGATCAACTCCAAAATGTAATTGAATCTTCATATATCATCTTTCCTGACACACAAATTAGTTATGAGAGGTTCAAGTCTGCCAGTGAAATCCTTGAAGGCACGGCAATTGTAAATGAAGCAACTAAACATTTCATTTCAGAATCTTTTCATTTTGAAAGGAACATTATACAAGATTCAGGGCCTTCAATACAGTTATTAGAATCAACATATGGAGTGGATCAAATTGAAAGAGGAATTGTGACTGATGAATCAACAATGGAATCTAGTAAGTCTCATGTTACACAAACTATAAATTGGGGTCCTAAACCTTTAGACAATGTAATTGCTTCTACACACAGTGACCAGGGATTTCTTTTTCCTCATAATGTATATGTGGGGTGTCCAATTCGAGGGCTCTTTTCTTCTTGTTCAGAGTGTCAAGTGCAGGACGTGTAGAAAAATCTTAATTTGGACATTGTGCAGGAAGATTCAAGTGAGCATACATAGGGAAGCATTAATATGAGTCATTCAAATACTGAGACTTATAATCAAGAATGGATTTTTGAACAAAAGACTTTACTTAGGAAGTCCTTACAGGGTGCTGATTTTATTTATTTAATGGTGGCGGTTGCAATTTGGCAGTTGGATGTATACACAGTTTTCAACCACCCGACATTGTTTCACATAGGCAGCTACTTCTCCCAACTTGTCAATGGATTTGCATAATTATCTTGAGTATCACTTGAGGTAGGATCAGCCTACCATGTACATAGTTGAAATTTTGTTGTGTTGGTAGTTAAGGTCTTTTATTTCCTTGTTTTGTCTTGTTTTTGGCTTGCTTTAGTTGTTCCTTCTCCTTGACTCCGTTTCCAATGGAAAGGACTGGTCTACACATATGATTATAGGTTCATTGCTTCATCCTTTGTAGACCTTATCCCAATCGAGAGCCATTGTTACCCATAAATTTTCCTAAGTCTTTATTCGAGATGTTATCTTATTGATTTTCCTAAGTCTTAGACCTAATTTACATTTGGGTGGTCTTTTGTTGTTGCTTTCAAACTTGGGCAATGTTTTATTAGGTTTTTCAAACCTCCCATTTTACCGCCTACCTTACTTATCTTTCATCTGGTGGTGTTCTCTTGTCACATTTGGACTTCCTTTTTCTCCCAAAGTGCATGTATGAAGCCGATTGAGCCATGAGTCAAAGTTTGAAAACTTCACCTCCAAGTTATGCCTCAAGCGACATTTTCTAAGTCATTTTGAACTTGGGCAGGGTTTTGTTAAGTTATGCAAACCATCAGTTTTGCTTCCCATGAAGAATTATATTGATTAATCCGAATTATTGCCAGTTTGGTTACTTAATTAAGATGTTATACAAAAGAAAGCTAGTATTTTCCAAGCACAATATGAACAAAAACAAACCATACATGTAAAAGCACATATAACACCAAAAATAGATATTTTATTCATATATGAATGTTTTTACATTATGCTGGCATAGCCATAATCGCTTGGTTTGAGTAAAAAAACCCAGGTTGGCAGACATAAAAAGAGGAAAAAGAAAAATATTTTAGGTGCACAAGGAAAATATCAGAACATGAATTCTCTTAGTAACAACCTACAGGCATTCAATTTGAGCAGGTGAAAGCAAGTTCTTGTGTGACTGGAGGAATTGCATGAACAATCCCATGTCATTCCTCACTACTCTAGTGCATAGCAGAGCCATGAGCTCCTCCAAAGTCTCATCTTGGATAGAAGATGCAATGTAGATGACATCAGCTATCAACCTAGTTCGAGGATAGTAGTTGAGTCCATTTATCACCACCCTGATGTGGTGATGGAATTCAGGTTTCACCAAATGCTCCAGTACTCTCATGCCCCAATCTTGACTACTAGAAGTCCTGAAAACTATGTAAATGAATCACTCCGGCATAGTGGTATTATGCACATGAGCTTGGCTCAAAAACGCCTCACCCAAGATACTTTAGAGAACTTCTTCCTCCACTTTGCTCTGTACCACAAAGACCTCTTTCAACTAATTAGAAGTGTGCTTTAATAGAGGGCTACACTCAATTTCCTCCAGAATAATGTAATTATTTGTAGAATTTTCATCACTTTGGGAGCTCGCCATGTTGGATGCAATTGATGGTGGGAGAGAAGTGATACTACCTCAATTTATAGAATTTTGGTTAGACATGGGCACATTCATTCAAGATTGATAAGATGTAAATTTAATTCACATTTATGGTTAGCTTGCATTGATTGAATTACAATTCCTCATCAGACAACTCACACGTGCCACTGCTTCGTATCCTCATACGTTGCATTAAAGATTGGTGAAATGATTGGTCCTTTGGCGGCTGTTGCTCGAGTGATGATCATTTTTCTCTGTTGATATATATTCCTAGCAAAATTTCCATTGTTCTTATCAACTTCTTGATAAACATTTGGGATACAAGAAGTTGCTAGTTTAGTAATGGCTTTATTGTCCATTCAATGGATTTAGCCATGCTATAAATTAGAGGTTAAGCATGGATGAGGGATATTTTTGGATCTCTTCGGACATACCTTTATTTTTGAGAAGAAATAACATTTATTATAGATTGCAATAGCTTGCAATTGGTGTGTTACGAATTAAAAGATTTGAAGTATGCTAATCTTGGTGTTATGTGTACGATATAGCTGTGTTTTCTTTGAAAGATGAGATATATATCTTTTATTTATTGCAGTTTGATTTATTCACATTTGTTAGATTTGATAGTCATGATTTTCAATCTTTGTATTGATCATAAATGGCTGTGACCTCTACCTTCACATTAGTTTCATATTTATGAGCTAGCGTTAGTCACCTTTTCTGCTTTTTGGTTAAAAGCACATGCTATTTCCTTAGAATATATTAATTCATTGAAGATTTTGTGAGGGAGCTGTACCTGATAAAATTCAGAGAAAAGCCACAAATGCAATTGTGGACTTTTCAAAGCTGTTAACGGATTTGAATCGGTGCCAAATATGAGTTTAGAGTCTTCACTTGATTTATCTATCAAAGGTTATTTCACTCATTAACACTCTTATTTTCTAAAATTTGTGGAATCACATGATTTTGATGATTCATCTTGTGTGGATATTATGCCATCTTCTTTCTCTTTTCATGATTTGTGTGTAATCCTGTATTCTCCTATGAATATGGGCGTAAAATCCAATGAATCCCACTCATGTTGTCCAATAGTTTTGTGATTGATTTCTCTTCTTCTTCTTCTTCTTGTATCATTTCCACTTTTGTAGTTGGTGTCAATGTTCAATGTTGTAAGAGGATTTTTTTATTCGTGTGTCAGTTTACAAACAATTTTCTGATTGTAGGTCAGCTTTAATTGTGTAAATCTTATTGTCATAAATGTACTTCACTAGGCGATGTAACGTTGAAGGAACTACATTCATTGCATGAATCCAAGGTTTTCCTAGGAGAAGATTATATGAGAGTTCATTAGGCTGTTGGAGTTAAAAGAGACACTGAGAGGGGGGGTGAATCAGTGTGAATCCAAAATGATATTCGTTGCTCAAAATGAAAGTTAAAACATATTTATACTTTGATCTCAATATAAAGATTAAGTCATTCATGTATTGAATGTAATCTTTTGCATGCACAATTGAGAATTTAAATAAACAGAATAACAACATGAAATAGAAGAGCCATCACACAGAAACAAAGATACACAAGAGATTTTTGCCGAGTGGAAAACCCTGAATCAGGGAAGAAAAACCACTCCAAGTGCCTTGTAGGCTTAATAAAAAACCACTGTTCACAATGCCTTGTAGGCAAGTTTTAGAGCTACCACTCAAGAAGTACCAACCCCTCGTTTTTGAGACATCTATCTCAGGGAGTACAAACCCTTCAACTTATGTTTTTCGAACAATAATGATAGCTCAGAGGATTACTCTATTTTCAGTAAAGCATAAACAACTATGTTCTCTCGTCTACATAATACCTTAAGGAACCAAAGCTTGAGTCCTTAAAATACTTCATAGAGAAGAGATTTTTTACAACATCTCTGCCTTTTATGTTCTTATTTTTATGCAGAGTTTTCAATACATTTCATTCAGCCAAGATCAACTCAGAATTACAATAATAGTGCCAGAATAGAAAAGAGTTTTTCTGTATACATTTATACATCATTTTCAGGTAACAAGTCTTCAAGAATCTTCATGGTCAAGGAGAGCAGCAACGTAACTTCCTCTTAATTGATTTAGTGACAGAAAATCAAGAGTAAAGAATGCCAAAAAATGATTGACTAAAGAGAAATGCCTAAATAATAAGGAAGTCAAGATTATGACTGAATCAATAAAGCTTTGACAAGTGTAGATTAGGAAACTTTATCATTTTTGCATCTATTTTGGCAAAACCCTGAATACTGAAAATAATAACATTTTGAAACACAAATATTGATAACCCTCAAGCATATATGATAAATACATAAAACCCTCTTCAATAAATTCATTTTTAGAATTCCCATTATAAACTCTGCCAAGGAACTGAAGGAGAAACAATAACCTCAATAACCCATAATCAGAAAGCAACAAAAATATGCATTATAACGTATGGAGAATCAATACCCACGAATAGAGCTTATCAAAAACCTTATTCCTGAAGGCATTAATAACTTTTGAGAGCCTTAAAAATAATGGTAATGAATATGATACCATGTTTTCCATGATACAAAGAAACAGTCGAATAGAGCAGCTTTCATAATAATTCAGACAGATTCCAAAAAATACCCAATCGATAAATGCAAGAAATCCATTTATCCCCACAAATTTCCACGTGAAAATCAAACCAAAAACCAATCATGGCTGAGACTCCAAATAAAATCAATTTTGACAGAAGGTAGATGCTGATCAATCTGATATAAAAGAAATTATGAGGCAAAGGCATTACCAGATCATAATGAAGGAAGGCCAAAAAAAACTGAATACCATGAAGCTATCCACGTTTTTTGAATATGCCAAGATTCCAGCTTGAAAATGCATGCAAAGATTCTTCAAAAAAATCTGGAAACCATGTTGTAACCAGAAGAATGTCTCCATGGTGGTGCCAAAAGACTAGGGTTCCATAATCATTTCGAAGTGAAGAGACAAAACAACAAAATCTGCCCTAATCATTTTCATTTCTCATCATTCGAATGACTTAGCAAAAATGAAATCTGCTTTGAAGTCTGAGTAATATGAGAATAATATCATTTTGAGGTCTGAGAGAAAACAAAGCCATCGACCAAATAATTACTTTTGGAAATAAAGTTGACCACATAAAAATCATTATGTGTTGAATGTGCAAATACCATGAAAAGATCAATGTAAACTTAAAAGCCGAATAGAATCAGTTTGATCAAAATAACCAATATGTATTGGATGGTATAAAAGAGTGGCCATAGAACCTAATTGAAGTTGATGTAAACCTTGAAAAAGTATTTACCAAACTGCCCACAAAAGAATGAAGTTTCCCATTCACCATTTTGACATTGATTGAAATAAAACTCATGTTGGACCGAAGATAGTAGTAATATATCAAGACTCAGCCAAAAACTCCTTCTCAAAATAATTTTGTATAATAAAATTAACCTTGTAAAATATTATGAATAAAATCATTTGCCAAAGATATATTCACCAATAATATGCCCAAGAGGATCAATAAAATGATTACCAAGATTGATGCTAGCTTGAATTGAAATACTGAAGCAATGAAATGCCTGGCTGAGAGAGGATCAAGAGCATGAAAAACTGAACTTGTCAATAACCCTGAAAACATTAAGATAACCTGTTGTTGTCAAAGAAACAAAAGATGAACAGTACCAATGAGTGATAAAAGATTTAAAGAATGTGAATGAAATGCAAACTAAGCACTGAATCTGAAAGCAAAACCCAAGGAAGTAAACTGTTCACTAAAAGCCATATATGAATGAAATCTGTCCACTGCAAAATAAAGACCAACCGAATATAACCAAACTAAGAGAATCATCTGAAACTGTTGAGAAGTTTGTCATCAAGGACAGTCATAATTGAGTATCAACATAGGCATGACATGGATATGAGTTTGCAATGTAACCCTACCATCTTTAATAGGTAATGTTATCGCACCAAGTGGTTGTTTCCCCACATTATCAAATCTACAGATAGATAAAGAATCTGGTTGAATTTTAGTCTTATCCACTCCAATCTTATCCATGAGGTTTACACTACAAAAATTAAGGGTGAAACCATTGTCGATGAGAGTTATTTTTATTCCATATGTATTAATAACAACCAATATCATCAAGGCCTCATTTTGGTTTTGCACTTCCAATGGAGGGAACTCATCTTGATGAAAGGTAATGTCTAAGTTCATTGAGTTCATACCTTGAATTAGGGATGTTACATAATTTGGATGTGCACTAGGAGGGACCAAAAATTGTTGTAAAGAACTTTGAAGCATGCTATGATAATTAGTTGAAGCTTGAATAAGATCCCATAAAGAAATCTTAGGAGGAGTGTTTCTAAGTTGTTCCAAAAGATCATACTCCTTTCCACTATGTGAAGGAAAATGAGGAGCACTAGGAAAAATAGGTTGAGATAATGGTAATGAAGTAGGTATGGTTTTTGGTTTCCTATTGTTCCTTGTATTATATGTGTGAGCAATGGTATTATAACTAGGTTGTTGTGAAACATTATTACTAGTGAGTTGTCTTGCAAAATTTAAGATATGTCTAGGAGGTTTTGGTTGGTGTTGTGGTGGTCCTATGATAAGAAGTGTCTTACAATATGATTTGGGAGGTACAATCATTAGAGGACTCTTAAGAGGTCCAAGAGGAGGTTTTGGATGTCTTACAATCAAGGGAGATCAAATGGATGCCTGTGCATTCATAACCTCAGTGGATGTGACTTTTTGTTGATGGTTTTCTAATGGGGGGATCAAAGGTTGAATTAGCCTCTTCATCTATACCATATTTCGAAAGAAATGTATCTATGTTATCATATTCAATTGGCACAACATTTCCCAAATGGGAGAAGAATTGGAAGAGGAACAAAAAATATCCTCATGATTCTCAATGATTGTATCTCGTTTCACCAAAATGCCTTCATCACAAGTAGGAGAGGTATTGAGAGAAGAAAAAATATGATTTTCATGATTACTCATGATTGCACTCTCTTACACTAAAGTATTCTCACAAGTGGGAGAGATGTTGGGAGATGGATGAAGAATAGGTAAAGTGATATTAAGAAATGTGTCAATGATCTCATCCTCTTGATCCATAATGTCCTCCCAGGTGGGTGGGGTAGGGGAAGAGGGACAAAGAAGATTCTCATGACACTTAATGATATATCTCCTTTCACCAAGATACCTTCATCACAAGTAGGAGAGGTATCAAGTGAAGAAAAATTATGATTTTCATGATTATCTATGCTTGAATCCTCTTGTGTTATTCCATTCTTACAAATTTGATAGCTATTAGGAGGGTAACTAACATGATTATCAAAAGTTTTATTTTCTTTGCCTAGATTATGCTCATGAGCAGGGAAAATAGAATCATACAAGCCATGTGATACTCTATGAAAACCAAATATTTGAAAAGGAAAAATAGTTTTATGAGAACTAATCTATCCAAAATATGAAATGCTTACAAAATGTAAACAATTTTCATTCATATATGATGATTTTCAATACTGAAATGCAATAATGTTTTCCCTAAATTTGCAACAAATCAAGCAAAATGCTACTTTTCTTGCACATGCAATAATAGTAAGTCAAAATAGAGACAATAATTTACGAAGTGAGCCAATCCAACCTTGGATATTAGTTCCTTAGGAAATTAGGAAATATTTAAGATAAATATGGAATGATTTAAAATTCCTAAACTAAATGGATGATTAGACCTAATGCATCAAACATAAATTACCAAAAAATTGACAAACTAAAATAGTAGTTTACTAGTAGATTTGGGAAGTGCAAAGGACTACAAAAATTCTCAAAATATTTGGTTTTGATGTTCCCTCAAGGATTCATTCTCCCAAGGGTGAGTGGGTCCTTGTACAGGGTTTTTAAAAATAAAAAATGCAAATTTTGAGTTATAATTTGTGTTCTTTATTCTAGGTTGCAAACTGTGGTTTCTATGACATTTTTTTTCAAATTTTGGTGTCTAAATGCAAGTGTAATAAAGGAAAAAAACTGAACAAATATTTATTTTTAATGGAATTTTGATTAAATTTTCTAATTTAAATGAATGAAAGTACACTAATATGCAAGTACTATGCAAATCAATGTAATATTTATAATTTTTATTGGATCTTTCAAATTTTAAACAATGCAAAATGAAAATTTAAAACCATAGATGAAATGAAAACTAGTGCAATTTTGACAACCCTAGATGAAATGCAAGCTAATGTAATGCAATGCAAACTAACCTAGATCTAGGGTTTGAATGACCTACAATTTTAGAATTTTAGATATCCAATGTCGAGTTCACCAAAATGAAACATAAAAAAAGAGGTAAGTGATCAATATGAAATGATTAAATGGATGTATGATGTACCTACACTTTCTCTATTTTCATTAGGAAATGAGATCCCCTAAGGTAGGATTGAATTTCAACCCTTAAGGGGTCAACTATATTGGAGATCTTATTGTTTTACTTATAACAAAAAAGTGTAAAATATGACTAAAATGCACTTTTGGGAGATGAAAATAAAATATCAAATGAACTTAATTATGTGAAGTAAAACTTGAAATGTAGATTTAAAGAATAATACTAATAGAAACAACAATATTTCAATAGCTTTGAGAAGGTAAAATACTATGCACCTATCCCCAAAAATGTTGCAAAAAGGGTGAATGGGTCTTTGTACAAGGATTTTTCTAAGCTTCAGGGATCCTTTGGAGATGGATATGAGATGTTGTTTTCCCCACGTTTCACTATTAGAAAGTTGAAAATAAATTTTGGATTTGAGTTTCCATATCTTGACAACTTTGATGACAACTTTGACAACTTTGTAAAATTGCACTTTTGGTCCAATTCCTATCCTTCTTCACCTACAAATCTATAAAAACACAAAGAGGAGAATTTTTTTATTTTTGGCGTATAAGGATTTACCTTGGTCAAACCCTAGTTTGGTAATTAAACCTCAACAATGAGATGAAATCATAAATGGAAGGAATGATGAATGAACATTAGCTTATTGCATCTCACAAAACCCTTTAATGGATGCCTTTAGATGATTGAAGTATAACACATCACTCCAAGGATTAGATCTTGCATGAAATGGCTTGATTGCTTGCTCTATTTGACAATTTATTTGATGCTTGAATGATTTCTTGAAACTTGAAACCTATATCACAATGTTAGCTCCAAAAACATGCATGAATGCAAATAACTTTGACATGATGATCTCAATCTTGATTGTTGTTGTAGATGGTTGATAAAATTTCTCTCCAATGCTCTTGACAATAATATTTGATCTTGTGAAAGTTTCCTGAATGCTAGATGTTTTGAATTGATAAAAAGACTATGTATTTATAGGTGATTTTCTAATTTATTGAAAAATAAACATCAAAAGATGACAATTGCAAATTGATTTGCAAATTTTAAAATGTTTCCAAAATAAAAAATAAAAATTGGGACCTAGGACTTAAGGAGGACTCATTTTCCCTTGGGAAAATAGGTCCTAGGCCCTAAATCTAGACCACTCAATTTCCAAAATGCCTAATTTGATGTTTTCAATTGTTTAATGTAGGTCCCCCTTTCAAAAATGAAATTAATTAAGCTTTGAAATTCATAATTGGGCCAATTAGAGGCTTAATTAAGTCCAATTAATTAAGGGGATGCAAACATAGTGTGAAAATGTAAGGTGTACATTTTTGAACACTATAGTATGTATACTATAGTATGAATTACTTCTCTCTAGCAGACATCTTGTAGATTTTATTCCTTCATCATTGTATTTGATGCTTCCTTAATAGTCCTATTCTTCCTTTCCACAAATCCATTTTTCTAAGGAGTCCCAAGAGCTAACAAATGCCTCTTTATTCCATGATCTTCACATAAATTATTAAACTCATTGGATAGGAACTCTCCACCTCTATTAGATCTCAAACATTTGATATTCATATCCATTTCATTCCATACCATAGATTTGAATGCCTTAAACTTATCTAAAGCTTCTAATTTTTCTTTGAGAAAGGTAACCCACGTCATTCTAAAATAATCATCAATTAATAGCATGAAATACCTATCACCTTGAAAACTTCTGATTCTGGTAGGTCCATAAATATCTCTATGCACCAAATCCACAAGAGTGGTAGTAGAATGTTCTTTGACTTTGAAACGCTTTCTAGCTTTCTTCCCAATTTGACATTCCTTACAGACAACATTGATAGGCTTTGTAATCTTTGACATATCTCTCACAACTTGATTTGAACTAATGGACTCACTAGGCTATCAAAATTGATGCGACACATTCTCCTATGCCATGTACAACTTTCATTAATCTAAGTTATAAAGCATTGTCCATTTGCACCCTTAAGTTGATAAAAATTTCCATCTATCCTTCTTCCTAATAAAACCATAGTTTCAAAGTATTTTTTGATCTCACAACCATTATCCTAAAACACAAAGATTATATCATTTTCTATACATTTTTCCTATACTCAAAAAATTATGCCAGAAACCCTTAACATAAAGAACATAATTTGTATTATGATTTCCATCAAAACTAATTGAACATTTTCCACATATCTTAGTAGATGTATCATCACCAAACTTAACTAAACCACCTTCAAACTTTTCAAGCTTAATTTTTTTTATTACCTATCTTGTGATTTGAGCATCCATTTTCAATGATCTAGTTGTTCTTCTCCTCTCTAGCATGAAAAGTGGTAATCATTACTCCTCCAATGTTATGACCTAATTCTAAAGCACTTTCCTTCACATATCTCTTAGAGTTAGTAGAATTAGTTCCAACATTTAGAACCATGAACAAGATTTCATAATCTTCATCATCCAGATAATCAGATTCATCATTAGATATACTAGCATCTTCTTTAACATAATAACTTATCTTAATTGATTTACCTTTATTATCCTTAGGTCTATCTCTTGAAGCTTTGACATGACATCTTGAAGCATAATGACCAATATTTCCATAGTTAAAGCATTTTAAAGGTAACTACCTTTGTATTTTATAGTGCTCTTTTTCAATTTCCTCAAAAAATTTTGCATCTAACTCATCAAATTCATCTAGGTTAGATTCCTCATTCTTCTCTGCTTTGCCAAATTTAAAAGCAATCTCCTTTTTTACTTCACTTGGACCAAGAAAAGTAGTTAACATGCACCAAACAATTGATCTCTAGAATAATTATTCAAATTTTGAACTTCCTCAATAGTAGAAACTTTATGACTATAATATTTAGTAAGAATTCTTAGAACCTTCTTTACCACCTCATCTTCATCTAGATTTCCACCAAGACCTCTGATGGAATTGACAAATTTTTCCACTCTATGCATGTAGCTTGTAATAGCTTCATATTTTATCATCCTTAGGTTTTCAAACTTGATCTTCAAATTTTGCATATTTTCTTGCTTGACCTTATCATCTCCTTCATAGATACTTTCTAGCCTTTTCCAGATTTCACCAACAATTTTAAGACTCATAACTTTCACAAGTTTTGAATTAGAAAGACCACTCAAAAGAGAAAACCTTGGTTTTCCATGGTTCTCATATGCCTTGATTTAATCATGAGTACTCAGAACATTTTTAGGAATTCTATATCCATTTTTTAATAGACATCTAAACTCCAAACCCTAGAGAAATAAGAAAATCCTCCATCCTAGTCTTCCAGAATGCATGATAAGATCCACCAATCAAAGGAACCTACTTCTTGTGCACCATCCTAGATCTACCTCAAGTGTTTAAGATTTATTCTAAGGAACCTCGCTTCGATACCAATTATTGAATGCAGAATAAAACTGAGAGGGGGGTGAATTAGTTGTATATTAAAACATCAAAACCTTCATTAACGTTCAAATCTGCATTAGTTCATAAACCCTTAACAACCATTAAACCATTATCATGCATTAGCATAATGTAAACATGAGAAATAGTAATGAAAACACATCCAAACATATGAGAACACCAAATTTTCATGGAAAAAACAAGAAGTGAAAAACCATGGTGAAGATTAGCTCACAATATAAAGTAATTGCAACACCAAATACAATAGCCTCACAACCGGAGGGATCACTACCCAAAGAGAAAAGAAGGGTACACTACTAATGGCTCAATTATAGATTAGAAAGAAGAAGAAAGAATATTGTTACAATGAGAAATCCATCTCAAAGAAACAAAAAGGTTCCACCATTGCTTCACCAAAACATTTACACTCTCTTTGTAGAATGTAGATACTTTCTTCTCATTTCTTCTAGTAGTTTGAGGCATTAAAGCTCACACTGCATTTCACACTTTCACACTTCACATCTCAAAACTTTGTATTACACACATCGCTCACCCATCCTCCATCAACTCATCACACACATATACTGTCTTCAACCTTGAAAACAATTGACAAGGTTGGATATGCACCTCAAACATGAAAATTCAAATTATGTTGGCACCAAAACATTCTTGTAGTGGAAAGGAATGAAGGAAGACCATAAAACACCTTAAATTAGACCTAAATCCACATACACACACCATGCCACACTTCCACAAACACCGAAGCTCATCCATAATTAGTGTAAACACCCAAGGTTAGTTGAACCTATGTTAACACCATTAAACAATTAAGTACATGCTTCCTTTGATCCAAAGATGACTCCTAGAACACACACATCACTTCAACATAATCTGGAATATTCCATCAACACCCTGAAATTCAACAAATACTTTGCAAAACATCATACACTAGAAGAAAATATTCATTTTGCACAACCAACTCACCTTCCACACACTGCAACACCTAAATCCAACCTTGTGGAGCACCAAAACACAAACAACTTAGACTAATGATAGATAATAAAAATATAAGAATACTTTTAGATCCGAAAGTATAGAGTCCAAATTGTGGAGAAATCCAGAGCAAAACCATTTCTCCTATACAACACTACTTACATAGTTCACACACTGGTGAACACAACTTTCTCTACACAATGATCCATAACCTGAAACTCTGGATATAACACCTCTGGACACCTTTGACAATATATCTGAATCGTACAAGCATATCTTTAGCTATAAAGAAATGCTAAGAAAAAAACTAAACACCATTGTGTCTGTGTTGTAGAAAAATGGCCCCTTGTCATTTTCATGGGATTTTAGGTCTTGTTTCATGGTATTTGATCTATTTTGCTTTGATTTTATGTTGTAACATGGCTTGAACATGTATATTGAGGTTC
Organism: Sequoia sempervirens; assembly: GCA_007258455.2. Classification (NCBI taxonomy): domain Eukaryota; kingdom Viridiplantae; phylum Streptophyta; class Pinopsida; order Cupressales; family Cupressaceae; genus Sequoia; species Sequoia sempervirens. The sequence continues at coordinate 266,725,331 of VDFB02105785.1, forward strand.
TAAAATTCAAATAACGACATCTTGTGAAGGTGTTGTGAAGTGTTGTAAAACATTTCTTCATTATTCTAGACTCTATTCATTACAATTTACCTAAAAATCACCTTTTCATTACTTATCAAGTCCTATTTTCAAGTGTTGTAAAGTCTTGTAACAAGATTTCTTGCTTTTCTAGGCACATCTTCACTATTTATCCCTTTATGTTGTAGAAAAATGGCCCCTTGTCATTTTCATGGCCTTTTAGGTCTTGTTTCATAGTGTTGGAACTATGTTGCTTTGATTTTATGTTCTAACATGACTTGAACATGCTTATTTAGGTACTAAAACTCAAAGAACGATGTCTTGTGAAGGTGTTGTGAACTGTTGTAAGACATTTCTACATTTTTCTAGACTCTATTAATTACAATTCACCTAAAATCACCTTTTTATTCATCAAGTCCTATTTTGAAGTGTTGTAAAGTATTGTAACAAGATTTCACACTTTTCTAGGCACATCTTCACTATTTATTCTTTTCTCATGCTTTATTTGGCCTCTTTATGCCCTCATATGCTTAATTAAGTGTATTTTTTAGTATTATCCTGACAAACAACATTAAATACAACATATTTCTTGACACTTTTTTTTAGGTCCTACATGGGACCCATTCGCCATGGGTGGTGAATGAGTCCCCCTTGGCCCCAAATTCAAAATATTTTAAATTTCCTTTCAGGATTTTATTCAAAATCACTTGATGTCGACCTATGATGAGGTATGGATGGGTAACTAAGGCACAAGTGTGTAAAAATAATTGATTTTCATCTCATTCTAACCCCTATTCATGAAGTTCACTTATCCATCTATTCACTCAGGTATTCAAGCATTTTACAATATATTTTCAAGCACTATTCAAGTACTTTGAAGTAGCCATTGACATCATTTCAGACTTGCATCATCAAGGGTTTGGTAGGTTAATAGCAATTGGATGTTGTTAGTTTATAATTCCTTTGCATTTCATTATCTTATTAAAGCTTTGATTACCAAAAATGAGGTTTGACCAAGGTAAACCCCTATTCACTAACCTTAGACCATTTTTCCCTATTGCATGTTTGTTTGCAGACATAGGTATGAAAATTTAACAAGATTTTTGATGTTGAAGATTGGTTTACAAGTCAACCAGGTGCTTCAAGTCAACTTAAGTCTATTTCAAGCTTGGAGAAGATTTTCTATCCATTTTCTATAGAATTGACTTTGGCAACTTGACAAGTAGACTTTTCCAAATCTGGTGTTGCAGAGTTGTCTCTTGATTTTTTAGAAATTTGGGAGAGGACTGATTCACTGCCTATGGAAAATGAGTCCCACCTTAGGACTTAAAATGTAAACTTTGTTAGATTCTAGATCCCGATAGACAGAAAATTGCTTCCAACAGTTTTTCACCAAGAGGAGGACTAATTCGCCACCCTGGGTGAATGAGTCCCACTATGAAAAATTAGTAATTTTGACCAACATCCAAAACACTCCAAATTCATCACACTTCATCCAGGTGCACTTAGATTCATCCCTTTCCTTTCTATTTTGCATAAATTCTTCATTTACTTAGTTGTTTGTATATCATAGTGTGTTTTCAAACATAGCTTTAATTACACTTTTGCATTCATTTTCATTCATTTAGATCAATCAATCACATTTAGTTAACTTCATTTAGGTTAGAAAACATCACACATAACATTATTTGAATGAACTAGTTAGCATTTTTGTCCCTACCTTCTCTCCTTTTAGGTGAAAAACCCTAGAAGAGTTAGAGAAGTCCTAGAGAGCCAAAAATCTATGGTTCACCCTTTCTCATGCTTTATTTGGTCCCTTTATGCCCTCATATGTCTTAATTAAGTTTATTTTTGAATGCTAACATGATAAATAGCATTAAATACAACTTAATTTCGAACACCTATTTTAGGTCCTAGGTGGGACCCATTCACCATGGGTGGCGAATGATTCCCCCTTGGCTCCAAATTCAAAAATTTTAAATTTTCCTTTCAGATTTTTATTCAAAAACACTTGATGTCGGCCTGTGATGAGGTATGAATGGTTAACTAAGGCACAAGTGTGTATAAATATGTGATTTTCACCTCATTTTACATCTCCTACAATCTCCTCACTCATTCAATCATTTTCATCTCACATTTCAGCATTGGAGTATTCTAAAAAATCAATTCAAGCAACATTCAAGCACTTTGGAGCATCTATTGACATTACTTTAGATTTGCAATATCAAGGGTTTGACCTAGGTATGCATATTTAACAAGCTTTTTGGTGTTGAAGATTGGTAAACAAGTCAACTAGGTGCTTCAAGTCAACTCATTCATATTTCAAGCTTGGAGAAGGTCTTCTGTTTGTTTCTTACAGAATTGACTTCGACAACCCAACAATTAGAGATTTCCAAATATGGTGTTGTAGAGTTGTCTCTTGATTTTTTAGAAATTTGGGAGAGGACTGATTCGCCACCAGTGGCAAATGAGTCCCACCTTAGGACCAAAAATCTAAATTTTGTTAGATTCTAGATCCCGACAGTTAGAAACCAATTTCTGACACTTTTTCACCAGTAGAAGGACTAATTCACCACCCTGGGTGAATGAGTCCCATCGTGAAATTTTAGTGATTTCAGTTAGCATCCACAACATTCTAGATTCATCAAACATTGCATAGGTGCACTCTGTTTCATCTCATTTCTTTCCGTTCTGCATTAAATTTCTTCATTTAATTCATTGTTTGCATATCATAGTGTGTTTTCAAACATAGTATAGATCTTAGTTTTTCATTCATATTTTATCTTTCTAAATCACTTAATTACATTTAGTTTACCTCATTTAGTTTAGACAACATCACACATAACATAATTTGAATGAACCCTTTAGCATTTTTGGCCCTACCTCTTTCCTTTTAGGTGAAAAACCCTAGAAGAGTTAGAAAAGTCCTAGAGAGCCAAAAATCAACGGTTCAGTGTCACACTAAACACTCTTCACCACAATATTTCCTCTTTTATTCAATTTTTCTCAAAGGAACTTGGAAACCAAACACCACAAACACATTCTCATCATCTAGAAAACTTCTACAACATCTCAACCACACAAGAGGTTGAACATCACCAACACATTCTCATCAAAGCAATACTAGAGGTTGAAATCATTGATACTACTAATGAAAACATAATGAAACCAATAATAACATCTCCATAGGTTGAAATTTATGCAACAACAAAGGTCTATTGACATCAATGACAACAAAAAATTAGGAAGTTAGGGGGTTGGTCTTGTAAATCATAGTGGCACCCCAATAATGCCTAATCGAGCTTACATTATTAATTAGGACTTGTTGCATCAAACACCTATTCTCAATCCTATTTGTGTAGCCTTCAAAGCTAAGGTTCTCCATCCATGGATCCCTATATCTAAGGCTTATCCTTCTCATTTACCCTATTTATAGGTCACTGTTGATCATAAAAGCTTGCACCTCTTCGAGTAACCTTATGGGAAATTCAGTGATTGGGGGACCTTATTGTGCCTCATTGAATAACCTCTGGTATTTTTATAGAAGCCAACGAGCTTCTTTGGTGTTTTAAGGAAAATGGAACGAGAAATGTAGAAAAACAAAAAAGGTGGCAATGCACCAAAAGTTTTACAACATTTTAAAGCTTACCGCTTCCTATTTCTAATAAAATGGACACAAAATGCTATAGACCCTTCATTGTTGGGAAGAGAATGAGCGACTAAGGCATGAAAGAGCACAAAGAAGTCATTCAGATCTCCCCGTGGGAAGAACTCATTAAGATCCGATAGAAATAGTAAACCTAAAACTTAAAGGAATGCTTCAAACTTTTACAAAGAACTTGCAACTGTTACAACATAATATTGAAAGGTGGAAAATTGTCGTTGCTTATGGTTTAGGACATAGAACAACAATCTTCTTCACTTGTCATTCAAGGAAACCCTAGAAATCTCAATCCAAAGATGAAGTAGGGGAAAAAGATCTACAATAGGGATGTCCTAGGGTATGATTAGAGACTAAAAGAGGGTTCACCACCAAGCTAGGGCTTGGAAAGACAAATGCCATGAAAGATAAAATATGAAACCTAATGATATGCAAAGCTTCACTAAATTACCTATAAATGAATGCAAAACAAAATATAAAACTAGAGAAATGTAGAAGGGCACTTGGAAATCTGTAGCAACTTGAATGGAGTCTTGAAATGATGGGAATACTGAAATTAATGCAGATTAAGACTCATATGCTAGACTAGACCATTTAGTCCCAGAATAGGGTTTTTGGGTAGGAACAAAAATCTGGTAGAGGTATGTATGGAACTATTAAAAATTGGAAAAAATCCCTATACTAGGACTTATACGCCACAAGTGGCGTATCAATTCCAATTTTCTTTTTCTGAGGGTTAAGGTTTGAATTAGGTCTCCAATCTCTACTCTTCCTTCCACACTTCATTTCCAGATTTGAAACCCTGATTTGCAACCTTTAGGTGACTTTTTTGTGAAGATGAAAACCTTATGACAACTTGATGACTTTCTTCAACCTTGCTATCTAATCTTCAAGCTCCAAGACACCTAGATCTACAATCACACATGTAGAGAGAGAGAAAAACTTATTGATTGTTAGGAAATATGGGTTTGCCTTGGTCAAACCCATTTAGGTAATTAAACCTTATGATGAAACATTGAAATATGAACATGAAACATGGAATGTGAAACATGAACAATGATACCTTGAATGATGGATTGTAATGTAGATTTGCAATCTAACATGAAGTGGCTAGGTATAATGTAGATCTTGATCTTGAATATGGATATGGAACAATTATTGTAAATGGATCTTCAATGCTACATCACAACACTATCTCAAAAACATGCTTGATTCTTGATGACCTTGACATGTTGATGGATCTTGAATTTCTGCAACAAATGATGAAGAATTCTTCCCTCGAATGCCTTAGAAATGCTCTTGTAAACTCTCGAAACTCTTGTGAAGAATTGGAATGCTTAACTCTTGAATGCTAGTTTGATATCATGATTTCTTAGGTGAAACAATGATTTGAGACCTTGTTTATATAGGCAATTCATCCATCCTACTATTTATTAAATCCTAGAGGCCAACATACATGAAATTTAAATTTAAAACCCTGATTTCCTACTCAAAACCCTAAAAAGGGTCCAAATGGGACTCATACACCACTTGTGGCAGATTGACCTCCCATCTAGATGAGACTCATATGCCCAAGGTGGCATATGGGTCCCACCATTCCTTTTTAGCTTGAGAAAATGTCATGGAGTTAAGTTTATTTGATGTCTATGTTGGGATTCCCATTGAAATATTCCTTTAGATGCATAATATAGGGTCTTAGGGGTTTATTAATGATTACATGAAAGTCATGAATGCTAGAGGGCCCAAAAATCAATGTGAAAGTATAAATAAAGACACTTTACAACATTAAATTAAGGAAAAATTAGGTCTATTTAGCTTAAAAGGGCCCTAAATCCAATGTGAATGTGGAAAACACATTACAACACTAGAACAAGGAAACACTAGGTCCATTTTAATGTTAACCATTCCCAAATTAAGTGTGAAAATGTAAACGACAACATTTTTCAACACTACATTTAGCCCCCACTTTAGTGAGAGGATGAACTTGCTTCAAACTCACACTAAAGTAGACATTCAAGAGGGGTCCAATCATACCAATGTGGATGGAAAATGATGAAAAAGATCAAAGGAGGTGGCCAAACCTCTAGGATCCAAGATCTAACATTAAACTAATATAAGAACGAAAGGATACACAAAATGTGTACGATATGCAACATCAAGATACACACATATACAATATCAAAAATATATATGGATAAAAGAAAAATAAAGAAAAAGGTGGATCAAGCTTTGACCATTTGTACCACATGTTGTGGACCAAATTTAAGTTGATTGTCTAAAAAAAATGCATGCTCACTTTGAGGAATTAGAACTTTAGGTTGTTCATTGGGTGAATATCCAAAAAGGGTGTCTATGGGAAAGTCATGCCTAAGTTCAGATTCCTGTTCAACCATACCAAAGCTATACCTCCTGATGAATTTTACAAGGTGCCACATAATAATGAATTTTGTGTTGGAAAGAGACACTACATAAGTTATTTGGTGTTGTCATTGATGGCAACCCTATTCTATAATCCTATTTGCACTTCAGTGTTTGCTCATACTAGAAGTCATATCGAAGCTAGGTGATAACTGTCAAAGTTGAAATAGGGCATCTAACAGAGTTGTGAATATCGATTCACATGCAATTTCATTTTATCATTTTCTGTTGTAGATCTTAGGGAAGGTATTTTGATGTATTAACTATGTTATCTTTGAATCTTAGAGCCTCGTATTGATTCGTGTGCAACTTAGAAGGTATAGTTGATTGATTTTCAGTTTAATAGTGCAAAAGGCTGACTTGATGGATGTAGCATGTTACAAATGTTCAAGGAAAAATTGTTTAAGGATTATTCATGTTTGAGGATTTTGTTTTGGGTCTTCACTATGTTGTGACCAACCTTGGTTGGTGTGCATTGAAAATTGTTTATGGATTGAGCCGATAGTTTGTACATATTTTATATTTTGTAAAAGCTGACATGTAGTTGATGTAATTCTAGTCACAAATATATATAAGCGATTATTCATATCTTTTTGGTGTGTGTTACGATGAGATGCAAAAGTCAGAAGGAATATAGATCGATTGTGCATAGATTCATTTGTGCAGACAGAGGTACAAGTGTAAAATTAGACAAAGTACAAAGAATGTTGCAAATGTGCTTAACTAGAACTATAATCAATCATTAGCAGATGCTATTTACTCAGTTCAAATCTTCTAGATGTAATCCAAATGTTTTTGTAAGATAGTGAGTCTTCTTTTGAGCAGTGAGCTCTAGGAAGTGCACCTGAATTCATGTGCATTCCATTTGTAAACACTTGTATTGAGTATACTCATATTGTGGATTGACCTCCACCATGGGTTTTCCCCTAACATGGTTTCCACATAAAAATCCTTATGTTATGGTGTGTGGTTGATTGCTTTGTGTTCTTGCATCTTTCTTTTGGTTCAATGCTATAAGTGGTTTAAGGAACAAGTTAATAAAGTTAAATTTTGTAGAACACTGATTCATCCCCCCTCTCAGTGTTCCTTGATTCCAACAATTGGTATCAGATCCTAGTTCCTTAGAAGAAGTTTAATAGCTTGGGGAAGATTCAGGAAGGTGATTCAATGGATTATGACAGTCTTCAGCAACAATTTTTGGTGGCACTAAATGATCTTGATCAGTCCAAATACGAAGTCCATGAATTGCAAGAAAGCCTCATTAATGCTAAGAAATTCATTCAATCATTGAAAAATTAAATCAATAAGTCAAGAGAAAAGAGAAAGGATCTCTGTGATCAGCTCAAGCAGAAAGAGAGTAAAAGCATGGAAGATGAACACCTATGTCAAGCCTTGAAGGAAAAGATAGATGAATGTGAAAATATTACCAATAAAAATGTTGTCCTAAAACATGAAATGGAATCTATTGTGATGAAGATGACCAAGGAGATTGAAGACAGAAAGAAGAATGAACTTGCTTAGTCCTTCAAAGAAAAATCTAAAGAATACAGTTGAATTACTAATGGATTCAATCAACTGGAGCTTGAATTACAACAATCGAGAAACAATGAAGAAGAGCTTGAAAGACAGATTGTTACTCTCAAGGATGATCTATCTACTGTAAATGAATACAAGGAGAAGTTCAAGATTAGCTTAGCTAAGCTTGATGAATTGATTCAAAGTTAGAGGATTGGAAGTGACAAGTGAGGTCTTGGATATGAGAAAGGAGAAAGCTTTGGATCTGGTCAAATGAATTTTAGGCAAGGAAATTAGATGAACAAAGCTAGAAGGTATCTAGTAAAACAACCTAATGCTCAAAAGTTCAATGGATACTATTTTTTTTGCAATAAATTTGGTCATATGGCTGCTCAATGTAGAAGAAAAATGAATCCAAGTGGTCCATCATTGTCAGATCAGTGTTTTAATTGCAATAAGTATGGTCATAAGTCAATTGAATGTAGAAATATGATGAACAACTCTTTTAATAGAAATTTTAGATGTTATGGCTGCAATAGATTTGGCCATATTGCTAACCAGTGCAGATCAAGAGAGAATCAATGGAATAATTGGTCTAGAAAAAGAAGTGTAGTGTGCTATAATTGTAGCAAATCCGGTCACATTGCAAGATTCTGTAGAAGTAGGAAGGGTCTAGTAAACAATGGGAACAATATGTAGAAGGATGATAAGGGAAAAGGAAAAGTTACTACAAATGAGATTAGGAAGCAAATGAAGAAGACATGGGTGAAGAAGAGTTCTTTTGATGCAGGAAATGATTTCACATCGGAATCTAGCACTGGAAATTCCTTTGGGAATTAGTTTAAGGCCTTTGGCCTAGGGGGAGCTCTCAAGAAAATATTTTTCCCCCTATTGGTAGTTGGTACAATAATGTGGCAAATTGGAACTGCTACATTGATGATCTACAGATGTTTTTGGGATCTCTTGTGGAGGAAACATGCAAAATTGAAGGTCTGCAGAAGAATTTTCTTTTGCAGTTTATGGAAACACGTATTCAGAAGACCTAGGGAAAAAGTATTTATTGCAAAAAAACTTAGGTGTGCGAATGATAAAAGGTTACTTTTATTCCTCATTTGTCACATTGGATTTTGAGAAGAAGAAGTTTGGAGAGCTCTGCAAGCAAATTCTGGTGTGATACAAGTCTGAAGGTGATTCAACAATCAAACCCTAATTCGATGAAAGGTATTTATCTACAAAACTTGTGAATTTGAAATTTTTGGAAATGGCTGCTCCATTGGTTGTTGATATCAAGGATAGACCCCGTCCAAAATTCAAATGGAACCCATTCAAATCCATCGAGACAGAACTATTAGGTGCATTTTCTTCCATTTTGTATGGTGTTTTGCATATGAAAGATATTAGGGCATACATTTATGTGAATTTTGAAGAGTTAGGAAGCTCCCAATTGTTAAACTTGTACACAAATCACATTGTGGGAGAAGATCTCTATGTAAAACAAAAATTTAAAAATTTCGAGGAGAAGAAGTTCACGCAAGTTGTGAAGTTTCTCGTATTCAACAAAAATGAATGGGTTCAGTACATATTGAGTTGAGTGCATGCCAATTTCATGTGGTTAAGTCAACTTTTCAAGATCACAAAGGAAGCTATAAGGATTGTTACTGGTTTGAATTCATCCAGTGGGTTGACGACATTGAAATTTGTGAAGAACCAAATAGTGATTGAGGCAATTGGTTCAGTTTTTGACAAAAGAGCCATGACAATTAATGACATCATTGAAGTGTGTTAGAATTGTAAAATTTTGAAAATTTTACAGTTATTTATACTCATGAGTTTCCAAAGAATTCCTTACCATAAGCACAAAAATCCACTTTGCATAACATTTTTGCCTATATTTTGTCATTTGGTCCCATAGAATTCACTTGGCCCTAAGCATTGGAATGTATAAACTATATCGGTGTAACATGATGCAGGTCTCACTGATCTATAAAGCATTTTTTTACGAATGTATGTCTTTTTGCAGTCTATCGGCAAGACATTAGAATGTCTTACCGATGAGTTTTCATCTAAGGATTGATATCGGCAAGAGGCAATGCACAGTCTCAACAATAGTAGGGTCCTATCGGCAAGACAACAATTATCGGGGTGATTCATAGCGAGCATATATGTGTCTTACCGATGAAACATAAAGAGCTATGTCATCGAGACAAGAGTCATCGAAGTAGTGTCCTACAACATTCAATTAGTCTTGCTGATAAAGCAAAGGAAGATTCCGTTGTTGTCATTGGGATGAGCTTATGGAGTCCTATCGACCCCCTATGTCACACCAACAAGATTACATTAGGACTTGGCAGTATATTTGGGAGTATTCATTAGCGAGACAAAATCTAGCGGGGAGAGATGCGAAAGGTCATACCGAGTATTGCTTCATCGGCAGGAGAATTGTTAAGTCTCGACGATCAGAAAATGAACCAAAGGAGATGTCTCGACAAGACACAAAGTAAGTTGTGGAACATTTTACCGACCCCCTAAGTCACAGTGATAGTTTTCATCGGCAAGTGTCTCAGCAATACACTTGAGACCAAAAGGATAATTGTCAGGGAGACTCATGACGTCGGTGTGACTGCATGACACCATAGCGACATATGATCTATTGACTGTCGAGAAGATTGGAAGTGTCGGTGGGACTGCATGACATCAAAGTGATATATAGTTTGTGGTAGTCAGAGAGACTCAAGGCGTCGACAAAACTACATGATGTCTTTGCGGGTGTCTGATGGATGTTGGTAAAAACCCGAATACAATAGATTGCCGAGTTTTGAATATGAAAGGATGTGTCCTTTCAAATACTGATGTATAAATACTCATTTTTTGACAATGAATGAGAAAGAGGGTAGCGAGTAAAAAATATAGTAGGATACAGAATGTTACAATTTTTTGAGACTATGATGCATGTTTGAAACAATGGAGATTTCAATTTAATTCATTTGATATGGTGACATTTTTCTAGTATCAATTGTTTGTTGTTTTAATTAGAAGTATTGTTGAAGTTGTCTCTAAGGTTGATGTTTTCTAATTGTTTAAACTGATATATCAAGGATATTTTTTAGTTTATCAGTGCACACTTGCTGTATCTCTATGGTTGGATTAATTGGTTCTTTCAAGGAAAGATTAAGTCCTTTTAGTCAATCATAGTAATTAGGGAATCTCATTTGGATCATTAAGAATAGCTTGGTAATCACATTCTTGCATGTTTATACAAGTTATAAACTTAAACCTATATGCCAAACAATTTGTGTTTCTGTTAGAAAGAAGTTACTCATTTCAGATTTTCATTTGACTCCATGAACCCAATAAGGCACTAGTCTATGCTATTCCACTATTTAGTTTCATTCATTTTTACATATGAACACATTAGATTTTAGCCTTGATATTTCTTATACAATTTGTACCAAAATAAAACTCATTTATCCACTCCCATTTTCTAGTGTGGGTAAATTGCTTTAGAAAATGAACAAAGGTCAAGTCTACTTTATTCAAATAGGTATACCCGCCTAGGTCTAGCAACACCCAAAGAGAAGAAGGTTCAAATCATTTGGCCTTGTCTGTTACCCTGAAACATTGTGAGAACTTGGCAACCTCTCGTGGTTCAAACCTGCATTTTTGAGAGCTAACAAAGTGGATGTGATATTTTCCTCTATGGTTATTGGATATAAAATATATCACTCCAACTGAGATAACTATTTATCCGGTACTGAAATCTATGTAGCTTATCAAATGGTCAAGGAAAATGTAGAATATGACCTATGTGAGTTACTCTGGAGCCAGCTAATTGAAAATATTTGCAAAATCAAGAAGGACAAGAATAATTCTTTCAAGTATGGAAATATGTTGTTATGTCTATTTTTCTACTTCATGAATGAAGTTTCAGGAGTTGGAAAAGTGCAATGGCAAAGTGAAAGACTTGTAGCTGTTCAAATCAGAGACATCTTGTATGGAATTGGTGACAAAAAAGCAAGGAAAACTGCTATCTGGGGTTACTTCAAAATCTTTTAGAATGAAATGCAAGCCAGGGAAAGGATTCCTACATCTATTGTGTAAAAATAAAAGGACACTATTTTCTTCATGGTTAAAATTGGTCAGTGTTTGATTGAAGCAGTAGAACCTAGAACACTTTTGATAATTCCTATGGGGTATGAGGTTGAAGAACACATTTTGGAGCTGTATGCTCAACATTTGTTGAGTAAACCTTGGGATCTGATAGAAGAAAGGTTTGGTACCTTTAAAGAGAAAGATATGCAAGTGAATGAACAACTGAAGAAGCCTATGATAGTCCAGAAGGTGAGAAAGGAAGTTGAAGCTTTTGCAAAAAGCATGGGCATATCAGTTGAAGCAGTGAGGGAAGCTAGGAGAAAAAGAGAACAAGCTAAAGAAGGAGAGCCTGCTAGAACTGAGTCTAGTAGTCTGGCAGCATCCTCTACCAGATCTAGATCTACAAGGAGCTCTACACTCTCATCTGGTCTTGCAAAGAAATCAAGCCTTGTAAAAGCTCAAGTCAAGACATCTGGGAGAGAAGGAAAGAGAAAGAAGGATAAAATCACAAGAGTCTATGTTGCAGTTGAAGAGGATGAATAAACTAAATCTGATGAAGAGGTAAGAGAAATTAAGAAAAAGGGCACAAAAGCATCAAAAGTATCTAAGGACAAGCCCTCAGGTAAAGAGAAAGAAAAGAAGAAGGTGAAAACTGATAGATCAGGTATGTTTGTAGAGGAAGTGGAAAAAGCTTTGATTAAGGATGGTATCTCAAACCACTTTTTGAATGGTTTGAAACCTTTGATAGTGTTGGTCAGAGAATTCTTGAAGAAGCCACAATAAAGTACTTGAATAATTTCAATATGGCTCTCATAGAAATAATGTCTGAGTTGCCCAAGGTCTATATGAAGTCTTAGAAATGAGAAGAGTAAATGCAAGAACTGAAGAAGAACAAATGAGGGAACAGATAATTGTTGATTTGTTTCCAGTAATTTCAATAGATGAAATGAAGAAAATCCTCAATGATGCTAAAAGGGATTTTAAGAGAAAAACAAGGGTGCATAAGCTTATGATCAGAAAGACTCAGGAAGTTGCAAAAGATACTGAGAAAATTCTTAAGGCAGTATTGTTGAAGAACATATATAATATTGAAGAAATTCATGATGAAGATGTTCCATCTGGTCTAGAAATTGAAGAAGTGAAAGAAGACACAATTGAGGATACTCTAAATCCTCTTGATATGCAAGATATCAAAATTCCTATGGAGACTAAAGCTCCTAAAGTTATGTCGGTTGAAGAAAAAGAGATTCCTAAAGCTAAGCAGGAATTTGTGATTGAAGAAAAGAAGATTGAGACAAAGGAGGTTGTTGTGGAAGCAAGAGACACTGCAAAGGCAGTAAAGGAGTTTTTAAAAGAACAACAGGAGGAGTTTGACCCTGAAATAGTTGAAGGTCCTATCAACTTGTCCACTCTATTTCATATTTAGAAGCTAAAGGTAGCATCATTTTCTCAAGCCAAGGCAAGGGCGGAGATTGTTGGCAAGAGACACTGCACAAGTTATCTAGTGTTGTCATTGATGGAAACCCTAGTCAGTAATCCTATCTGCACTTCAGTGTTTATTCTTATCGGAAGTCAGACCGAAGCTAGGTGATAACTGTCAAAGCTGAAATAGGGCATCCAACAGAGTTGTGTATATTGATTCACATGAAATTTCATATTATCATTTTATGTTTTGGATCTTAGGGAAGGTATTTTGATCTATGAACTATGTTATCTTTGAATGTTAGAGCCTTGTATTGATTCATGTGCAACTTAGAAGGTCTGGTTGATTGATTTTCAGTTTAATAGTGCAAAAGGATGACTTGATGGATGTAGTGTGTTGTGGATGTTCAAGGCAAAATTGTTTAAGGTATCTTCATGTTCGAGGATTTTTTTTTTGGGTCCTCACTATGTTGTGACTGACTTTGGTTGGTGCGCATTGAAAATTGTTTAGGGATTGAGCTGACAGTTTGTACATATTTTATATTTTGTAAAAGCTAACATGTAGTTGATGTAATTCCTAGTCATGGATATATATAAGTGATTATTCATATCTTTTTGGTGTGTGTTGCGATGATATGTGAAATTTAGAAGGAATATAGATTGATTGTGCACAATTTCACTTGCACATAATAGAGATTGGTGATCTGACTTTAAGCAGACAGAGGTACAAGTGCAGAATCAGACAGAGTGTGAAGAATGTTGCAAATGTGCTTACCCAGAACTGTAATCAGGCATTAGTAGATGCTATTTACTCAGTTCAAATCTTTTGGATGTAATCCAAATGTTTTTGTAAGATAGTGAGTCTTCTTTTGAGTAGTGAGCTCTAGGAAGTGCGCCTGAATGCATGTGCATTCCATAATTTGTAAACACTTATATTGAGTATACTCATATTGTGGATTGACCTCCACCATGGTTTTTCCCCTAATAGGGTTTCCACATACAAAATCCTTGTGTTATGGTGTTTTGGTTGATTGCTTTTTGTTCTTGCATCTTTCTTTTGGTTCAATGCTATAAGTGGTTTAAAGAACAAGTTAATAAAGTTAAATTTTGCAGAACACTGATTCACCCCTCGTCCCAATGTTCCTTGATTCCGACACTTCGAGCTTCATGATGCAAGTGAATCTTTATATTCTTGACACCCATGAACAAACAATATGGCTCCACAGGCAAGCAAAGTGTGTTATGCAAGGTGGCCATATAACTAAAATGTAAAAAGAGTGTAAGGTATGTTTAAATGGATTTTTCTTAGTTCATGTAAGGTCTCTTCTTAGGGAACATCATGCCTAATGTCTCCAAGAGAGGAAAATTCAAAAAAAATATCACGCTCTCAGAGGAAATCAAGCCCAATGACACCACCAAGAAAAGGACACATTGCAAGAAAAAAATAAAATCACATAGTGAAACATGAGTGTCGATGTATGCCCCAACTTTAAAGTGGTTGTTGACACCATTACTGTGAGCAATTGCTTTAAATTAGAAGGAGAAATGAGAGCTTATTCAGAAAGCCCTATGCCAATTCGTATGTTTCCAAATTGAATTACTTCATGAATAAGTATGTCACATATGAGCCAACTTAAGGCATGTCATCCATATCCCAAGCTTTCTCTTATATGTACATGAAAGGCGGTCAACTACCCAAAAGAGACAATGAAAAGTGACATACAAGGACAAGGCTACCTAACCACTTGTCTGCACTTAGTGAAAGACAAGGGTGAGTTGAATAGGATGAATATAAGTATCAATTAGAGGAACTAGGTGCATCAACACAAGGAAGAGAACCACACTCATTAAGATATGGATAGGAGTAGGCAACACTACAGGTCCGACCGCAATAGGTAAGTGATCATTCCTAGTGGTTTCCTATTAACATTGTCAAAGCCATAAATATTAACATCATTAAGTTGAATTAGCCTCTTGTCCACACCAATTTTATCTAGGAGGTAAATGCTACAAACATTAAGATCTGTTCTCCATTTCCTATGAGAGTGCGCCTAACTATAGTTTCATTAATGATCACCTTTATCATCAAAGCTTCATTTTTGTTTTGAATCTCAAGTGAGGGTAATTCATGTTTAGGGAATGAGATTTCAAACTATGTGACTTGCATACGATCAAAGGAGGATGTTACATCATTCAATTTTATAGAAGATTGGATCTCCTCTTGATTTATTTGCAACATTTCTTAGAATAGCCAAGTGCATGTAGGTGATAGTTGAAGAAGTTTCCATATGAATATATTAGCAAGAGTCTTTTTGAGGTCTTCAACACTAGGAAAAATATGTTGAGGCAATGGTAATGGAGCAGGAATGGTTTGTGGTTGCCTACATGTTTGAGCAATTGTATTATAACTTGGTTGTTGCATAACATTGTTATTATTAGATTGCATCATAGATTTCAAGAAATTTCTTATTTTCTTATGTGGTTCACTAATGGGAGGTGACTTAGGAGGCTTGCTAAGTAAAGAAGATCCAATTTATGTCGTCATAACCTCAACAAGCTTGTCTTTATTTTCTTGATCTCTTAGTGAAGAGGATTTTAATGTCACTTCATCATCTTCATCTAAGGAAGACTCATTGTTAGTGTTTGAAAGACATGTGTCAATGTTCTCATTTTCTTGCACCATGATATTCTCCGTAGGAGGAGGGTTTTTAGGAGAATAAAAAGCTAGGTGTTCATGACATTCAAAGGTTGGTTATTTCTAAAATGACTTCATTGCAAGGGAGTTACCAATGGTTATATTTTTGTCTTGCTCAATAAGATTTTTCCTAGGGAAAAATGGGCAACTAAGATTCTCGTGACTCTCATTGTTTGTATTTTCTAACCTCAAAGTATCTTCTTCACAACTAGGAGAGATACTAGGAGAAGAAAAAATGTGATAGTCATGTTTTTCTATGATTTCATCCTCTTTCACTAAGACATTCTCATAAGCAAGGGATGAATAGAGACTAGGTAAGGTGATGTTTAGAAACATGTATATGATTTTGTTCTCTTGTGCTGTAATATCTTCCAATGTAGGAATGTTTATAGAAGAGGAGATTTCAACATTGCCATGATTCTCAATGAGTGCATCTTCTAACATTGAAATACCTTCGTCACATGTAGGAGAGGTATTAGGAGAAGAGAAACTATGATTATCATGATTTTCTATACTTTCAGCTTCTTCTATCACATCATTCCCACAAATAGGAGAGGTAGAAAGGGGTATAGGTTTAAGGAAAGTGTCAACATCTTCACTCTCTTGCACTAAGAGACTCTCATAACTAGGGAATGTATTGAATGAATGACTAACATGTTTATTGGCTAAATTTTTCTTTGAAAACTTGGAAAATATAGATAATAAAATTTTGTGAAAAGTAATCTATGCAAACATAAAATGGGAAGAGAATTAAAATGCAATGTAAAGTCCTAGAATTAAATGTGTAAATGAAATTTTCAGATTTCAAACAAGGTAATTTAATGATTACACTATGCAACAACCTGAAAAATGAAATGTTGTAAATGTAAATTTGGAATTAAGAAATGCATGAAATGAACCAATTTAAGCTAGATCTAGTGAAATGCATGTAACAGAAACTCAACCAATTGAAATAGATGACTAATGGTAGCAAACATAAGTGCAAAAACAAGGTTTTCAATGTTGTAAAAGACAGTTTCAGGGCTGATCTAGGCCTAATTCACCCAGAGGGGCATATGAGACCCAGTCAGGGTTTTTGGATTGGTCAAATGTTGAAAAATGCACAAAACAAAAAATCCCAGAAAGTAGGAAAAACAACTTGTACTAGGACTAAATTTCCTAGAGGGGTGTATGAGTCCCAGATTAGGGTTTTTGCATCGTTTTTAGCAAATTTTGTGTGAATGAACATATGTTTTATGGTTTGTATGATGTCTATGCTAGGTGCAATTACAATTTTTAGATGAAATTCAATGATGCAAGATGAAAAAATGCAACCTATATGCACTTTCACTAATGGAAGATTTAGAAACCCTAGATGCTAATTAACTAATGCAACACCTAATGCAAATTTAATGCGAGGTATATCTAGGAATATGATGCAATCCAAATCAGAATTAAGATGTTCTAAATGTAGGTTTACTAAAATGAAAGGTTCAAAATTGTTGTTGCTTATGGTTTAGGACATAGAGCAACGATATTTTTCACTTCTCATTCAAGGAAACCCTAGAGATCTCAATCCAAGGATGAAGTAGGGGAAATAGATCTGCAATAGGGATGTCCTAGGGTATGATTAGAGACTAAAAGAGGGTTCACCACAAAGCTATGGATTGAAAAGACAAATGACATGCAAGATCAAATATGAAATCTGAAACATAGAAAATAGGGTACTCTCTTTCACTTCTAGGGTTTTGGACCTAAAAGGAGAGAGACTATTTTCAATCTTTCACTCAAGAACAAACCCTTTATATTTCAATGCAAAAGAGATTGAAATATGACAAAGGGAAGGTTCTAGGGAAGTTATAACAACAACTGAGGGTTCACCACCAAGTGTAAACTTGGAAAATGCAAGATGTTTGAAATCACACTATGATATGCAAAAAGACCTAGAAAGATGAATAGAAATGCAAGTAAAACATAACAAGAAAGTAAAATAGAAAATGTGTAGCTGGAAACATGTAGTGGCTGGAATGAAGATTGGAAATGCTTTTGATTATGAAATTTTGACCTATTGGGACTCATTCACCATTTTGGGTGAATTAATCCCAGATCTGGAAAACTGTACTGAAGCATGTTTCGGGAAAATGGGTATCTAAATCTACATAAATCTCTAAAAAAAGGTATAGTGGGAATCATTCACCACTAATGGTGAATGATTCCACTTTGAATTTTTTGAAAATTCAAGTGTGGAATCTGTAGCTCTCAATTTTCTCAATTTGTACCTCCAAGTGTCTGGATCCGAAATCCTAATTTTCGGCACTATAAGTGACTTTTTTGTGAATATTTTGACCTTTCCAATAAGGAGATGACTTCAAAAATTTTGTAACTTATTCTTCAATGATCTCCAAGCCTTGAAAGCACCTAGGTCTGCAACCACACAAAGAAAGAGAGAGAAATGTTGAATGTTAGTGAATAGAGGTTTGCCTTGGTCAAACCCCGTTTAGGTAATTCAACCAAATGAAGAAATAAGATGAAGCATGAACATGAAATAATGAAATTAGAACCTTGCCATGATGATGGATCTTGAGTTACTACAACAATGGATGAAGAATTTTCCCTTGTATGTCTTTGAATTTATCTTGATTACTATCTTGATTTTTGAATTGTCACAGGCTGACCTTAGATCTTAGAAAATAAAAACCTGCCAAAATTTTGAATTTATTTTTATTTTTTAGCCAAAGGGGACTCATTCACCCCTAATGGAAAATAGGTCCCACTTAATGCATTTTAAGTGGGTGTCAGAATTAAGATATTTTAAATGATGTTTATCGGGTTATTCTAAAAAATGCACTTAAGTAAGGCCTGTAGAAGTAAAATGGGGCTAATTAAAGCATAAGAAAGGTAAAATTATTAATGACAAGCCTAGAAAAGTGTGAAAGTTTGTTACAAAAATTTGAAATAAGGCTTGGTAAGTGATAAAAAGAAGTTATTTAGGTGAATTATAATAAGATCCTAGAAAAGTGTGAAAGTGTGTTACAACACTTCACAACACTTTTGAAAGGCATCATTAAATTCTTATTAATTCATAAGGGCCCAAGACCTAATGTGAATGTGTTAATCACATTACAACATTAAATCAAGGAAAAACTAAGCCAAAATCCACAAAAAGAATCCAAATGAATGTGAAAATGTCCAAGGATCCATTTTTCTATGCTACAAAACCTAATGATATGCAAAGCTTCACTAAATGACCTAGAAATGAATGCAAAACATAATATAAAACTAGAGAAATATAGAAGGGAACCTAGAAATCTATAGCAACTTAAATGAAGTCTTGAAATGCTAAAATTATTGAAATTAATGCAAACTGGGACTCATATGCCAGACAGGGCGATTTCATCCCAGATTAGGGTTTCTAGGCAGGAACACAAATTTGACAGAGGTTATGTCTAGAAAAATCCCTATACTGGGACTCATATGCCACAAGTTATCAGTCTCACTCTACTTTTTTAGAGGGTTAAGGTCTAAATTAGGTCTCCAATCTCTGCTTTTCCTTCCACACTTCATTTCTAGATCTGAAACCCTGATTTGCAACTTGTAGGTAACTTTTTCATGAAGATGACAACCTTGTGACAACTTGATGACTTTCTTCAACCTTGCAACCTAATCTTCAAAGGATCTTCAAGCTCCAAGACAACTGGATCTACAATCACACATTTAGAGAGAAAGAAAAACTTGTTGATTGTTAGGAATAGGGTTTTCCTTGCTCAAACCTTGTTTAGGTAATTAAACCTTATGATGAAACAATGAAACATGAACATAAAACATGAAATGTGAAACATGAACAATGATGCCTTGAATGATGTCTTGTAATGTAGATCTGCAATCTAACATGAAGTGGCTAGGTAGAATGTAGATTTTGATCTTAAACATGGATGTGGGAAAATGCTTGTAAATGGATCTTCAATGCTACATCACAACACTATCTCAAAAACATGCTTGATGCTTGATGACATTGACATGATGATGGATCTTGAATTGTTGCAACAAATGATGAATTTTATCCTTGAATGCCTTAGAAATGCTCTTGTAAACTCTCCTGACACACTTGTGAAGTCTTGGAATGCTTAACTCTTGAATGCTAGGCTTGATATCATGAATGCTTAGGTGAAATATTGATTTGAGACCTTGTTTATATAGGCAATCCATCCATCCTACCATTTATTAGATCACATAGGTCGACATACATGAAATTTGAATTTAAAACCCTAATTTCCCACTCAAAACCCTAAAAAGGGGCCAAATGGGACTCATATTCCACTTGTGGTGTATAGGTCCCATCTAGATGGGACTCATATGCCCAAGGTGGCGTATGGGTCCCACCATGCCTTTTTAGCTTGAGAAAATATCAGGGAGTTAAGAAATTAAGTTTATTTGATGTCTATGTCAGGATTCCCATTGAAATATGCCTTTAGATGCATAATATAGGGTCTTAGGGGCCTATTAATAATGATATGAAAGTCATGAATGCTAAAGGGGCCAAAACTCAATATGAAAGTGTAAATAAATACGCTTTACAACATTAAATTAAGGAAAAAATAGGTCTATTTAGCTTAAAAGGGCCTTAAATACAATGTGAATGTGGAAAACACATTACAACACTAGATCAAGGTAACACTAGGTACATTTTATTGTTAAGAATTCCCAAATTATGTGTGGAAATGTAAACGATGACATTTTTGAATACTAAAAATATGAAAGCTAACCCAATCTTGATAGAAAATGAAAGAGTATAATAGACATGATTCAATTTTCAAAAGGATACATTAAGAAAATGTAAAAGCTAATGGAATATAAAATAATTATCAAGAATATATTAGTATGATGTGACACAGAGCTTCTAACATATGCAAAATAGAAAAAATAAATTCGTGACAAAGGCTATAAATTTACAATTTCATAGATTTCATTTCACTAACACTTGTTCTTGCAATAAATCATATAAAAGAAAAGGTTAGATGCTAATCTAAATATAGTATTAATGATTGAAAAACATTCCATAGAGTGAAAACAATGATTTGTAAGAAAATCATCCTATTCCCTCCCCACTCTAAACTTAAGAGATAGAAAAAATCATCTATTCTGATAGCAACTGAACCTATCTCATGTTAACTGATTCATCCCTTTCTCCTTATTGCAAACACCTTTATATAGACAGAAGGATGAGCCATCATCACAACCAATAGAGTTGAACAACTGCTAGGTGTCCATGTCTAATACGACATAATTCGATCCAAGATCTGATTAGATTGAAACAATATGTCCTAATAAAATTGAGCTATTTCATTAATGGCTCCAGATGTTATAGAAGCTCTGTGAAGATGCACTATTAGAGGATGATCAGATCCTATTACAACCTTGGAAAAACATGATCTGATTTTCTATGAGGAATAATGATGCCGCCCAATTTGACCAATCCCAAAGACAAGAGCTTTGTTGCACTATCCGACAAGCTTTATTAATGAAATACATCTATGGGAGAAACAACTCACTTGATGAAAGTAAGTGACATGGTTCACTAGTGGTAATTTTCCAGATCCGTGAGAGAAACTTGGGGAAAATCCTCACCATGTGGCCACATGTCCCGGATCAGTCCTGAAAGGAACATGATACAAGGAAAAGCCACACAACCACCACGTGGCACATTGTACACCTTTGTGGAAAAATAAACTTTGGCCTTTAGGGTGTGATACCATCAAAATGCAAAAAATAAAGTAAATCCCAAAAGAAGATTTCTAGGGCCCAAAAACCAAAATAAAATATTAAGGGAATAATTTGCTTCATAGTCAGTAAGGTAGTTAAAGTTAAGGATGATAAACAAATAGATTAAATCAAAGAGCTCACTAAACAAATGAAAAATCTAATGAAAGAGGTAACCCACCTTCATAATCAAAATAACTATTTGTAGAATTCCCAGAGAAGTTATTAGTCCAATTTTAACAAGAACCAAGTTCAGGATTAAGGTAATACTAGAAAAAATACTGGGGGATTACCTTCTCCTCTAGATGTACTCGCTACTCTCGACAACGGGCCTCTAGGAAGAGTTTATTTGGCTGAAGTGGCTATGTCATATTGGTGTAGATTGCACAACACCACTCAATATTCAGAGTTGAATTAACATGAATTTTAGATAGTTGCTAGCATATTCTAGAAAGAGGTGTAGAACATGGAATATTAGGAAGAATCTAGTTCTTATGGACATAATATTGTTCCATAATCAACCTATGATTCCACTATGGTCTTGAAAAACTATCCTTTTCCCAAACAAGAAGAAAATGAACCTCAAAGTGAGGAATCTTTGGAAAAAAAATTTAGTTTAGAACCAACATCAACTAAGTGATGTAGGAGCATCCAGTGGTGTAAGGGCAATCTTGCATCACCCAAAAATAGTTAAATTTCAATTTTCTCGATTTTTAGATGTTTTTACATTTTTGGATACCCTTTTTGTCATAATGAAATTCCCAATTTATGGTTTTTATTTTCAGTTCCTGGGTTGAAAGATATTGCAGTTTTAGTTTCCCATATTTGCACCTGAAAATCTTTCGAGTTAGATTTGAGGCACTTAGAGCTCCTGGATCAGCCTTGAAACTTGCCAAAATCAGCATGGAAAATTTCAAGCGTGTTATTGACTTTGAGACCTTCCCAACGGTTCAAACAGTTCGCGAATTGGAGTCCCGGATCAAAAGTTATGGCCCCGGGAAGTTGGCGCACTTTCTAGAAGATACAATTGCAAATGCTCTTTTGAAATTTGAACTTCATGTTGTAAATTTTTGGCGCTAAACCGCCTAAACTCAAATTTGAATGTGGTTTTGGCTCCAAACTAATGAGGTGCTCTATTTATGGGCGGGTTTCTAATTTTTGGGTAACTTTTTAGGGACAAACTCGCATATTGTGAAAGGGTTATTCTGTAGCTTTCTGTGACTTGCATGTGTTGTAGAACTTGGGGATTTGAGATCCTCTACATGTAAGAAGCTCCATTTTTTGAATAATAAAATTATTCTCTTGTTTGTGGGTTATTTTCTAAGTCTCGGTCTGCGCCCTCATCAAGTGGTATCAGAGCGGGTTTTCTTGAGCGTGTGGATAGATCACCGATCGTGAGGCAGTTCACACCAGGATCATGGTTGTGGGTTGAGGTCAAGAAAGATGCCTCCAAGAGTGGTTCCTGGTAGGCGTGGTGGTGCCAGAGGTGGTCGATGTGGCAAAAATTCCGGTGGAAGAGATGCACTGGCAGCCCTCCAAAGACATATTGATGCATTACAAGAGCAGTTGAGAAGAGGGTTAAACCCGAGGGAAGAAAGTGAGGATGAAGGAGAGGAAGAATGTTCAGATGTAGAAGATAAAGTATTCTATATATGATTAGGAATTTTATGCGATAGTTCAAGCATTAAAGAAATGGAGACATTATTTGTTGCTGAAGGAATTTGTTCTATATACTGATCATCAGGCCTTGTAGTACATAAATAGTCAGGGAAAATTAAATCAGAGGCATATGAAATGGGTAGAGTTTTTGCAGAGTTATACCTTTGTTTTGAAACATAGGAGTGGGAAGTCAAATAGGGTTGCAGATGCCTTAAGTAGGAGGCATACATTGATGACAAAGATGCAGATTGAAGTGGTTGGGTTCAATGAACTCAAGACACTGTATGTAGAAGATCCTAATTTTGCAGAGGCTTGGAAAGCTTGCAAGGAACCTGTTACAGTGGATGGACAAGGTGGCTAGATTTCATAATCCAGGATGGCATGTTATTTAAGGGAAGTCAATTGTGTATCCCGAGGAGTTCCATGAGGGAGAACCTGATAAAGGAGAAGCATAGTGGAGGAATGGCAGGACATTTTGGTCGGGATAAGACCATTGCCATTATCAGTGAGCATTATTATTGGCCTCAGTTGTCACAGATGTGAAGAAGTTTGTACAAAGTTGTAGGGTATGTCGATGGCTAAAGGAGGAGCCATATTACAGCTTATATCAACCCTTACCTATACCGAGAGGCCGTGGGAGGATATAAGTATGGACTTTGTTCTTGGTTTGCAAGGACACAATGAGGGAATGATTCAGTCTTTGTGGTGGTTGATAGGTTTTCAAGATGGCACATTTCATTCCATGTCAGAAGACCTATGATGTAGTCCACATTGCTGACTTGTTCTTCAAAGAGGTGGTGAGGCTACATGGTCTGCCAAAGAGTATTGTTTCAGATCGTGACACCAAATTTTTGGGGTACTTTTGGAGGACCTTGTGGAAGAAGCTGAAGAAAAAGTTGAAGTTCAGTTCTGCACACCATCCACAAAGAGATGGGCAGGCAGAGGTTGTTAACAAGAGTCTGGGTAACCTACTTAAATGTTTGGTAGGAGATAAACCCAAGGGATGGGACTTGATCTTACCCAGGCAGAATTTTCTTACAACAATTCAAAGAAGCACTGGTAGATCACCATTCCAGATTGTGTATGGAGGTAGCCCTAGAGTAGCTCCAAAATTGAGGAAGATGGACCAAGAGAAGAAAATAAGTGCTGAAGCCGAAGATTTTGCAGAACACATCAAGGATATACATGAGAAGGTAAGAGAACATATTAACAAGATGAATATGCAGTATAAGGCTAAGGAAGATCGGAGGAGGAGGTACAAGGAGTTTCAGATTGGTGATGAAGTGATGGTCCACTTGAGGAAAGAAAGGTTTCTAGTGGGAACATATAACAAATTGAAGATGAAGAATTTCGGTCCCTGTAAAATTTTGAAGAGGCATGATTCAGGGAATGCATATGAGGTAGAGTTGCTAGATGGATTCAACATTTCCCCTATGTTCAACATTTCAGATTTGATAGAGTATCATGAAGGTAGCACAGAGGAAGTACCAATGATGGAACAGTGTGGGATTCTAGCACCTACTTCAGAAAAGGAAGAGATTGAAGAAATCCTAGATAGTCATGTGGGAAGGAGTACCAGGAACAGGCAGTGTGAAGAATATCTGGTGAAATGGAAAGGAAGGCTTGTTGAAGATTCATCCTAGCTATCTAAGGCAACGGTTGACCGGTTGGGTTTTCCTTAACCATCTAAGATGTGATAGGGTCACTTCTCAAATTACCCTGGGTGTTTGATGCAGGAGCATCCAGCGGTGTAAGGGCAATCTTGCATCACCCAAAAATAGTTAAATTTCAAGTTTCTCAGTTTTTAGATGTTTTTACATTTTTGGATACCCTTTTTTTCATAATGAAATTCCTAATTTATGGTTTTTATTTTCAGTTCATGGGTTGAAAGATATTGCAGTTTTAGTTTCCCAGATTTGCACCTGAAAATCTTTCGAGTTAGATTTGAGGCACTTAGAGCTCTCGGATCAGCCCCGAAACTTGCCAAAATTAGTGTAGCAAATTTTGAGCGTGTTATTGACTTCGAGACCTTTCCAATGGTTCAAACGGTTCACGAATCAGAGTCCCAGATCAAAAGTTATGGCCCCAGGAAGTTGGCGCACTTTCTAGAAGATACAATTGCAAATGCTCTTTTGAAATTTGAACTTCATGTTGTAAATTTTTGGTGCTAAACCGCCTAAACTCAAATTTGAATGTGGTTTTGGCTCCAAACTAATGAGGAGCTCTATTTATGGGTGGGTTTCTAATTTTTGGGTAACTTTTTGGGGACAAACTCGCATATTGCGAAAGGGTTATTCTGTAGCTTTTTGTGACTTGCATGTGTTGTAGAACTTGGGGATTTGAGATCCTCTGCATGTAAGAAGCTCTATTTTCTGAATAATAAAATTATTCTCTTGTTTGTGGGTTATTTTCTCAGTCTCGGGTTGCGCCCTCATCACTAAGCAAGATGAAGTCTAGGCTTACCAGTAGTATAAATGCCCTTATAATCTTAGGAGTAACAATTCAAAAGGACCTTTCACAAATTATACTCCTCCAAGAAATTTTCAAGTGCTTCTAGATCCAAATGCCAACAATAATCTGACATCTCCTAAGGTTCCTACCCAATTCTTTGGGAAATAATCTTCAACCAAAAAAAAAACACATGGATGGAACAAAATGTAGTTGATGAATTAAAGAAAATGAAGGTAAATATCTATATTCTTGAGTTGCTAAAATTTCTTGAAGTCACAAATTCTCTATTTAATTCAATACAAGAACTGACTAGCCCTGAGATACTTCCTAATGATTCTCAAACAAAAGGGAAAGATAAAACTCAAGTTTCCCATGTAGATACTTGGGTGGCTATGTATAGGGAGAAAAGTGAATCTCCAACTTTCCTACTGAATTTATAAATTTTTGGCAAGAATCTACACAATTGTTTGGTAGATTCAAGTGCTTTGAATAATGTCATGCCCCTCTATGTGTGTAAATAATTAGTCCCATCTCCTACTAAATCCACAAGAAAATGACTCAATTAGAAAAAAAATAGAGGTCAATGTGGTAGGGGAACTATAGGGGAACTAAATCAAATTCATATACAACTGGCCTTTGTTCTTGTGTTCAACATATCATTTACATTTAGGT
The DNA here is from genome assembly GCA_007258455.2 of Sequoia sempervirens. Taxonomy (NCBI): domain Eukaryota; kingdom Viridiplantae; phylum Streptophyta; class Pinopsida; order Cupressales; family Cupressaceae; genus Sequoia; species Sequoia sempervirens. Next base: position 266,751,667 of record VDFB02105785.1, read on the forward strand.
AGTTGATATCCTTAATATGTAAGTCATGCTATTAAGTTGGAATTGGTCAATGACTCTTAATGAATATATGGCAACAAAATTCTTGCATATGTGGCTTCTATGGAAAGGGATAGCAAATCAAATCAAGATATAGAGAGCCCAAAATGAAGCATTTGACTATGGAGTATAATCAAAATAATGAAATATTATTTTTTAATGTTGATATTGGTGTTTATTCCCTTAAATTCCTTTGAATAAAAGAAATAATGGTTCCGCATTGTATTAAAACCTCCTCATGGGATTTGAGTCAAGTTCCTAGAAATATAGAATTTTGTGTAGAGACAAATGATGACCTCTCTTTAAACAATGAGGGGGAAGTGTTTGAAGGTTTCCAATAGTTTTTCTCCCAATGTGATGTATATCAAATAAATTTAGGGAACAAGGCTAGCATATCAGATTTGTTGCTCCCATATTGGTGCAGAATCCATATTATGTCCCACTCAAAGTTCACATGTTATTTACATTAGATTGTGATCAATAAAATTAAAAATCACTTCAATATCATCAAAACAACAAAGGTTAATTCAAACCAAGGACCTCCACCAATTGAGTATCTTTATATTCGAAATGGTCAATGTGGTAAAGCCACAAAAAATAAAAAGATACAGTCACTTGCAACAAGGATGATAATATAATTTGGACTCTAAGGTTTGATGACTCAAAGTTGGTTTTGAATTGATCATTCCTATTGTAAAAAAACTTATTTTCTACCCAAAAATTATAGTTCTCTTGCACTAAAAACATTGTAGAATATGAAGTGCTAGTCCATGGACTTCTTATGGATATTCACAAAAAAATTAGGGTTTTACAATTTTTTGGTGATTCTTAATTATTTGTAAAGAAGGTTCACAAGAAATAATCTTTCCATGAAAAAATATTAGGAAATTATTGACATCGTGTGTGGGTTCTAATTGAAAATTTTGATGCATTTAACATCCAACTAATTCATCAATGTAAAAACATATTGTTGATACTTTGGTGCAAGTTCATAGTAGAGATCACCCTAATGCAATCATTACTAGACAATGCCACCAAATTTTAGGTATTTGAAGATGATAATAATATATTAGATTTTATTACTAGTTTAGATATGTTTGCATCAAAAATTATAGATGAAACTAAACCTAAGGAAGGAAGGATTGACCTTGAGGGTTTAATCAACTTGAAAACCAATACGATTCCCTGAGGTGTGGTGAAATTGGAGTATATTTTTTACTTAGATCAGTTGAGGTCTAGAATACAAAAGACAAAAACTACAAGAAACAAATGCAAAACTTACAATTTGGGTGTAATCAAGGAAGTAAAGAATATCTTAATTGGTAAAATATACACCTCTAAAGAAAATGAGGGTATAGTTAAGGCCCTTACCTTATATAAAGATGTTATAGATTAGATCTATGAAGACCTCAAGACTTATGATGCTTCCATTATTGATCATACAATTCCCCTCAGGCCTGAATCCAAACCTTTTTGAAAATGATAATGACCTATCAATGCATTAATGGAGCCATTAATTTAAAAAGAAGTTCAAAATTTTCTATTAAAAAGAATAATCTTCCCTGTGCATCATTCTATGTATGGGTAGAAAATCTAGTCTCAGTTAGGAAGAAGAATGAAAAAATTCATTTGTGCTGATTTTAGAAATCTCAATTGTGCCTATGAGAAAGATAATTATCCATTACCAGCATTGGATAAAGTTCTACAAATTTTTAATGGGTCATATATGACTTGGATGGATATTTAGGATACAATCAAGTAATTGTTGAGAAAGAAGATGGGTTGAAAACCATTTTTACCACAAAGTGGGGGATATTTGTGTATAGGATAATACTGTTTGGTTTGATTAATGTTGGAGCTACCTTCTAATGAGCTATGGATATTGCATTTAGGGAAATGGTTGGTAAGTGCATAATTATTTATATGAGCTATCAATCAAGAACATAAAAAGCCTCAAGTGGCTTAGGATATAAAAAATTAAGAGGAAATTTAATTACACAAGAAGATTAGGGGATACATCTACATACAATTTTCTTTCCTATTGGTGAGTACTCTTTTTATCAAAGTTGCATCTAAATATTGTAAGGAAGCTAAGGTAGCAGAACAACTTCCTACACTAATCTTGGGAGGAGGATAATACAAAAATTTACAGATCTTTATAACAATTATAGAAACTTTAAAATAAAAAAACATAAATATCATGCATACCACAACATAATGATTTGTGTGGGGAAAACCCTCTTGGGAGAAAATCCCCACACTCCAAAAGCTGCCCAATATATTATTTAGAAAACCTTGTGTAATTGGAAGATTAAGACACATTTTCCCAACACAAATTTGTATGTATATTTTGATAGGTTACAAGAAAATCATGATAAGGTATTACTTTAGTATAAAAAGGTTAATTATATGGTGACATAGCCTAAGCTTATTATGGAAAAATGTATAACATCTTCAACTCCTTCAGATACCACATCTCAGTAGAATAAGGATAAAATCATGCTATAGATAAAGGGATTAAAAGAGGAATGAAAGAATATCCAAGATGCAAAGGAAAAGGGATAAAATAAACTTATAGCTTGGTGTGTAGCCTTTGTTATCATCAAATTTATCATATTCTACATAAGGCTAATAATTATTGGGTATATAGTATAATAATTTTTTTTATAAAGATTTCTAAATTAATTAGGAACCAATTTTGAAGAAAATTTGAATCACATGGATGCCAAGAGTAGTTTTGATAAATGTCATTTAGAGATATGGAAACTATAACCATGATGCTTCCAATGAAATATTAGGCACAAATGAAGTGGTTGAACTCTTGAATGATGTTTTTCTTTCAAATTAGATTTGAAATGAAACTTAAGGAAAAATAAATAATTTTAAAGCTTTAAACGAGTGTCAGCTACCTTCGGTACTTAGTATTGGTAATCAAATAAAATCATTAAAAGACTTGAAGGTATAATTCTAAAATACTAGTCTAGTTTTGATTATGTCAATAATTTAAGGTGACATAATTGATATAGTATTATATAATGTAAAGCTAGATAATTTACTAAAATAAGAATAAGGGCTACAAATTTTCATCAAAGAAAATAAAGTATTATTATATGCTAGATATAAAACTAGACAAAATAAGATGTCAAAGATTCTTAATCACAAATTTTCATTTGATGAGAAAATTTCTAATTGGTTGGATAAATACTCATGAAGCTTAAATAATTTGAAATTTTGGAATCCATTAAGAAATGTATTAAAAATCCCTTAAAGAATGTTAACATTTATCTTAGATATTTTTTATAGAGGTGATTGTAAATATGACCAGGAATAATAATAAGCTTTAATATGTTAGGATTAAGGTGTCATCAACCTTGTAAATCCTATGTCATATAATTTTACTCCTAATATTATTTGTAAATTAGTTATAAGGGATGATAGATTCACCATTAGTAGTAATTATTTTTTACCATTATGGCTTTACTATTATGGTAATTAAATTTAAATAGTATAGTAGTTAAATTTTTACTAAGGGTTGATAACTAATTTTTACTAGAAAATATTTAATAGTAACTAGATAAGAATCTTGGAGGATATGGTGGTTTTGGGAATACAACTCTTGAGGTTTTTATGAGGTTTTTTTCACTTATGTAGAAATTATTAAAGTTAAAACAACTTGTGGTTATAAATAGTAACCATTAAGTTGGTTAGAAACTTACAACAACTAGGTATCCAAATTAGGGAGGCAAGTAAAATTGTTGTAACCTACATTATCATATGTCTTCAATTATTTTATTTATCTAAGTGGGGAATTTAGATATGATAAAAATAAAATGGATACCACATTTAGAGGGTAAAAATTCTATATAAGCAAGGGTAATGGTGGTTGAAATGAAACATTACGAGCTAGAGTGAAAAATATTTGTAAGTATTGAAGGAGAGAATATTGAAAAGGAGAAAGGAAGTATTGTATGTAATATATATTCTTGAAGATAATACATTCATGGCCTTTCTTCTTGGTGGAGTTTTTTTTTGAAAGGTTTTCTCTAGGCAAATCTTGTGTTGTGAGATGTTCTTTTTATGTTGATTTTTTCCTCTTTGTTGCTACTATCTTATGGTGATGTTATCTTTATCTTTATTATTATTTTAAGTTAATATAATGCGGTTTTATTAAGAATTTGAAAGTGGTTTTTTTAATCATCATAAAAAATAATTCTTTACATGGCAATTCTAGCTCGGTTTTGAGGTCTTGACAAGGTCTAGTGTGTCTAAGAATGTCTACAACTAACAAATATTTAATGACAAACAAAAAAATTATAGGTTCTTAAAATTCATGGAGTTTCATAGTTAGGTTATATACTAGTAATCCATGGTGGAGTTTAAGGAAAGAAAGGAAATATTATTTTGGAATTAGTGCAATTAAAGAATAACAAGATCTCTAAAGGAGAGTGTCATCAGTAAAAAAGTAATGAATAATAGGATATAAATGATAAAAAAATTTATCCATCTCCAAAGTTCAAGATTATTCAACATTCCACTATTGATTTGAATGATAATTCTAATGAATTTATAGATTTTCATCTCTAAAACTTTCATTTCTAAACCTTATCTTTTACATTTTTTATGTAAATAAAATTCACAAGAATCATTAATATAGTTGTAAATCAAATGGAATACTAGGGTTTGATTGCACTAATATTGTAATCAATTACATCTAACCCTATTTTCTAACTCCAAGAACATAAGTCCCTTTGTGAAAAAAGCATCCACAATTAATTACTGAGTAATCCACACATTCAAAACCAATAATTGAATAATTGAGGGTATTGAATATTGTTTCAAGGTTTAATTTCCTTCCAAGATAATGTAAATTTATTAAGAAATTCTATCTTAGTTGATAGTGATGTTAGAAAACAAATATATAGAGGAGGGGAGTGAATCGGTATATTCATCAAATCAATTCAATTTCAAATTATCAATAAAAATATAAGACTAATTTAATCTAATAACACATTCAAAGAAAGAGCACATAACCATAACACCAAATTTATGTGGAAAACCCAACAAGGGAAAAACCATAGTGAGAAAAGTTGCTTGGAGCTACTATCCAAATCTAGCCTCACAAATGAATAATAATTACAATAGATTTTAGGTCTTTAACTTGAGGAATTGTATGAATCCTTGCTTATAGAATGAGGCTACAACATCTGATACAACTCTTTGAAGAATCAGATGACATATCACAACCACCACTTTTTCTACCTTTGGATCATTGCCTTCAACACTTTTACATCACTTTACCTTTGTCTCACTACCTTCAATATTTAAACTTGCACTAATGCCTTTGGATCACTTCCTCCAACACTCACACAAATTTGATGGCTCACTACCTTCTACACACCACTTAAACTCTTCTGCTTTTAGCTCACTATCTCTAGCATGCATTCAACACTCACACAAATTTGATGGCTCACTACCTTCTACACACCACTTAAACTCTTCTGCTTTTAGCTCACTATCTCTAGCATGCATTCAACACTCCACTAAAAATTTGCACACATTGCTCTACCTTCATTGCATTACTGTCTGCGCATTACACTGATCACACATTGAAAACTTATACACTTTGATCAGACAATGATTTGTATCATCTGCAAGCATAAAATAATTTCTCCTCATTGTCCATCCTAAAATGTATCAACATGAAACGTGCAATGACCATATTGAGTTGGCTTCAACACATCCATGAGGAAGGGAAATAAAATGTGATCCAATCCAAAATATAAGAAGGACCACATCTCCAAGTTGGCCAAGGATAAAATAATAAACATGAAACATGTAGAGGTCAAGATGTAAAAGACTACATGCATCACCAGGAGGAGGAAAATTCCTTGTGAATCCCAACACACACTTAACCTGTTCCTAGAAAATTCATGCCCACGATCTTCAATAGGAATCATCCCCACACTTTGCAAATTCAAAATAGGTTGGCCATAAGCAAGAAAACATGTAACTTGTAGCATGTCGGCCTTCACACTAGTGATGATACACAAGAATGATAAAAAATTATCTGCTCTTCTCCTAGATGAGTCAACATGACCCAAAAAACACCTTCAAACACTTCTCAAGCTCTACACAGACTTGAATTTGTGGCACACATGATCAACATTCCTTAGTCAGACTCAACAAGAGCATAACTTTACAAAATGACTTGAAAAATATACATCATACTAGAAACAAGCAATATTACATGCTCTTCGAAGCAGAGAGACCATGAGACACGTGGAATGTCCACACAAACTCATACAACTAGAATTCACAACCTTCTACTGGCACAAGTAGACAAACATTAAAACCAATAATCAAATAACACAGTCCTATACACTATCACTTCAAATTTTCACTGCGAAAGGAATATTGACATGAAACTTTGGATATAATACATTCACATCTCCTTAAAATTAACTTTTGAACCACAAGGCCAAATATTCAAATGCAAAGATATGCAAAAAAATATTTACATCTCTGAGAACATCCTCATTGAGTCAAGACATATTTGAATTTGTCACTCTCAAAACCACCTTTCCAATGACCCAAAAGGACTTGAAACTTGGATCACACATGCCTTGAATCACCATGAAAATATCCACCAAACCACAGGGGAAAAAAATCACCAGTGATGAAATGCAGAGCATTTTTCAGAGAATTTGGCAATGAAACAGCCAAACTGCAACATACTCCAATGAAAACCAAATTGCAACATACATTGGTATACTTGCACTTGAACCCATAATTTTTTTGGACATGAAGGATTTCTCCTAGTATCTAATTGTGTTTTAATTTAGGAATTATATTAATTCTAACTTAATAATTTAAAATGTATGCAAGTATAACTAATATAAAATATTTTTTTTTAAATGCTTTTATTAAAAAAATGATATTCAAACATATAGAACACATTTTAGAGGACCTTAAGAAACCAAAAATAAAATAATGTAACCAAAAAAAATTGTATGGGTCCAAGAATATTGGTTCAAGACCATAGAATCTAGTTCAAACCCATGACAAAGAAAACATCACATTCATAGTCTCAACCTCATATGTATATTATTAACTCCTATAATGGAGAAAATTTACACCCTAGGAAAATTCCCCATTTAATTTCCCCTACCTTAGAAAATGTAAACCCAATGATGCAATTTCACCATTGCCACCTCACTCATTCCACCTAGATGTGTCTTTTCATTTCAGTGGAGGAATCTATGTCAAGGATGTACATGTGTTGCATAGACGTCTGTGCACCATGCTATCATCCTAACATGATTCCTACCTCTGGAATCCATATTGGCATTACACTTCTCCATTGGTCGAGAAGTGTAACATATTGTGCTTCCTTGACCAACAATAAGTGGATCTTTTGCCTCCCTTTTTCTAGTTTAAATCCATCAACTCACATTCTTTCACTTCTTGAATCTCTTCACTCTCTCTTGCTCAATACTCACTCATTCTCACTTTTATAGCTTCCACTCTACTCCTTGGATGAAAGTTGTTGTATTTGATTCCTACATTACATTATCGTTGCAACAATGCCACCATTGGAGACTTCAATCTTCTTCCTTCCACTACATGCCTTGAGTTCTCATAGCTATGAAGGTGATATTGTTCATTGTTGCTTACTCTTTGTATCATTTTTTGTACTGAATAACATATTGTTGTATTTGCTCTATTTATTTTCCATTTCTCTATTGCTTTCTACACTTTGTGGCTATCTGGCTATCTATGGAGGTGGGAAAACCAAAGCGAGGGACTGCTTGAGGTAGTCATCTAAAATAGCCTGAACATTTTTCTATCTTTGTGTGTGTAGGTGGTGCTTTTCGAGTGGAGCTATTATAAGATTTAACTCATGGGTGAAAAGGAATGTTTTCTCTTCCTCCTTATCATTTTTGCAATAGCTTACTCCTTAGTCTCATTTTGTCATATTCGCTATTTCTATCCTTTCTACTCTCTATCAAAGTACAAATATTGCATAGCCAGCTAGTTGGTAGATTTCTTTATAGATTTTTCCTATATTATGGACCCATGTCTATACGGATGCTAGTGTGTCCTTGAGATGCCAGTGCACCATACTGGTGTTTGAAATCTACACTACCATCCTCAAATAGTGAGCTATCTGGGCAGCAGGTCAAACCTTGAAAATCATCTCTTCTAACGTTGTGAACATTCGACTTAGTAGAAGGAAAGTGGCATGTTGTTTTCCCTTCCTTTTTAGCCTTCACTAACTCATTTGACTGCAAAATACGACAAAAATTTCTGACGAAAAATGTATAATTTGATGTGTAATTTTCAATTTTTTAAAAGTTATCCCCAACGTTCGTCAAAATTTCGACTAGTAGTTTCGTCAAAATTTTGACAAACATGAAAAATAAGAAAAAAATTAAATTGTGGCCGACATAAAAAAAAATGAGTTCACTGATTTATTGCGACAATGTTTTTCTCTACTTGAGGTAGTTTGTGGAGAACTAAGGACGATTTTCTTGGGAAAAATCAGAAAAAATACAAGAAGATATCACCAGGTTGAGGGTAGTCATTGTATTTTTGCATAATTCAGTTGTGAAGTTAGATTTGTAGTTCTAGGTTTGAAAATCATATTTTAAAGCAACATCTCATCATATTTCATTTTTAGAGGTTTAGGGTTTTGAGAATTTCATGTACAGATTTTGTTGTGTGGAATCACCATAATATCACAACCAAGGAATAGATTCTTGTGACTGTAATTATGTGATCCATAACTCTATTGGTCATGTGGCACAGTTGTGCTATAACAAATACATGATGCATTCATGTGTGACCCAAGTTTAATGTAGCTATGTTGTGATAGAAATGGAGGCACTCATATAATGTAGTTAATTCAGGTTGTATAATGTAGGTGTCAATCATCATTGGGTGCATTCAGGTTGTCTCAAGTTTAATAGGTTACGATGTAATTATAGCATGATCCAAGAGTGATTACCTCTTGCTGCAATAAAGAGCCTATAACTCTAGTTGATATGCAGAGTGGTTGTGTTATATCAATTATGTAGTGCATTCAAGCACAACCCATGTTTAAAGGGCTATTCTAGAGAGTGATCAAGATTTTCTAAACCTTATGAATGTTACTTAAAAGTGTATAGCTCAAACTACAAACCAAGTTTGTTACATACTTGAATTCTTCTTGGGTTACCACAAACTATAATAATGTGATCTACTAATAACCATTATGGAAAGTATTAAAGCAAGACCCATGCTATATAGGATACATTTCCCTGATTAGGTTTACATATCTTAATAATCAAACAAAATCTTCCCACACACTCTAGGATACAATCCAAGATCATACCACAACTTTGTCAAGACAACTAATTTTTTGACCCAAGATTTAAGGTTGTTTTTTAATACCAATATAAGCATTGGTAAGAGCATGATTAGGGTACAAACCCTAGGTCTCCGTAGAAACATAAACAATAACTCTAGCGGATTAGTGAGGTTGCAATACCATAAAGATTGAGACATTGTAGCTAATAACAAAATATTGCAATCTAAAGATTGTAGCCAATAACAAGCACACTATGTAGCTTAGTGACATTTGTAAATGCAATCTACGGTAAGAAGAATGACAGTCACTTGAGATGTGACATTCAAAAAGAGGCTGAGCAGTGACAAGATAATAAAGCTCAAACCTTGCATAGTAAAGTGGAGATTTTAACAATGAGTTTCCTTACCCCCTTGTTGAACTTAAGGGTTTTTCAAATGCTTTTGGTAGTGTTAGACAAGGAAAATGCAATCAGGGAATGACTATCCAAATGAAGTAACAGTGGTAATCATAGGTTTAATATTTCTTCTTAGCCATTAATGTATAATAGAGGTAGTGGATTGCATATTTGAGCAGTGTTTTGAGACTCATCAAAGATGGGAGAATAGTGAATAATACCTTGTGGACTGTGAAGTAGTGTCAATAAGGTTGAAGGATCTTAAGATCTACAATACCATGAAGCAATGAGTCCCCTGTAGTAAGTAGGCAATCTATAGGGCATAGTTTGATTTTATAGAAGGATGTTCATGAAAGGAATCTTCAAGTGATAGTGAGTGAGCTATTTGAGATTGCAGCTAAGAGTGCAATACCTAGTCTTAAAGGAAGTTAACAAAGCAGTAAATGTGCAAGAAAATCAAATCGTACACAACAAATAATTCACAATGTTATCTTGCATAATTGCTTGAGTTTGAAGACAAAAATTTTATTGTATCTTGATGAAAGTGGTGACCTTAATGGTCAATCATTGGAAACCATGATTTTAAAATATGCTATTGTGCTTATGGAGGCAACATTTTAAGCAAGGCAGTGAGTGGTGGTTTGGAACAATGGCAGGTATGAAGGACTTGCTTTATATGCATACTATGCAGTCTAGCTTAAGACAAAATTCTTAGAAGAGATTGAAGGTGGATTATGGAACTCAAGGGTTACCATGAAAAGGATTAAAGCAAAGAATGAGATCTATTTAAAAGCCACGGTCATGAAGATATTAAAGATGTCACATGCAAAACCCTAGTAGCTAGAGTAATGAATACAGTGCCAAAGAGGATAGTGTGCTGGGGCAGATTTAGGAGATCTCCACATTATCTAATTACAGGGAAATACATCATTTATTTATTTTTGTAATTAAAAGAAATCATTCTAAACCCTATATAGGATACATTGATACTTCAAAAGCCTCTAAAGGAATTTGAGATTATGCAAATATATGTCAAGTAAATACCTAGATTACAAATAGTAGCAGAAACAATGTAAGATTTGTTGAGTAGAGCAAGAATGAGATAAGCAACAATGAGTCCTATGCCTCCTTTCACGGACATCTCCTCACCATTCTCTGTCATTCTTTACTGAAACACTTCTCCATTTTGGCAGTCTATGCTTGAAAATAATGTTTTGACGAAGGTTTTAGAGTATGTTTATTAAAATGAAAACTCCATTCTGGTGGGCTACGCCTGAAAATAAGATTTTGACAAAAGTTTTAGGGTATGTTTATGAAAGTTTTAGAGTATTTTGGTAGGCTATATTCTTGATTCCTTAAATGATTTCTTCAAATGGATTGTGACTAAATAAATGACTAACTATTTAGTCATTTTTATTTGTGTGACTAAATAATTTTTAATCAACGACCAAACTAGTAATGTATTTACTCATTTATATATGAGTTGCAAAAAATGAGTAGAATTTAGACATTTTTAGTTGTTGTGACTAAATTTTTTAGACACCTAGTCATTTATTTTCCAAATTCTACTAGTGTGTGCTTCCTTGTGCGATTAGGGCTCTCTCAATGTTGAGGGCCCTAGGGGTAAGCTCATCATAAGAAGTGACACATTGCATCTTTAACTAAAAGGATAAATATGTATTGACATAAGCAATGATGATTCCAACTTGTTGCTCCTTAGGAATGGGTCACTTGCTCTTACTAGCTCGCTACCTCCATCATTGTAGGAAGTTTGCGATCAAGTTCAATATTATGATTTTAGGAGTCTAGAACGGTTGGAAATCATAGTAAAATCAGAATTTAATAAGTTTTGGAATTAGCATTTTAAAGTGTTTTTTGGGGTCATTAACTTCAGACTATCTTCTCTTTTGTAGGGGTGGTTGCATGCCAAAAAAATTTGGTGTAAAATATCAGAATTATTAGATTTTGTTACCTGTCTATGAATAAAAATTATTGGAGTGTGGGTTTGATATTTTTGGAAGATCTAAATAGTCAAGCTTGGTAAAGAAAAATCATGTCAGATAATATTAGTCTAGAACAAAATGAAGAGACACTTGATAGATTGTGGGCTAGATTGAAAAGAAAGGGTGATGGGAAATGTTATTGTTCTTGCAATAATTGCAAGGGATTAAAGATGAGACGAATTTTAATCACAACAGCTGAGAAACATTATAGGAAACATGGTCATGTTGAAGGGGGGCATGATTATCATCCATTGGTAAGTTGTTCATTATATGTGTTTATATCATTTTAACATTTTATATATATATATAAAATCACTTGATCATGATCATGGTTTATTTGTGTCTATCATTATTATAAAGGTGGGGCACCCTAGGGCACATGATATGGATTATCACGGCTTGAAGAATGTGGTTTTGAAAGCGGATGAACATGGAGCTGTGAATATCAAAGATGAAGTTAATGATCTTATGGAAGAAGATGATCATGTGCCAGAAAACACAGTTGAAGATGATGGCATAGATACATTGATCCATGACACATTTAGTGGCAGAGCTAATCATGATGATCGAGATGACTTTGATTATGTTCATGATTTACCTATAATTGAGAAGGCATACAAGCCCCTTTATGAAGGCTTCCAAACAACTCTTCTCTTTGTTGTATTGTTGTTGTTGAACTTGAAGGTTATGAATGGTTTATCAAACATAGCAATTTCACGGATGTTAAGGTATGTCATATATGTCATCTTTTTTCATCTATTTTAATTTTTGTTAGTTCATCACTAGTAAATAAATGATGAAATATGTACCATTAATATTCTTTATATTAAAAAATTATTTTTTGTTACAGATTGATTGGTGAATTTTTGTTACCACCATCAAATATTTTACCTCGCTCATACTGAGATTTATCTAGCATTATGAAAGATATCGGAATGGAGTATCAACCAATAGATGCATGTCCCAATGACCATATTATATATCATAAACAACATGAATTTGCAATAGAATTCCAAGAATGTCATATCAGTAGATATCAAATAGATCAACTAACAAAAAAGGTTCCTCGCAAGGTTCTTCATTATATTCCCATTATTCCACGTATGCAACGATTATTTAGGTGAAAAATCTTAGCACAATTTATAGATTACCATGCATGGAATAGAAGTGGAGATGACATTCTTTGAATTCCTGTAGATGGTTTTGCATTTAGGGACATGGAGGAAAAATGACCACACTTTAAAGAATAACCTCGTAATCTTAGGCTTTCATTGGGAGTGGACGATGTTAATCCATTTGGAGAGTTGAGATCTATTTACTCGGTGTGGCATGTTTTTGTTATCAACAATAACATTCCTCCATGGATGTCAATAAAGAGGGAGCACATAATGTTGTCAATAATTGTTCCAAGTATTTGTTTACATAATTTTTCTTTAACGTAGTAGCATCTCATTTGTCTTATTTGTTGCATAATGATTTATATTTTTTTCATTCAATAGTCATGTACATTAATTTATATATATTGTAGTAAAATGGTTATAATAATTATGTAATGTTTATGTTCATTCAACTAGGTAATTACCAAGTTAAAGATATGAATGTATATATCGAGCCTCTTATCGACAAGTTACTAAAGTTATGGAATGGCGTCACTATGTATGACGTCTCTAGACCAATAGGAAAAAGACAATTTCAATTCCATGCAATGCTTGTATGGACAATTCATGATGCCCCAGGGCTAACACATTTTTGTGGTATGTTATAACGTTCGACTGCACTTTAACAATATTTAATTTGATGAAGTAGATATCATGAATGTTTTTAAAATAATCTATTCATTATATATAATTATAAAAATTGACATATTTAATCCAATTATATATGATCTTGCAGGTCTTCAAACAAAGGGAAAATTTGCATGTCCAATTTGTGGTCCAAAGATGAAATCTGTCGTTCAAGAAGTTTAGGAAAGCAGTGTTTGATGAGTATAGGCACTTCCTCCATAGAAATCATAAGTATCGAACTACTGAAAAACATCTTTTCAATGGGAAAGAAGACTACATCAAAATCATGAAGAATGACACCTTGCCTATGGAAGTTGGAATGTAATAGACTTAATCGTCAAGGTTATACATCGGATCAAATTGTTTATCTATCATATATGATATGTTTTGAATTTATATTTTTATATTGTGTTGTGTTTACTCATGTGTAATTGACAATGATTGTCGTTGTTAATTTGTTTAACTTATATGCTTTATCAAGGTCATCAAGGAAATAATGGCCAACTTCCACAGTGGACTGAAAAGTTATCCTAGACAATTTAGTAGGTTGCCCTACTATGAGCAGCTACAAATTGTGCATTTGTTTGATACAATGCATATCAAAAGAATATAACAGAAATGTTATGGAAAATATTAGATGGAAGGCATGACAAAGAAAAAATTGTCAAAATTTGTAGTGACATTCAGGAAGCCAATCATGCAATGAAAAATGTCATTCAATTAAATAGCGATGGAGACCAAATTAATACAAAGTTCCCTTCCTTGGTTATTAATAGAGCAACAAAGCAATGCTATAAAAGAAGTCATACGAAAAATTCAATTTCCCACAGGATTTGATGCGAACATAAACAATATAATAACAAAGAAAGGTGAATTTGGGTTAGGGATGAAAACACATGATTTGCATACCTTCATTAAGGTAATTATTCTGGTATATTATACACACTTGTATAATTCATGTACTTTTCAGTGTATTATGTTTACTACTTTTGGAAAAATAATGAAAAGATCATTTTATAATTGTTGCAGTACGTTCTACCTCTATCTCTCACAGACAACTTTGACAACAATGTCAAGCAAGTTATATATGATCTTGAAAAATACATGAGGTAAGTAGCGATATTTTCTCAATTCGTTGTATACATCTTATAATTTCTATTTGTTTTACTTGTTATGTAATATACTGTGATATTTTTGTTAAATATCGTTAATATATTTGCGCCTTGAATCACTTGTAGATGGTTGTCATCTAAAGAAATCCATAAAGAAGATATAAATTATTGGAAGAGAAAAATTCCTTGTCTAATGTGTGAAATAAAAAATTGTCTACCTTCGACATTTTTCAATGCACAAGAACACTACCTCATACACCAATTTGATGAGATTGAATTGTGTGGACCTATACACACAAGGTCAATGTGGATGGTTGAGAGGCACTTGAAATTTTTGAAGGCTTTGGTTAGACAAAGAGCACATCTTGAGGGTTCTATGGTGGATGGATATATAGTATACCAGACCATGGTGTACATTAGTGAATATCTTCCTAAGTTTGCAGCAAAGATCCATGTAGATCGCATTTGGGATCCCAACTCCATTAAAAAATTTGAAGGGGAGTACCTGATGGGGAAAGGTAGATTGAGGAAAGTGAGAGGTAATTATAAGATGGTCATGAAGATTAATTAGAATACATTTTACATATGGTTTTTATGTATATTGTACTTATTTAATTTTTAATCTTCAATATACATCAATTATAAATTAAGGTCGTATACTGTGGTATTTAACTAATTATATGTTGTTTGTGAATTTGAATTTTTTTGATACAGTTGGTCGAGAGTGGCATGCACTACATTTGTATGTCGGAAACAATCTTGATTGGATGATGGTATGGATTGAATGATGTCAACAATATAGTCACGCATTAACATGGGAAGGTGTGGCTTCATTGGTTAAAGAAGTTCATCGTAATGGAGATTCCAATGTTACACAAAGGGAAATTGATTTAGCATATTGTTTAAGAGATAAACAGGTACGTATAAATATATTAATCACCCATATTATTTAATTATTTTCAATTATATGATGTATATATATGTTGAGATTATTTTCTTTGCATACATTCGGCCAAGAATAAATATGTTTATCAACTGACGATATTGCAATAACTTTTACATGTTTGACATATTGCAAGTGAAACACCACAAGGCTATGTGGTGCAATGGTCATAAATTTCGAATCAAAATGTTGGATGACATGAAGAAAACTTGTGATTCTGGTATAACTGTAATCTTTTAGGTGACTAATGTTTCATCTAGAAGCGACATACATCTAGAAGTCTCAGAAAATTGATACTATGGGATTTTGGATTATATACTTGAGTGTGACTTTAAGTCCTTCAGATTAATTTTGTTCGTCTTCCCTATAGATACGGATTCTGATTGAATGAAAATGATCACGAGAGAATTGTTATTGAACATGATAATGGATTTACCATGGTTAATACAAGGTCAATCGAGTGAGCTGGAAATGATCCCTATATTCTTCTAAGCAAATGTGAGTAGGTATTTTACTCAGAGGTTCCAGGTAAACCGGGTTGGTCATTTGTTGTTAGACATGATCCAAGAGGAAGGCCGATAAAGTATAATGTGGTGGAAGATGAAGATACCGAAGAACTAGAAGATGATGCAGATGATGATCGGGATCAATAGTTAGTTGATGATGTCCCTGACGAAGATGTCGAAGAGGAGGAACTAGATCATGATGATGTAGGAGTTAATGTTCATGAAGATGATATCCATGTGGATGATAACATTATCGAAACTGATATCAATGACGATTATG
>VDFB02105785.1:266768173-266874975 GCA_007258455.2 Sequoia sempervirens
CTCTTTTGTTCCAACATAATCTAGCAATATGTCCAAAAAAATTTCAATTGTAACACACAAAATTTCTCTGATTAGACCAATCGTTCCACTGATTTTTCCTTGATCTGCATTGGTTAGCAATATGCCCAAATCTATTACATGCATAGCATCTGATATCTCTATGAAAGTTCTTCATCACAAATTTGCATTCACTTGACATATGACCATACTTATAGCAATTAAAGCACTGACCTGAGAATGATTGTCCACTTGGATTCATCCTACTTCTACACTAAGAAGCCATATGACCGAATTTGTTGCAAGTGAAACAATAACCATTTAATCTATGAGCATTTGGTTGTCTCATAGGCTTTCTTTTGGCTCCATTCATCTAATTTCCTTGTCAGAATCTTCCTTGTCTAGAATTCCTTTGTCTAGAGTTCCTTTGTCTAGATCTGAAACTTTCTCCTTCTTCATATCCAAGCCCTCGCCTATCACCATCAGTCCTCTAACCTTTAATCAGTTCATCAAGTTTGGTTGAATTGACTTTGAATTTCTCCTTGTACTCATTTGTAGCAGTAAGTTCATCTCTAAGATCATCAAGTTGTTTTTCAAGCATTTCCTCATTTTTTTTAGATTGTTCCAATTCATTGTCCAATTGGTTGCATTGTTCAAATTTTTCCTTCAAGGATTGAGCAATATTTTCTTCATTCTTCGTTCTATCTTCAATTTCCTTGGTCATTTTCAACATGATAGACTCTATCTCACGCTTCAAAGCAGCATTTTCTCTAGAAAAATTTTCACTCTTCTATTTTCTCCCTCAAGACATGACTAAGTTGTTCATCTTCCATGCTTTTGTTCTTCTGCTTGAGCTAATCACATAATTCCTTTCTTTTCTCCCTTGATTCATTGATTTTGTCTTTCAATGACTGGATGAATTTTTTTGCATTCTCAAGACTTTCTTGTAGTTCCTGGTTCTTATATTTTGACTAGTCAAGATCATCCAAGGCCACCATAAGTTGTTGTTGAAGACTACTTGTATCCATTGAAAACACTTTCCAAGATCTCCCCAAGCTATTAGACTTCTTTCGAGGAACTTGCTCTGATACCAATTGTTGGAAACAAGCAACATTGAGAAGGGGGGTGAATCAGTGTTCTACAAAAATCTACTTTATTGTTCCAATTATTAATCCACTTAAAATATTTAACCAAGAGAAATATGCAAAATCAGAAAGAAAATAACCACAACACCATAACACAAATATTTTTACGTGGAAACCCTAGTAGGGGAAAAACCACAGTGGATGGCCAATCCACAATATAATCTGAGTATACTCAAAAAGAAGTTTACAATATGGGAATGCACTTACATTCAGGCACACTGCCTTACAAATATTTGGATTAGATCCAAGAGAATGAACTATAGAAATAGCATCTGCAAATGCTTGATTATAGTTTTGGTTAAGCTCGGTTGACAATCTTTTGTCCTTCTAACTAATACTGAACTTCTACTATGCTCTACTATGACTTTCTCTACAAAATATTTATGCGCAAGTGAAACTATGCATAAAATTTCTCTAACATTCTTCTAATAATCACAATACACATTGACACACCACACACACACACTAAAAATATATAAGAGATCATACATATGTATCCGCGACTAGCAATTTAATTGCAACATGTTAGCTCAAATAAAAATCAAAAATATTAGCAACTTGTCGGCTCAAATCTTAAGAGTTATCCAATGTGCATACACAACAATTGTCCACAACTTAGCTTGGACCCAAAACATAATTATTGGACATAAAAATATTTGATAAAACATTGCTTGAATATTTGCAACATATTACATCAACTAAGTTGGCCCCAAAATACTGATAAATAGAAAAGTAACCAACCAAATCTCCAAACTCACACAAGACTTAATATGAGGCGTTGAGATTTCTGGACAACACATTAGATGTACTAATAGACCTCCCATGAGATCCAAAACTCAAAATAATAACTAGAAATTTGTAAGTGAGTCAATGATCACTAAACTGTCGGATGTTTTGTTCTTCCTGACTATCCTCAATCTGGCTGCTGGTATAAGCAAATGATGTTATGCGGATCTGTCACTAACTAGGGTTTCCATCAATGACAACACCAAAAAGAATTTGTAGTGTCTCTTTCCAATAACTTTGACCTTGTAAGATGTCCCTACTTCCTCTCTAATGGACTCTTTACCTTGTTCAACCTCTTTCTCAATATGTTCTTCTTAACTAGAGGAATCTTTCTCTTCTTATATATCTTCAAAGGTTAGTGCCACTCCTTGTTTCATAAGATAAGAATTCTTGGCTTCCACCCATCTCTTGGTATACCTTAATATTGGCCTATTTATAACATCAAGATTTTTTATCTCCTCCTTAGCCCAATTAGGGAGTAGAATTTGTTTATCTACTACTTCATTATATTCTTTATCCTAGAACACCTTCCAATCCTCTTGGATTTCATCAATAATAATAGAGATTTGGAGGGTTTAAATGTATTCCATTTTGACCCTATATTAATTTATCTTTCTAACCTCTAGGGAATCATGAAAATTGGCCTAAAATTCCTCAATACATAAGTTGAGCCTATATTGTTTACCCACCCATTTCTTCATTTTCTCATGTGGATAAAATTAATGCCTCTTGAGGATATGGAAGTTGAAGTTGTAGGATTATATCTCCACATCTAAACCCTTAGTTGATTGAGCTAACAGACAAGCATATAATCCTCCCCTAATAACCAAAGGATAAGGAACCCTTGCTTTGTGTTTATCTTTCAATAATTTGTTTGCAATACAAAGTTTCTTGGTCATCTCTAGAAGCACAATTTTATCATGGGATACTTGAGAAACTTGTACGGAGCTCTTAAGATACCTTCCATTCTGAAATAAGTAAATTTTAGAAACTGGATAAACCAATATCAAAACCTTTTTATCATCTCCATTGTAGAGGAGGAGAGTATCCTATTCAAATATCCCTACAAATTTATGACTATAAACATGATGAATGCATCATTCACCCTCTTCTAATGATTTATTGCACTCTACATTTGTAGTTGAGGGTAGTAATCATACACTTGTTGTCAATCAGATTGTACCCGAATGCTTGAATGATTAAATTCAGCAATATGTTGAAACATGGGAACTATCTTCAGGCTGTGGGTAATCCTATGGCGAAGATAGAACCTCTGAATTCTAGGCCGGCTTCCTATATGATGATCAATTAGGTATTTGAATGATTTTCTTATGAGAAAAGGGTAAAAGGGTAAAAGGGACTAAACTGAGTGCATGAACTCAAATTAAAACCTCGGTGATGCACCTAAATGATGGTATTGCATGCAACCTGTTTCACAATTACACTTCAATAATCCTATTTACACAACTAAATCTAAGCAGTTTAACCACATAAATAATTTATATGAAGGCTTGACTGTATTACTATCTTCAAAGGAAAAGAATGTCTTCACAACAAAAATAGTAAAGTAAGCCAAATGCACAACATACAACCTGTGGAATCAACTTGATTGTATACCAGCACATATGAAATGAGGTGGGAAAATAAAGGTTTCTGAGATTAAACACGACAAATTCCTTATCAAATTCACACAACATGACACCTGAGATTCTGAAGGAAAACACTTTAGCGCATTGAAAGGTAAAAGGAAAGCTTTACAAATTAATGAAACTTGATTAACCTGTAATAACCTACTACTGTATTAATCTATAAAATGCTGAGTTACAAGACAGTCT
This sequence comes from Sequoia sempervirens, assembly GCA_007258455.2. NCBI lineage: Eukaryota > Viridiplantae > Streptophyta > Pinopsida > Cupressales > Cupressaceae > Sequoia > Sequoia sempervirens. The sequence continues at coordinate 266,771,937 of VDFB02105785.1, forward strand.
TCTTTGCTGAAGGCAAAGGTAGAAAACAAGAACTAAATTGAAAAAGATAAACTTTTTCAATATATACAATATGAAAGCACTCCAAAGTGCATGAATAAGCAACTGAAAGTGATCTGAAAGTGAAAAGATGACAATCCCAAAGTGAAATCCGAGCACAAGTGAAAATCCTTGAAAATGTGGTTCAAACTCATGCAAAAATGAGTGAACTCAATCTCGAAGTGGCAGTCATAAAGCGTGCAACTGATAAGTAACTCGAACTGAACTCAAATCCCTGAAAATGTGGGCTAATGCATGCAAAAATGCCTCATTTTTACCAATCTGCCCATGCATATTTTAAAGTCCATCTTTCTAATAATAAATCTCCATATGACAATCTGATGTAGAACCGAAGTAAACTGAGATTCAACTTTATATAATATCTTTATTTGCATTTGACAAAGATGAGTTAATTAAATGATTTATAATGTATCATCTAATTAATTCATTTATGTTAAATTATGCAAATAAAATATTAAGGATAAAGCTAAATGTGAAAATACATCTCTTCGCTTCATGATCTTCAAGCTCCATATATCACACTTAGTATGTATTTCGCACTTTTCACTAAATAATCACCATTTGACCACACTTGCATAAATTTGTCAATAATTTAAAGGTTCTACCATAAAGCACCAATCTTCATTGCTTGATAAGGCCGACCACTTGCTAGGCACATTTGATAATGATTATGTCAAAAATCAAACCCCATTTTGACTTAGGGCGAATGGAAAAAGAGCCATCAAACCCTAAAAACATTATCATTACTTTGCATTTGACAAAGAGAAGATTTGAGAAGAAAAACTGGCCGCCATGCTACCTGGTAAGGTTTCAGCTTGAACTCATCATGAAATGATCTGAATCTGCATTTTTCAACACTTCCTAAGCTGAATCTTGTTGAACTTCATGAGGTAAGTTCATTTTTAATTAGTTTGACTCCATTACGTAGCATTTCATGAAGCTTTAAAGGTGCGACTGTGCACATAATATGTGATTGATTACAAAGTCGTTCTTGCTCAACTATCACAGTTTTTCCACTAATTCGCCTAGATTTCTTTCAAACATGAATTTGCAGGAATCTCTTGCTTAGAAATAGTGTTCCTAAGGTTTGTATATTGAGAAACACCTTCACTTGCATAATATTCTCTCCGAATTCCGCTAAATGAAGCACTAAAAACCTCAGTAAACTGAAATCATGAAAATCTGATCCTTGTCTTGCTTTACTTGCTCAAGCTCAATGGTTATCTTTATTGTATTCTTGCACAACTGTATGTTAGTCATAACAACCTCCAATGCTCCTGCATATACTTATGATTTCAAAGTGAAGGAATAAATGAATATCTCTAAATTTTGAAAAACAGAAAGCTCCAAGCTGCAACCATGACTGGAAACTAAACATCTCTTGCTGTATACCACGGAAATCTGTCATTGATTTTATTCCACAACTAAAAATGTAGCAACTTTATATTTCCGTATATATGAGGAAAACTCCACCTGGGTATTTGAGTTTTATTGCTTCCATTCAATCAATATATGAAATATTTGTTACTATTAATGCAAGCCTTTTAAATCTGTGATATTCTCTCACTTTTCAATGCATTTGTCATTTAATTCATAAGCTGGTGCCTCCCTTAGTATTTATGACAGTAGAGTGTACTGTTCTCACAACTGTGATTGTCACTTGATAAAATATAAAAATTGAAAGTTGGCTATAGCTTTAAACATATATTGCTGAATATTGTTGTTCATAATTGCTGCTCATGATAATTGTTGCTGAGTTTCTTTCATGCAAAACTGCTTCTCTATATCTTTGCAAATAAGAACTACCATTGAAAAACATATGCTCCACTCATTGCTAATACTGATCAACTCATACCTCACTGCTGTCTCACTGGCACTTGTAATAGTGTATACCTGTTTGATAAAAGACAATGCTTCATTTTGCATAATGAGATTCCACCACACTTTACATATCCTCTGCTAGCTTCAAGACTGGTAATAGATGGAACTATCATTTGCTAATTAAAATTAGCTGTAAATATTGCTAAATCTGAACTTCTCTTAACCTTGTCAGTAGTAGTTGAAAATTTATCTTTTCAGACTCATGATCTTTCTAATATTCTCATTTGATACTTGAAACAAACATGCCTGTTTGATGAATCTGTACCTTCCAAACCTCTTAAATGTTGACTAAGGCAAAAAAATTGTTGTTTTCTTGTTAAAGAGCCTGTAGAGAATTGGATTATTGCAAATGTGTTCACTTGTCATTATCTTAATTCTTTTGATCAGCTGAAACCCCTGCTGATGACTTGCATTGATTATGAATTATGAGAATGCTGCTTTTCATTTGTAAGAAACAATTATCTTGTTGAATACTCTGCTTTCCCTTCAGTATAAAGGGCTCAATGCCTTATTAAAACATGAGCATAAATGAAAGGCAGAGTTGAAACAATGTATGATAAATGCAATATATTTCTAATTGTTTCCTTTAAATGATGAGCAAAAACAATTGCGCAAATCTGTTTTACCATGCTAAATACTCTTCCTGCTGACAGTCTTAGATGATAATTGTTTCTGTCCTTGATTAAATAACTCTCATGTATGATGCGAATATGAAGTGTCCTTATTGTTGGTATGTGGCGACTGATCATGCTATATTTTATAGCCCATGGTATACTATACACCCCAACCCCTATCCTTGTTGGGGTCTGGGGGCGGGTTGGGCCCCGGGTGGGGGTTCAAGGGTGGTAGCCCTCGAAAAGCGGGGGTTCGGGGGTGGCAGCCCCCAAGAAAAATTATCTTCCTACATTTTTGCATGATCACCGAAAAAGGGGAAAATCAATGAAAAAAGAAAAATTCAATTTTGTAGAACCCTAAAATTTGGAAGCTTCTAAGCTTGTTAAAAAGGGGTTCGGATGGGTATTATAGTATGATGAAAAACGCGATTATTCACAAGATTGTAATAGGTTTTGTACTGGATAATAAAAGTATTGGATGGCTGCGGTTTGGTGGATGTAGCCCAGATTGGGTGAACCACGTTAAATTCTTTGTGTTATGATTTATTCTGTGTGTGTTTTAGTTTCTCCATTTATTACTTAAATCTGCATTTAATTGTTAGATTCTGCCATCTCTAACCCTAAAACTTATGATGTGCCAGGCTCTACCCTTGTGGGAGCCCATTTTACTCCACATATCTGATGAAATGATCTTGAACATGATGAACCTGTTCCTGCACACTGAAACAAACATGTTAGTAAAAATAAAAGAAGCTAAAAGCTTCCATTGAATTATGTTTTTCCTCTCAATTTTTGCAATCATCTGATGGATGCTTGATCAATTGTATTCTATATTTCTGTTGGTAGCATAGGTATATGATAGGATTTGATTTGTCATTTCTCTAACAACATCTCCCTCAACTTGCAGATATGTTGGAAATGGAGCTGGAGCTAGAACTAGTGTCACAACATTCCTCAGCTTGTCAACTATTCGTCATTCTAGGCAATGATGAATCACTTTCTACCCTATGCTTCCTCTACTTTCAGTTGTATATTTTGCTTTTTCTTATGCTCCCTTCATTTGATTGTAAAAATCAAATTAAGTTACTCCCATGGCTTGTGTGGGATTCAACATTTTTACAAAATGAATAAAAGCATTACTATGCAAATTTTCTCAATTTTTTGTTTTAAATGTTTGCACAATAAAACTATGATTCATATGTAAGATGATCTCAATTATGATCAATGAATGCTTAATCAGCAAAACATGAAAATTTTAGTACCTATAAATGATGAACTTCGTTCAGCTCTACCTGTTTGAGCTTGAAGCAAAAAATAGGTAACAAATTGGCTACCTCTGCGAAGTGTTCGCCTGCTAAACACAATAGACCAGTTGCCTAGTACATCCATTGGGAATGGAGTCCTTCTCTGCTCTTCAAACTTCTGAAAACCTTGTAACTCAACTTCAAAACACACAAACTGAAAGAAACTACTGCAATTCTATTGAAGACAGAATCTGAAAACCTAGGTGCAGCGATTGCACTTATTGAAAACAAAACAATACTGGAATGAAAACGTGCCATGGGGCACTTATTGAAATCATAACAATAAACTCTACCCTACCCTACACTAACCAAACAGTGTTAGTGCTCATACATGACCATTTATTGGCTGTGAGAAATAACTGCCCTTTCTTAACAACAGAGGATGCTTCAAATCTGTAAGATTAATCAAAAAGAAGTATGGACATGACAAACATTTGATTAACTGCTGCAGAAAAGTATGAAACATCTTAAAAGGTATTCCTTCCTCGTTTGATTGACTACCAAAGATGTTATTTTGAGGCATACAACTAAGATTAACTTGCTGCTCCGTAGTTGCAATCACATGCTTTGGCAGAACCATGACTTGTGGTAATTCTGTAGACTCCTCCCTGGACAAATACCTGATTGGACACCCTTTTGAAGGCATAAAGTTTGGCCTCTTACTGTTGTCTTCATGTTTATAAACTATTAGCACTTCATCTTGCTAATTAGACTGCTCCACTGTATGCAGTGTAATATTATGTGCACAGTCGCACCTTTAAAGCTTCATGAAATGCTACGTAATGGAGTCAAACTAATTAAAAATGAACTTACCTCATGAAGTTCAACAAGATTCAACTTAGGAAGTGTTGAAAAATGTAGATTCGGATCATTTCATGATGAGTTCAAGCTGAAACCCTACCAGGTAGCATGGCGGCCAGTTTTTCTTCTCGAATCTTCTCTTTGTCAAATGCAAAGTAATGATAATGTTTTTAGGGTTTGATGGCTCTTTGTCCATTCTCCCTAAGTCAAAATGGGGTTTGATTTTTGACATAATCATTATCAAATGTGCCTAGCAAGTGGTCGGCCTTATCAAGAAATGAAGATTGGTGCTTTATGGAAGAACCTTTAAATTATTGACAAATTTATGCAAGTGTGGTCAAATGGTGATTATTTAGTGAAAAGTGTGAAATACATACTAAGTGTGATATATGGAGCTTGAAGATCATGAAGCGAAGAGATGTATTTTCATATTTAGCTTTATCCTTACTATTTTATTTGCATAATTTAATGTAAATGAATTAATTAGATGATACATTATAAATCATTTAATTAATTCATCTTTGTCAAATGCAAATAAAGATATTATATAAAGTTGAATCTCAGTTTACTTCGGTTCTACATCAGATTCTCAACTGGAGATTTATTATTATAAATATGGACTTTAAAATATGCATGGGCGGATTGGTAAAAACGAGGCATTTTTGCATGCATTAGCCCACATTTTCAAGGATTTTAGTTCAGTTCGAGTGACTTATCAGTTGTACGCTTTATGACTGCCACTTCGAGATTGAGTTCACTCATTTTTGCATGAGTTTGAACCACATTTTCAAGGATTTTCACTTGTGCTTGGATTTCACTTTGGGATTGTCATCTTTTCACTTTCAGATCACTTTCAGTTGCGTATTCATGCACTTTGGAGTGCTTTCATATTGTATATATTGAAAAAGTTTATCTTTTTCAATTTAGTTCTTGTTTTCTACCTTTGCCTTCAGCAAAGAAGACTATCTTGTAACTCAGCATTTTACAGATTAATACAGTAGCAGGTTATTATAGGTTAATCAAGTTTCATTAATTTGTAGAGCTTTCCTTTTACCTTTGAGTGCGCTAAAGTGTTTTCCTTCAGAATCTCAGGTGTCATGCTATGTGATTTTGATAAGGAATTTGTCATGTTTAATCTCAGAAACCTTTATTTTCCCACCTCATTTCATATGTGTTGGTATACAATCAAGTTGATTCCATAGGTTGTATGTTGTGCATTTGGCTTACTTTACTATTTTAGTTGTGAAGACATTCTTTTCCTTTGAAGATAGTAATACAGTCAAGCCTTCTTATAAATTATTTATGTGGTTAAACTGTTCAAATTTAGTTGTGCGAATAGGATTATTGAAGTGTAATTGTGAAACAGGTTGCATGCAATACCATCATTTAGGTGCATCACCGAGGTTTTAATTTGAGTTCATGCACTCAGTTTAGTCCCTTTTACCCTTTTACCCTTTTCTCAGAAGAAAATCATTCAAATATCTTATTGATCATCATATAGGAAGTCGGCCTAGAATCCAGAGGTTCTATCTTCGCCATAGGATTACCCACAGCCTGAAGATAGTTCCCATGTTTCAACAGATTGCTGAATTTAATCATTCAAGCATTCGGGTGCAATCTGATTGACAACAACACTTTATGATTGGGGCTAGTTCCAACTGGACCCAAACATGTCAATCATCTATATCTTAAGTTCCTAGCGAGGATCTAAAGAATATAAGAATTCATATAGAACATCCTAGTTTTCTTCACAATAGAGAATTGTTGGTGAAGATTCTCACTAATGATCTATGCCCAATGGAAATTCTTGTTTCATCTTATGATTTCTTCTACATAATAGAGCATCCAATTTTCAAAGTTAGAGGCTAAACTAATCCCCATCACCCTACTTAGTAGAGTTACTAAATCATTCACTTTTGTGATTAAATTAGTTCTATATATGAATTTGGGCAACTTATGAGTAGAAGAAATAGGGTGTTTTATCCATAGATCATTAACAATCTTCATGTATTGTTTTAGTCCTTGGTCAAATAACCCTATAGATTGTTCTCTGGTAGTCAAGGCCATGGTTGAGAACTGTTGGAAAATGTGTTGTCAATTTATTTTCATTGATGTCATACTTTGTTGCTACTACATGCGCCTGTATGTTGAAATATGTTGAAGTGGCGAAATACTATCATTGGTACACAATTGTACCTTATCTTCTAAAGTTCATGGTTATATTTCAAAATTATTTGTATTGTCACACATGTTCTTGATGAAATAATTCAAGTTGTATGAAGAGAAATTCATAAGCCTCCAAACTATCAAAGGCACAAAAATTGTCACTACAGGAGCTTTGTCAAATGCTCTGCATTTTTGTACAACTGAATATATGGTCTTATAGTTCAAAGGATAGCTCAATGAAGTTATGAAGTATGCATTTTCTAGGTTTCAAAGAATATTTTTTATCACAAAGATTGTCGGTGATAAAAGGGTAAGTACAAGTTAAGTCTATGAATTTACATAAAGAAGAATTGAATGTCTCCATAGTTCACTACATCATCTTTTTTTTCCTTACAGTTTTGGATTTATATGCATGAAGGTTGTGTGCATCCTCAGTTCAAGTTTCATATGGTTTGGCGCACCATCGGTGTTTTTGTAGATGATAGTGTGTTGTATATGTTATGACAACTTGGTAGGTTGGTCTATTGGTGTTCAAATGACTTTTGTCAGCAATTAATTTCTCAAATTTATGTAAAGAGGCTATGAGAAGCATGATTGAGTCTCATTGTGTTCTCTAAATGATCCACAAGGTGGTATGTGCTCCTCTCCTATACTACAGTGTGCCTGGAATCAATGTTTTGAGTATGAAGTGTTTGTGCCATTACAAAATGACTTGAAATAATAAGAGTGTAGAGAAGTGTTTTTACAAGACGTATCATTCTGTTGGAGTAATTTGCACAATGTTACTTTGTCTCTTCGGTACCACCTTTTTTTTAGAGTTGATGCATAAAATATTGCATGCTTGTTGGTCCAACTTGACTTGTCGTGTTGCTTGTGCCAAGTGTTTGGATGTGTGCATAAGTTTTGAAGATGTGTTCTATGGAAAATAGTTCTTGAATATCTTTCAATTTGAACTCCATGTGACTTCCTTCTAAAGCAAATGATTTAAGAGTTGACATTTTGTGATTGATACATATCTCGTGTTGTACAATTACAAATAACAAGGAAAAACTTTTTTAAGCTTGTGGAGGATACAAATAGAAAATAAAAGCTATTCAAAATTTGTGTGAATGTGTAGTGAATGTTTTGAGTAAACAATGTGTGAATAAGAATGCACAAAATCTCTCTTGATAATGAAATGTTGTAAAGATCAGTTTTGAGAGTTCAATAGTGAGTGTATGTGAAACTACGAAGAATCATGTGTGAATATAAATGATAATATGTGCTAAAGGCGGTGAGCCATAGGGAGTAGAGCTTGTTGAACAAGATGTATGTGTAGACCATAGGAAGTGTTGAAGGACTATCTCTTTTGTAAATGTTGTATGTTGTAGGGAGTTTTCAAATTCCTTTGGTTGTAGACCATAAAACATGTAAAATCTATTTTTATTTGTGAGGTTGGATTTGGACAATAGATCCAAGTAGCTTGTTCACCATGGCTTTTACCTTGTAGGTTTTTCCATGTAAATCTAATGTTATGGCTGCATTCTTATGTGTTCTTTTGCTTGTCATGTTTTATTTGGTTAATTGTTGATGAATGGAAAGAATTTTACTAAGTACTAATTCACCCCCCTCTTAGTACTTCTATGTGTTTAACAATTGGTATCGGATCCAAGTGACTTCATATAGCCTAACAGTTGAGGTAGATCCTAGAGTGGAATACATGGGAACTAAAGCACTGAACAATATCAAGAGTCCTCTAGAAGATGATAAGCATAAATACATGATAGACTTTAATGAAGAAGATTGTGAAGTTGACTATGAAGGATAACTTATTTCAGCATTGGAAGATCTGAATGTTGCAAGAAAATAAAATGGAGAATTTAAGATCAAACTCAAAGAATCAAAAGACACAATCATCAATTTGAAAGTTCAAGTTCAAGAAGGTAAAAGGGTTGCAAACTGTCTAAGCAATAAGCTAAATGAGAAATCAATTGAATGCTCCAAGCTTAAAGAAGAAGTTTTCTCCCTAAGGAAATAATTGGAGAAAGAAAAAGATCAAATAGAAAAAGGCCTAAAACTCAAGAAAAAAACCAACATTCTTGATGAGATAATCATTTTTCAAAGATCTATAAAGGATAAGGGTGGTCTTGGATTTGAAAAAGGTCAGAACTCAAAGGCTGATATCCCTTAAATAAAAAAGTTAAAGGACTATACTGAAGACTCTAAGAAGACTAAATATGAGAAGAAAAAAATGAATGATAACTTCATAAAGGTCAGCAATCAGAAGAAGGGCTTTAAGATATCTCCTCCTAGACAAATTTCTACTCCCAAGTTCTCTCAATCCTTTCATGGTTATTGCTATTCTTGTAATAAGTGTGGTCATAAAGCTAGTAATTGTAGAACTAAGGAAAGAAGAAATGATTATATGAGGAAGAACTCTTTTATGTATTCAATACATTATGATGTGGTCTCTCATTCCTTTTATGGCTACTGCCATGCATGCAATAATTTTGGTCATAGGTGAAACAAAGAAAAAGAGGGTTTATCAAAATGTATTAACAAGATGATGAACCACGCTCTTTTCACTTGTTATTTCATTTAGTTATGCATAGAAGAACATCAAAAAATAAACATAACTATTATAACTGTAAAAAGGCAGGTTTTAAGATGGTAAAATGATGTGTACCTTTTGGAAAAAGTGTTGTTTTGGGCCTCACTGAGGACTCATTCGCCCAGTGATGAATGGGTCCCTGCTAGGGTTCTAGAAAAGTGATTTCTAGGTTTTTTTCTTCACTGTCTGCACTCCCAAGTACCAGGTGTTCAACTCCTGAAAGTCAAAAATAAATTTTGTAGAGTACTTTCCGTGATCTTGCAAGAAAGATGACAACTTTTACAACTTTTTAACTTTGACAATTTTTTTAACTTTTTTTCTCCACATGATCTTCAATCTAAAACCTACAATCACACATCAAGAGAGAAGAAAAATTGTTGGTTTTTAGGGAATAGGGGTTTTCCTTGGTCAAACCCCATTTTGGTAATTAAACCTTATGATGAAATAATGAAATATGAAGAATGAAACAATGATACCTTGAAAGAAATCTTGGATGACAAATCAGCAATCTAGCATGAAGTGGCCTCAATGTATGTAGATCTTGATCTTGAAATTTTATTAGAAACAATGCTTGAATTGGATCTTCAATGCTACATCAACACATTAGCTCAACAACATGCATGATGCACTCTTCCTTTGACATGATGATATGACCTTTTATTGTTGTAATAAACTATAATAATCTACCTATGAATGCCTTCTTGAATGGTCTATAATGCTCTTGTGAAATATTAGGAAGCTCTCTTGAAAATTCTTAGATTGCTTAGGATGAAACTATATGAAATAACCTTATATTTATACATAACTTAAGATTTAATCTTTAAATTCAAATAACACAAGCTGACATCAGATCTAAGATTTGAAAGCATTAAAATCTTTCCAAAAAGCATATCCCAAAGGGGGTGTCCTAAGTTAAGGAGGACCCATTTTCCATAGGGTGAATGGGTTCTAGCATAATTAACTAGGACATGTTGTAGGGATTGTGAAATGTCATGTCAAAAGGGTCCTAGCACCTAGTGAGGACTCATTCACCAAGTGGTGAATGGGTCTTAGGTCACTATCCTAGGACACATTCCCTGAAAAATTAAGTGTTGTGTAATTTAATTTAAGAGTTTCAGGTTTTATCCTTCGGAAAATGTATTAAATTAGGCTTGGATTTGAATTTAAGGGGCCAATTAACTTTAATTTAACCTCAATTAATTAATAAATCACTATATTAGTGTGAAAGTGTAAAGAAACACTTTACAACACCCTAAATAAGGAAAAAATAATTCCATTTTATTAATTCATTCCCAAATTAAGGAAAAAGGGATACTTTTTCCATTAGTACAATAGGGTTGTTGATTGTAAAACTAAAGTAAGGAGAAAAGGTTTAGCCCCTTAATATAATATTGTTTGCTACAAGTGCCATAAATATGGGAATAAAGAACTATTTTTCAAGAGTGGTTCTGCAAAACCACTTGCTCAACACAAGAGGATGAAGGAAACCCTAAACAAACAGGACGAAACTACAAATGTTTTGAGAAAGAAATAGGAGAAAGAAAATGAGATGAAGGATGAAACTATGCTTGTGCATTACACACAAGATCTCATGATAGATTGAAATAAAGCATTGGCTCATGGGAGGCTACCATCTACAAATTCTCTCAACCCCTAGAAAGGATAAAATGTTGAATATTGTAGCGTGGAAATTGTTTTTGTAATAGCTCATATAAAGTATATAATTTATGAATCAGTTTGAATATGTTGCTTCAATTTTCAGTGTAAAGACATGGTATGCAGAGGATTGCATAAAGCTTTTTGATCTCTATGAAGACACATAGCACTCTAGTAGTCGTCTACCTAAAAAGGACAAGGTACATTAATTTTGAAAATTTAGGGTGAATTTGGATTACTCTTTCTTCATTTGCACAATCTTGGCTCATTTGAATACAAAGCAATTACATCTAGAGTTAAGAAGAATGCATTTTAATAAATCTTGTGAATTCGAGATGAATTATGTTGAAAAGAAAAACCCTAGCAATGAAACACAAAGGTATTCTTCAAAAAAATTCATAAACCATAGTTTCAAAAGGTTTGAGAAGAATTGTAATGGTGATTCCTAAATTGGTTGATATTTCTAAGAAACCAAGGCTGAAATACAAAGAGTATCATTTCAAATCAATGGAGGTAGATAAGGATGATGTGTTCTCCAAGGTAACTATTGATGTGGTGTACACATAAGATGTGAGAATATACATTCCCATCCCCATCAATGAAATTTACCACATGAAGTTTGAAGAGTTGAGGCAAACTTTGTTGGATGATGATTATACTTGATACAAACCAGAGTTTGCAAATGTGCTAGAAAAAGGGCTAGATGTGTAGAAAGACTTCCTAGAATTTTGTTACAATATTGAATGGGTAATAATTACCTTGAAATGAATCCATAATGAGTTCATCTACTTGGATAAACCCTATAGGAACACTAAGGATGCAATTAGGGCTATTACTAGGTTGTGTTCTTCCTAAATTGCTCTGATGATGAAAGAAATTAAGAGTGAGAGGGTTACAAAGCTAATTTGAAACATTTAACAAAAGAACTCAAAGTGTCAATGAAATAATTGATTTGTGTGTCAAGTGTGCTAAAATGGGCATTGCATATAAGTGTGTTACATAAATAGAGAAGGCTCCACAACTAGTACTGCAATCCACACTACACACCAAATGGTCAAGGAAGTAAATGTTTTGACCTATGTGAATTTTTGAGGGAGCAACTATTAGACAATGTCAAGCGAACCAAGGATATTGGATATAACTTCAAGTTTGGGTCTTTAATCATTTTTCTAACTTTCTATTTTTGAATGAATTTTCTAGGCTTAAGGGTTGTGTCATAGAAAATTGGACCCTCTTGAGAAAAGAGATGATTTCATGCTTAATTGGACCCAATTTTGAGTCCCTTCACATCATTTACCCTTCAAAAAAACATTTATAGGCCCCTTAGACCCATTATTTTTTATCTAGAGGCTTGTTTTACCTGAGAAATCACATAAAACCTGACAAACAGCATTTAATTATCTCATACCCTGAAAACCCACCTTCAAAAAGCAATAGTGGGACCCATTCGCCCCCTTGGGTGAATGAGTCCCCTCTAGTGGGACCCATTCACCAAGGGCGGTGAATGAGTCCCCCTTTGAGGTAAAATTCAATTTTGAGTGAGAATTGGATTAATTTAACTTAATTTTTTGGTGAATGTCAACCTCTTAGGTCTAAATAATGGGAAAATAAGGTGTTGTTGCTTATAAATACTCATTTTCAAGTCATTTTACACATATTTTCATCCTTTTTTTTCATTTTTCAAGAGAAATTTCTAAAGTAAAGTCTTACACAACAAGTCTCATTAGCAAAAGTTGAAGTTTTAGGGTAGCAAACTAGGGTTTTTGCAGGTCTTGAAGCTCGCTCTCTTGGTCAAGATTCAACATTGTAAAGGGTTGATGATGGATGCCTATGGTGAATCATGAAGAAATCTAGGGTGAGGAAGTGAAACTAGCCACTAAATCACACCTAAGGACTTGGTTTCATATTGATTCCATCTTCCATTTTCATTCTATCTTCAGATTAAGGTTTGAATTTTGTTTTTCTATCATTTGCATGTAATTTCATTCCTATTTTTCATGTGTTGTAAGGTTTCTAGGGTTGAGATCTTACATTATATGAATCATCTTTGCATTTCTTATTCTAGATCAATAGAATAGGGTTTTTGTCATGATTCAGACTTTCCTAGTCTTTAATACATCTAACACTAGGGTTTTATGCAGATTTTTCTCCATTCAAGGTTTAATTACCCAACTAGGGGTTTGACCAAGGTAAACCCACCATTAGACAAACCATTTTAAGTTGTTTTACAGGAATTTTCTAAGATCTGAAGTTGAGTTTTCATCAGAAATTGTTGTGCGAGTGTCAAGGTACAAAATAGAAATTTAAAGTTGTAGAAATTCCAAAGTGGACTGATTTTCCATGCATGGTGAATGAGTCCCTCCTGAGGTGTAGATTTGAGTCAGATGCAGATCTAGGTTCCCAACTGACAGAAAACATCTGTGTAGAAAATTCCTAACCTGGGATTGATTCGCCCAGGGTGGCGAATGAGTCCCAGTCAGCTCAAATTCAGCTTTCATCAATTTTCTAGATTGTTTTCCAATATTCCCTAGTTTCCTAGGTGCACACATTCTGAAAACTGCATTCTATTAAGTGCAATTTGCATTTTTTCTCATTCTTTGAAGCTTTTTGCAAACAAAATTGTGTTTTCAAACATAGCATAGATCTTAGTTTTGCATTCATATTCAATCATATAGATCACTTAATTTCATTTATTTTACTTCATTTAGCTTAGACAACATCACACATAACATAATTTGAATGAACCCTTAGCATTTTTGGGCCCTATCTCTCTCCTTTTAGGTGAAAACCCCTAGAAGAGTTAGAGTTGTCCATAGGAACCAAAAATCTATGGTTCAAGGGTAAGGTCTGGTAAGAACACATTTTGGTTGCCACACAGATTGGAAACCACATGATAGGTTTTAATGATAAACAAGCTTACAACTCTACATACTAGGGATTCTTCAAAAATCTGCAAATAAAGATGCAAGATAGGGAGATAATTCCCTTTGATTCAATAGGAAAACATAAATATGAGATTACCTTTCTTGTTGATAAGGAATTTTTCTAAATAGAAGTTGTGGAACCAAGAACCTCTTTGATTTGAAGATTTCCATATGAAGTCTCTCCTATGAAATTTAAAGCATATGTTGATTTTTTTCAACAAACCTAAGGATCCAACATCAAAAATGTTTGGTACTTATAGGGATATCATGGATAAGATGATCAAGAAGATGTCAGAGGTACAATTTTACAAACATAAAAGTGAATTGAATAAGAAAGGGGTATTCCAACAAAAGCTTCATTAGAAAGCTTCATTAGAAACCCCTATGAAGGACCCCAAGCTTGATGAAAAAAAAATTGCACCTCATACTGCATCATAGCTTGCATTAGGGTGTGTTTTAGTCATTTAGATCATATTTTCATTCAAAATTGCATTCATAATTATTCATTTTTGTTCACACATTATCATACATTTGCATTTCAATCACATTGAGAAATTTTGGAAAAGAATTAACTATTAGACCTATTTGCAGATAGAAATAAAAACCTTAAACAACTTAATATTTATTTTTTTAATTTTTAAACCCCCTACCAAGGACTCAAATTCTCCTAGGCAACTCTATCCTTGTATAGGTGCATCAACAAACTTTTTTAGAGTTGTTTTTCTCCGTCTACTTAGTCTATAGGAACTTGTAGATCTCTGTTTTGGAATCAATAATTGCATGTTTTTAGGAATTTGCCACATCTTTCATAAAAGTGAAAGAAAGTGCATTTTTTATATTTCAAAATTACATCAAAATCATCATTTTCAAGCCTTTAAATCTTAGAATCAATCAATTATTGCATTTCAAATCTAAAATTTGCATTCACAACTTGTTCAAACATCTTCAACATTATTTCATACTTGCATTTTGCATCAAATTGACATAGATTATGCAAATTTTGGGAAATTACTTACTGTTATAACTGTTTGCAAGTAGAGTCAAAATCATTAAGCAATGTAAAACCTAGTCAAACTTTGAATTTTTAGAACCCCTGTTGAAGACTGAAATGCCCATGGGTGACTCTTTCTTGTTTTTTGGGCATAAGTCAACTTTATGTGATAGAATACTCTCAAGAACCTTTGTCCAAAGCTATTGTCTAATTGTTCTTCAACTGTGGATTAATTGTTTGAGCCTCATTGCAAAATTTCATTATGGATGTCTTTTGGTAAAATTTGGATGTCCTTGAAATCTTTAGTTGATGTTTCAAGTTGATGGAACTCATGATCCTTCACCTCCCAATGTATGTCATGAGATAGATATCTTAGGCCAATAAGAAGAGAGCATGCATGAGTTCATACAAAATTATTTAAATAACCTTGAGAATAATGCAGCCTTTTATCCCTCAATGCAATGGCCTACTACCCCATACCAACAACATCCTACTATGCCACCGCTTGAAGCATTCACTTTGTTACATCTGAAAATTGAACCACAAAGCATGTACCAAAACCAACATGCATAAAGGAACCTATTGATAACATTCATAAGGAATACATACCACCTAACGCTCCTTCATCTTATGAGAATAAAGTTACAAACACACCCATTATCTTGGAACATAGTTATTGTCAAGGTTTTAGAATCTTAAGTAAACAAGCATATGACATAAAGAATGAACATGAGATCCACTCCCTCTTGGAACAAACACCATCTGAAGATACCAAAGGTCTTGATTACCAAGATCCTCCACCTCTACAACAACCAACTATTCAACCAACCAAGAAGCACAAAGTCCATGGTTCTCTTAAGAAGTTACCTTTTTACATCCCATAACCAAGACTAAAAGGGCCTTAGACACACTTCTCAAACTAAGACATGTTACATTTCCACCTATCTACAAATGAGAAGATAAGAAAGGAAAGAGTGAAAACATGTCTTAGTGTGCATATCATAAAACACTTGGACATCTTATTTATGAATGTTGTGCTTTAAAGAATAAATTATGTGAATTTGACCCTTATGGGGATCAAATTGAATGTATAATACATTAACATTCATGGTTCTATGTTCCTTGAAATGTAGTAGTCATAGAGTCACAACATACTCGCTACTGTCCATGAGGGTGTAAACTAGGCTTTATGCAATCATCTTTCATTTTGTAAGGAACAATGTATCTTAATCCATGTGTCTCACCTTTGTCCCTACACCTGGGGGGCAAGGGGGTTAGGTAGCCTTGTGTTAGGTGCATTCCTTTTTGGGATCCCTTTGTTTCTCCTTAAAATATTAATGTAGAAAATACACTAAAATTTTAAGGGGGGGGGCATATAGTCCCCTGCTCATTGTTCGCATAAGAATAGTCCCTTCTTAGAGATAATAGCATACATCTCCTAGGAAGTGTGACTTTGTTAATCAAAGTGTGGCCTTCTTGATCTATGATTAGTGTCTCCTTGGTGGTGATATTAGGCTTGATATCCCTCAAGAGAGTGACCTTTCTTGGAATATGGCATTCCCCTTGGTGGTAATGCTATGGATAGTATTCCCTAAGGTGAAAATTTATTTTTCCATGACTTGTCCTCTTTTGGTGGTGATGTCATGAGTGATATCCTCTAAGGTGTGACCTTTTATATATTGAGCAAATCCCCTTTGTTATTTTCTCATGTGGTAGTGTTGATACAACATTGGACTTGAGTGTTTAGCCTTATCCTACTAGCATGCACCCACTTAGATGAGTTTTATGCACCCCCTAAGGTGAGTTTTATGCACCCCTTGAGGTGAGTTTTATGCACCCCTTGAGGTGAGTTTTCTTGCACCCCTTGAGGTGAGTTTTCTTGCACCCCTTGAGGTGAGTTTTGTTGTACCCCTTGAGGTGATTCTTTTTTTTTAACTCAGATGTATCCCCACAACTCATCCCAATGCCCAACCTACCGTACCTTGGGCTTATCCCCTAAGGTGATTCTTATGCACCCCCTGAGGTGAGTTTTGTTTTTGATAAAATAAGCAACATTTTCAAGGTGTTGTACCATTTTCTGAGGTGATTTTTGTTACACCCCTTGATGTTATTTTTTTGCACCCCCTAAGATGAGTCTTATGCACCCTCTAAGGTGATTTTTATGCACCCCATGAGGTGAGTTTTGTTGCACCCCCAAAGGTGATTTTTTTCAAGATAGTTCATGGGTTTAGCATAGTGGAGCTTGTTGGGTCATGAACTTGAGCACCTTTTTTTACATGGCCACCTACCATAACACATCTTGCTTTCCAGTCGAGACATGTGTTTCATGAGTAATGTGGCATAATATAATTTTATATTCCTCATGGGAGAATTCATTTATTTGATGAATGGAATTTGGTATTTGAGAAGATTTAAGATTCGGGTCTCTTTACCTTATCAACTCGAATCCCTTTAGTACTAACATTGTGTTTTATTGTGTACACATTTTCTTTTGTTTTTACATCATGTTTGTTTTCACTTCATCATCATCCATATATTATATTATGTCATGTGTTTTAATTGTGTATGCTTTGTGTCTTCCGACATGTATGTTTGTGTATATGTTGTCTTGCTGCATATCTTACATGTAGATGTTTGTTCCTTTGTGCTTATGTTGGTTTGTCCTGGGATCTTAGATCTTGGGGGCTTGATCATCCCCCTTGATCCTTAGTCATTCTATCTCTTCAATATCCATACATTTGAACCCCTATTGGTATATATTTTTCTACTTTATTGTGAGTTTGAGCATAAGTGCATACTCTCACTAAAGTGAGGGCTAAATGTAGTGTTAAAAATTGTCACCCTTAACAATTTAAGACTATTTTTTTCTCCCCCTAAATTAGTGGACCTAAATAAGTCCCTAATTTCCTAAATTATGTATTCTAAAGCCTATTTTTATCATTTTTCGATGGATTGCAAGTATTGAATAAATGTAAGCAATTAATGTTTTGATCCTAACACTAAAAGTCTTGGAAGATAGGGCTAGAACCCATATTCCCATGGGTATGGGTCCCCCTATATTTTCAGAGAAAAATTAACATGTTGTTGGTGACATTTTAACACTCAAAATTTAAATTTCAAGTGTGACCTACTTTTGTGATCTATTTTTTGGGAAATTAGAACAATTGCATATAAATACCTAGTTATTGCATCATTTGAAAAGGATAACAAGCACTGAGTGAAAATATATTGCAAACTTATGATCAAGAGCAAATCAAGAGTAGCATTTAATATCATTGTTGTAGCAATTCAAGATCCAACATCATGTCAAATTCTATGTGTTCATGTTTTGTTAAGGCTAACCCTTGTTTTAGATCTCTAAAGCATTCAAGCAATTCAAGCAAGCAAGATTAAAGTCCTTGAGGTGATGTGCTTGACTTCAGTCCTTGAAGGAAGCCATTGAATGGCCGTGAGTTGCAACACTTTGTGATTTCATCATTCCTTCCTTTCAATTATTTATTTATCATTGACATTGTCATTGTGGAAGTGGAAACAGTTACACGAGGTTTGACTAAGTAAAGCCCCTAAATGGACTAACATTTCTTGTATTTTTAAATGTGCATGTTATAGGTTTAAAGAGAATTGAAGGAATATTGATGGAAATTTTTCCATCGTTGCATTCAAAGCCTTAAAAGTTGCCAAGCCATAGAAAATCATCTACAGAATTATCTAACGATATTCCAACAACTCTACAACTAGGAAACAAAAGGTTAGATCTAGCATTAGAGGACTCCAAAATCAGTTTTAGAACCCCCTATTAGAGACCCATACACCCCTTAGAAGCATCTTATTCCTCCTATGCATGTCAAATCCAACTTTTTATGACAAGTGCATAGCCTCCAATACTTCTTAGATCTACTTTCAATTAATTGTTTTAGTTTGTGTGCTTTCAGAATATTGCATTTATCATATTAGGTCATGTAGCTTAATTAGGTTAAACATTTCAAATCATCTCCAATCCACTTTCAATGCCCTAAGAATGCATATCCAGGTCTGATTGACTTACCTTCATGGTTGAAAGTTAATTCACCTTATTGATCTTCATTCTTAATGAAACTTTGAAAGGGGGAGCAAATTGACCCTAGGGTTTATACATTCAACTTTAGGGTTCCCCCCTCCCTTTTTCTATGTTTCAATGAAAACATAGGAAATCATTTTTTTTGGGCAAGAAGATTAGCTAGTCTAGAGCATAGGGCACCCTAGACTGGATTCCTCACACTCAAAAAAGTTTTTATATAGATGTTTAGGGTCTACTAAAATCAATACTTTTCCATGGTTAGGACACTTGCCAGAAATAATTTGATGTTTAATTGATAAGATTTCTAAATCAGGGTAGTATAGACACATTCTCCTAGGTTGATAGGAAAATTTTAGGGCTTAGGGAATATCTAAATGCATTGGTTCAAAGGTCACTCAATTTGGTTCCAAATAGAGCATGAAATTGTACTTTCACCTAAAAAAAATACAATTTTTGATGCTACCATTTTGTATACCATCCACAAATAGATGGTCAAATAGAGGTTGTTAACAAGAGTCTAGTGAAAATCTTCATAATTTTGATGGCAGAAAAACCAACATAGTGGGGCACTTTGTTGGTGCAAGATAAAATTCCATTCAACAACATGGTGAATTAGTCACAAGAAAGACCCATTTTATACTATGTATAGGGAATCTCCCAAAGTTCCTATAGATGTTTTGAAAGTGCATGATGGAGAATGTGTTAGTATAAATGTAAAGGATTTTACACAACACTTTTAGGAGGAACACACCCGAGTGAAGCAATATTTGGAGAGAAGTAATAGTTAATACAAGGTAAGTGTAGATGATCATAAAAGATAAAAGAGTTACTTGTAGGGTAAGTCACTCATGGTACATTTGAGAAAGAAGAGATTCCTTGGAACATATAAAAATTTGAATCCAAAGAAAATTCTCTCTTGTAGAGTGTTGCATAGAAATACTAAAAATATTTGAGATTGACTTACAAGAAGATTTGGATATGTCAATAGTGTTCCATATGGTCGATTTGTATGAATTTCGTGGTTTTGAATATATAGAGTATGATATAACCTTGTTATAGGGACTAGATTTGAGGCAACACATTATTGAGAGACCTACAAATGAGATAGGATAAATTTTAAATTGGTATTTGAGCTAAAAAATTGGGAAGGAAAATAAAAAATATCTAGAATGGTGGAAGGGAAGGGGCCTTAAGGATGATACATATATTTTTTAAGATGAAGTGGAATGTTTGGAGTGATCACTACAACCTCTCTCACTTAATTTTGTGTGTCATGCTCAAAACTCTATTACGTGGGATTTTTTATGCAAAAGGTCTTAGAGATTGAGTAAACTTGTATCACCCAATAATATATATAATAGTTTCTAGTTATTATATTCTCATTGAAATGTGACAATTTCCACTACAAAGGAATTCTCTTACATAATCACCATCTCAAGTGATCTACGTTCTAGATCAAAATCTCATACTATGATAAAAATTTAATATTTGTGATAAAATTTGAAGATATTTTAAATATTATTATTCTCAAGGAGGATTGTGGCTAGATCTACATCAAGTTTCACCACATAGATCTTGAACACATGGGATTCATCTAGCAAGTGGTCCTAATTAACAAGTTGTGATGTCTAAAGGCCCTTAACTTTTACATTAAATATTGGATAGTGTATTGATTATAATGTTTTAATTCATTCATAGAAAGGATTCATGAGGAAAGGTTCAAAACCTTTTGATTAGCTCCACCTCATCATTATAATGGATCCTTGTAAATAATATAATAAATTCTTTAGAATAAGACAAAACATAAAGGACATAAGTCAAAACTATGGGATTTAGGTTCTTAATTATTGTAATAAGAGCATTTCTTTTAGGCATATAAGATAGTATAATTCTTCTTATTCTTAAACCTTAATACTAACCTATTACATGTCAAATTATTTGAAAGTGGTAGATGTGCTCATTATTGAAAATTGAATAATACTATCATTGATTTGTGACATCTCATTTACCTTCTAAATCTATATTTTTGTGTGCTTTATGGTTATTTTCTTGTCTATGTTTGGGATGCAAAAATATACTATTTTCATTAGATTCTCTATCTATGGTTGCATCAATACCACTTGTTAAGAGCCACACATAGAATAAGGAAAAAATATAGAAAATAATAATAGCATTATATAAAATAAAATATAAATCACACACAACACATATTTGTTGGCCAGGAAGCCTCAATATGCAATATCCTTAGAAATAGAATAAAACTTTATTGCTAGAAAACACTAAACAATACTCCTTATAGAAGAAGACACTCCATGCTATTTGTCTAGCATAAAATTTAAAGCAAGTGTAATACTCTTAACAACACATTGAAAGGATATTCACATCCTATATATGCTTCCAAATAATTACATATGGACAGAGAAGCTATTAATTCTAAAATAAAACACCTCATTACCCAATCCAATCAATCATACAAGTTATTCATCAAACCTAATATAGCTAACTAGAGAATTTGTGCCACATTTAGGCATGTTCAGAACCTTTAATTTCATATGCCTAGATACATAAAATAAAATATAAAAAATGATGTTATAAAGAATGTTTAGCCTCTTTTCCCTTTAATCTCTATGTAAATGAATGGATACTATCTTATATCTTTTCTTTTTTATAGAAAAACTTAATACATGTAATAAAAAACTAGAACAAGGAGAAATATAAGGATTATATTTTATTGACACCAAATAGGAGATCTTCAACCTATGAAGAGTTTGTATTGATAATATAATGGATCAACTTGCACAAAGGAATAATATAACAATAAATATACTAAAAATATTTGATGATAATATGCCACTTTGAGGAGAACACAATACTCAACTTGATGATAATAACTATCCTATACCTCTTATATATACCATATTTATGCCTTGAATGCAACACATACCAACTTAGATACTTAATTAAATAGTCTCTAGGACAACCTAAGTACATATATATGATTATTATAATGATTATGTAGCTTATTTAAGAATTTATAGTAGCCACAAGCTGACTACTCATAACCCAATACACGCTATAAGATTAGAGCATCAAATATCTCTTTAAATTTTAGACTATTACACCCACTGAACCATTAATAATATAATATAATACAGAAATATTTTAACTGTAGAAATGGTTGCAAGAATTTTATAATTTATTTTTATTTTAAATTTAAAACTTCCATATCCATAGAATTAAAAACTATAATCTTAACTTTTCTTTTAGAAATATTAATTTCCTTTATCCCACATTGACACAATTTTTTTATGGAAAAAAAGCGCACTGGGTTGTAGATTACTTAAGCCAATGCATCATAATGGTTTGACTTTAAAACAGTAGAATATGAGCTTTATTTGTGTAGCATCATCTAATATTCCTTCGAGATATGCTCTCATATTCTACTGTTGTGGCTCTGGTTGGTGTGGCTCTGTGAGGCCAACCAAATCTGCATTCTTGTGATATTTAAATGCTCTCTGCAATTCCCTTGGTATTCGAATTATCCTTTGATTGCATAGATTCGTGTTGCACATCATTTGAGATAGTTTCTGGTCGACTTTCTATAGGTAGCAGCTTGCCAACATCCTTCATATCCCTCCTCTTCCCCCATAGCACCGTATAAAGACCTATAACAACCAATATTCCTCCTTCTATACTGCAAACAATATCATAAATTTGTAAATTAAACTGCCCAATATTGACTAATAGTTTTGTCTAGATATATCTATGAAATAATAAATCGGTTCCGTAGGTTCACCTTCCCAAATGAAGTTGTTCATCTAGAACAGCGGGTGACAAAATGGCAACTATTACCAACGTTACAGGAGAGAACATAGCTGCAAAAACTGGCCCTTTTTTGCCGATGCACCACATCTGCATGCAGTATGCAACTACTGAAATCACTATTCCCTGCATAAGCAAAACCCGAGATAGACAACTATCAGCCATAATTAATCAGTTACTGTTGTGTGAATTGTCTTTTCTAAGCCTTATATGTAAAATTATAAACATGTGCATCCTCAAATCATACAGCATAGACAACAGTAAATAGTTGAAGGTTCAATCCCAAAGCCCAGCCAGCAAGATTTCGCTCAAAAATGAAGGCTGCCACAGCTGATTGCAGTGAGGCAGCAAAACACATCAACGTGATCAGTGACATTTGAGCCGGATAAACCTTTATAATTTTAGCCTGCAAATCAGGTAGAATATTAGTGATAATAGATTTCTACAATTCTAATAAGTGTTGCTTAGTGTTTCTGGATTAGATTGTGTGTGTTTTTTTGCATCAATGTTTAGGATCACATTCCGTGATCTATCATCAGGATAAAAGAGAGCATAAAGAATAAAAATAAAGTAAGATAAAATATGTTAATGTTTACATTACATATTCAAGTAATTATTTCTCTATTCTAAGGTTAAGATGAAAACCTGAAGAATAAACCATGTGCACCATGCAAGATAGCTCATCATCATTAGAGCAGAACCTTTTATCCAATCCTCGTGAATTTTACTATGATTGTGCTTTATATGAATAGGAGGAGACCAGAGCTTGGGTATAGCAGAACCCTTGTACACAGTCATAACCAATGCTCCAATTGTGCAGATCAAGGTACCTAAAACCTTTGCTTGCCCTGGACGACTTTTAATCCTAATTTTCTCCAATCTAAACCCATATCAGAAAAATGTCCAATTAATAATGATATTTGCTAGGATTTGGTTTTTCACCAAAGAAGTCTTGAGCGTTGTAAAACTAAAAAGGCAAAATATTTTCAAAAGCACCTTTCACGCTATACCTAAACAAAACAGCCATGACAAAGGTCATTGCAGGAATAACATTCCCCAACGCACATCCAAATGTTGGAGATGTGCATTTCAGTCCTGCCAAGTAGAGGTTTTGCTGAATAGTTGTCCTGCAAATCATCATGCCATTATTCAGACATATGGATCATTATCTTCTGCCAGAAAATGCACAACCCAGAAGCCTAAAATGAGAAATAACATACCCACATAGAGCAAGCACGAAAATCATGCAGGAGCTGTAAAAGGTGATAGATGGCCGAGTCTTCCTTCATAATAAAATCATACGATTACACTGAGCAGTAGTTATGAATGGATTCAAATATAAAATGATCAAAGTTATATGTCCTCTGAAAGAAAACAATAAATGTTTATAAACTGAAGTCTTTCAAAATATATTTATCTATACGTAAAAGTTAATTGCAGACTCCTTAAAAATTAAAATTTACCTTTCTAAGAAATAGGCAAGAGGACCCAGAAACACAGTGGCAATCACATGCCTGTAACACACCAGAACAAAACCATTCAATCCGTTATTTAGGGCAGCCTTACAAATTATGATCTGACCAGCATAAGCAGCCTGCACAAGAACCATGAATAGATAGGGCTTATATTTCTCCATGATTAGAAAAATATAAGTTTTCAGGCTATAATAGTTCATTATATTTATAATATAACCTGATCTTAACTATAGAGCAGGCCTGCCACTGTACCAAGTGCGTGTCATTTCCTTGAGTGAGTCATCTTTCCACTAATAAAGTGGAAGCACTATGGAAAACTGTAAATAGTACGCTTAGCTTTCTAGCATTTCCTATTTCTAGATAGATTCTTTAACACTCCACTTAAATGTTCTCTATGCATTAGTCTATCCTATGTCAGGAATGTATTCTTATTATATGCTAATGCCTTTAACTAATAATTCCGCAATAGGGTGCTCAGAGAATTCTCACCACCATATGTCGTAAAAGCTGAATAGAAATGTTTATACTATTAAAAAATGGTGTCTAGGAATAAAAAATTTATTACATAAATCTAATCTATGTTAATTAAATAATGATGGAGGGAGACTCTCCCTCAAACATAATCTTACACATGAAATCTACAACTTTTATCATGTATTCATGAAATTGTTATAAACATGCAATCAAATGTGTTACAATGATCTAGTCACAAGACCACTATTACAAAAATATGGGCTGCAAATACATACAAAAAATCAAACATGCAAGTCTGTGAATGACAACAATGGCCACTAAAACCTCAACCTCCATTTTGTGTTGAAAAAGCAAGAAATTCAGTTATCTTCTCATCCAGAATGATTCTCTTTCCATTTGTGACCTATTTATATGTTTCTTCCTCTTGCCAACAAACTGTGACTTCCACTTTGGCGTCAAACTAATTCAGTTGTTCATTTTTTCGGCCTTAAGAAATTTTTAAATTTTAGTCCAACTTTTGAGAGCCATAACTTTTCGCTCGGACATCAAATTAACAAACCGTCTATGTCGTTGGGAAGATCTCATCAAGCAATAGGGCCACAAAAGATCCTATTAGAATTGGCTATGGATGCCAAGATCTATGGATCAAATGGAAAGCACAAAAAGAGAGAGAAGAATATGACAAGAATAAATTGTATTCAATGTCATTGATATGATATGATTCTTATTGTTTACAATGAGAGAGACCCCTTGGTTATATAGCCAAGGTGAGAACATAGAAGGGCATAAGATTATGACAAGTGTCGTAATCTTATGACATGAGACAACTATGAAGAGTTATCACTCCTCTTAAGGTGGAGAGAATAATCACATGATGTGTCCACAAAAGGTGGAAGTGATGATGTAATGATATGTCAGGTCCACCAAAAGTGGAGATTCTCCAACAACCTCCTATGTGGTCCCTAAGTAAACTTAACTAAGGTGTAATTATGACCTAGGACAAGGTACAACACATTTAATTACACCAACACCCCCCCTTAAGTGCAACTTAGGGAGAATGTACAAAAATAAAAACAATGCAAGATGGATCACGGCTACTAGGCCATGTTAGGTACCCATGTACAAACAATGCAATGCAAATGAAATCTCTCACAAATGAGGAAACGGAGAAAAACTCATGGGAAAAACTCCCCCTCAAAAGAGAGATGAAATACAAAAAGTGAAATACTCTTAATGATGAATGAGAAGGTAAAAACCCCATGTGAGGAAAAAGACCCCCCCATAAGAGAGAAGTAGAAGAGAGACAAGGTAGCCCCCCCTCAATGTTGAGTCTCCTACAATGATGGTAGAAGCTCGACATCGAATGTTGAAGATGATCCAATCTTGCCGAACAATGTTCCTCCCCTTAGGAAGAAACAAAACCAAGGATGTATGCAGGATATCATGAAGATGAAAGATGTGTGATGTCTCTAAAGCATGCTCAAGTGTCTCCATGTCGATGCCGAAAACTGAAACACTCCAAACAAGTGTTCTAGGCCACACTATTGAAGAGGACAATCCAACATCTAGTAGAGAAGAATGTAGAACATAATCCAAAGACAAGGATATCCCCTCTAAAGACAAAGAAGCCTCCTCCAAATGTTGTCCAAAAGAATCCACATGTCAATCTGAGACGAATGATCATGTAGAGAATGAACAAGAGGGTCAAAGTGTTCCCTCACAACAAATAAAGAAGGTGCATCTTCATCGAAGAGAAGATGAATGCTATCGATGGTGTCCTCCAAATATGCAAGATGAGACTCCACAAATAAGTCTGAAACACCTGTCAAGAAGTCATCCAAAGTAGCCATATCTGGAAGACTATGTATATCCTGTTGCATTGAATCACAAGGAGTCAAAAGTGTTGAATCACAAGTATCCTCAGGTACAACAATAGGAGGAGATGGAGTGCATGACTCAAGAACTAGATATGATGTGAGAACTCCCAAGTTCAAGAAGCCATATGTCTCCTCTGAATCATGGTGGATGTGATCAACAGCCAAAGGAACATTGTCACCATCAGAAGCAAACTGTGCAAAGGAATACAACCAAGATGAATGATCAACCACCCCAGTAGCAATGATCTCTCGACTCTCCAAATCTCAAATGATAACCGAATCAAGAGTGAACTCCACAGTTCTCCCATCTCCACCATGTGTAATCTGATAAATGGAAAGTAGATTGTTCATCAAATGAGGAACACACAAGACATCCTGAAAAGTGTTCTCCCCAATGCTAGTAGATCCCTTCCCTGTTACACTCATGTATGTATTGTTTCCCATCAAGATAGCAGACATTGAACAAAGCTAAAATGAAGAGCATATAGACTATGAAGATGCCATATGATGAGATTCTCTTGAATCTAGAACCCATCTCCCTGATCCTGGACCTAAAAGAGTACAAAGAGCTTGTCCTTTATATCCTGATGTAGATGCTTGAATTTTTTCCTTTTTAAACTATTTTGAAGTAGAAGGAGAAGAAGATTTAGGCATTCTAGAAGGAAAATCAATGTGATTCTTTTTGAGAAGATTCTTCAACTCATCAATATCCTTCTTATAAAAACAATGTTCTTCATGTCCATCCTTTTTGAAATATGCACAAAAAGGTCTCTCCTTCTTAGATGATTTCTCTTTTGAAGATGAATCTTTATGTTCTTCTATGGAATTTGATGTGGATTGTGTGTTCTTCTTAGGATTGTTCTTTGTCTTTTCTTTGCCACTTGAAAACTTCTCATCCTTTACAACCAAGGCATGTGATTTTGAAGACTCCAAAGTACCCATTTGAATAAGCTTATCTTGCTCCCTAGTGAGTTGCATAGAAAAATCTTCAAAGGAAGGCATCTTAAACTCACTCCCAAAGGCATTCTTTGTAGCATAGAAAGTAAACACAAACATTGAATATTCAGGTCCTAGCTTTGAAAGAACACTTAAGATCAATTGTGTATCTGATTTCTCAATTTTACAATTCTTCAATTGTGTTCTTAGTGACTTGAATTTGGTGATGAAGTCTTGTATGTTGTCAAAATTACATGGATTGAGATTGATTAATTCATTCTCCAACAAATGTCCTTGAATTTCATCTGTTTTCCCAAATAATTCTGACAATGTAGTCCACATAGCCATAGGTGTATCCAACTGCTCAATGTGAAACAACAACTCAGGAGAGACATACAAGCACAAATAACCAATTACTTCTTCACAACTATTCAACCACTTATTCTTTTTAACTTCATCATCTTTTGGTTCACCATCAAGCCCATGAACTATCCTATACAATCTTTTTACTCTTAGCAATTTGTTCATTTCAGATTTCCATTTAGGATAGTTGTAAGGTGTTAGAAGTGGAATTGTAGATGGCTCCATGATGAAACAAGAACACAAATCAAGAGGAATGCAGCCACAACCACAAGAAGAATCCCCCCAAATTCACTCAATCAAACAACCCCCCCAACAATATATGAGCTTGGCACTTTATGAGTAGTGCGTTTACAATTGCCACTTGCCAAAAACAGCGAAGTGGTCTTGATCTTGGTACATGCAAATGCCCAAAATAGGCAACAGAATCAAGTACAATTTTTGGCATACAATGAGATCAATCTGATCATACCACTAAGAAGTACATGAAAAATTATGCACTTTCAAAAAACACTACACCCAAAAATGTTATCGTAGGAGCAAGATATGAGCTCCCGAAGTTCCCAAAATGAGGACGAAGCAGCAACACCTATGAGAATCTACAATTTTTGGAAAAACAAAGCACCAAAACCAAAAACCAATTACACCACTGAGTATAGCATGAAAAATTAGCCCAAATCAAAAAAAAATGCTCAAAAAAAGGAGCCAAAATGAGCAAGTTACGAGCCTCCAAAGTTGAACCACAACAAAGAAAACTCAAATGGAGAGGGGTACAAAAAATTCAAAGGCTCTGCTGACGTCATCGATGACGTATTTATGATGTCAGCAAAACACTACATTAAATTTGATGGTTTGGTGCCTATCACTGGAAAACTCCCCCGCCCGCTTGAAATTGACTTGTCGGAATATTCTGAGAATCTTGTTCACAAAATATTCATCGTACGATTGCCAAAATATTGAATGAAGCTCACCGATTTTGATTTGACCCGCCGGTTTTTAGAGTCTGTCATCGGTAAAGACAGAATCTTGCCGGTTATGTGGGGGCCGCGGAGAATATGTGAGGCCGGCTAGCGGCCACGTGGCTCTTCCTTAGGCAGTGGGTATGATGCTTATGTTGAGAGGGTATAACAGTGCTGCAGACTTGTATAATCCGCGGACTATAATATATATATATATATATATAATTTTTTATTTTTAATACAAATTTTTGATAAAAAATCCAAATGGATTTTTATTTGAAAAAAGAACTGCAAAAATATTTTTAAAAAATTTGCAGAAAATATAAAATGATTTTTTTTAAATCGTACCTCAAAATTTATGACACCCGGGGGGTCGTACGGCTCTCTGGGAAAACAAACTTTTCCTCACCGGATGACTTGCTCCAAAATGGACAAATTGACAGTCAATCTTAGGGTTTTTGGCCCTTCTGGACGTGATGGCAGGGTCATATTTGACCGAAAATGCTCCAAAAATGCAGCTACCTTCTAGATCTAGCAACCACTCTTCAGCTTCAAACCCTCTTAGATTTGGCCTCGTATGTCCGATTTGGACGAAACAAAAGGCAAAATCAAATTTCTTGAGCCTTCTAGACACAATGGTGAGCTTAGATTTGCACCAGCAAGCTTCAATATGAACTTGCAACAAAGAGCCATGAACTGCAACACCCCCAAATTTGAGATCTCTCTTCAAAAAAAAACTCTCCAATGGCACCCAACCTGCTCTAATACCATGTTAGAATTGGCTATGGATGCCAAGATCTATGGACCAAATGGAAAGCACAAAAAGAGAGAGAAGAATATGACAAAAATAAACTATATTCAATGTCATTGATATGATATGATTCTTATTGTTTACAATGAGAGAGACCCCTTGGTTATATAGCCAAGGTGAGAACATAGAAGGGCATAAGATTATGACAAGTGCCATAATCTTATGACATGATACAACTATGAAGAGTTATCACTCCACTTAAGGTGGAGAGATAATCACATGATGTGTCCACAAAAGGTGGAAGTGATGAGGTAATGACATGTCAAGTCCACCAAAAGTGGAGATTCTCCAACAACCTCCTATGTGGTCCCTAAGTAAACTTAACTAAGGTGTAATTATGACCTAGGACAAGGTACAACACATTTAATTACACCAACAGATCCCTTTAGAAATATTTTGATTTTTTACCACTTTTTGAGCCCATCTAGAACCTCTAGGTGACTAAAAATTGTCCTTAAATATTTTTAAAAGAATTTTTAAGACAAACATTAATATCTCACAAATGGAAAATGGTATAGAAGTGATTTCTTCACCATTGACTCAATTTCACCATTCTGGAGCTTTGTGTAAGATTTCATGTCCATACATGATGCATAAATGTCAACTTACTAAAAATAGCAACCTTGCTATTTTTAGCCCTTATTAAAAATTATCCCCTAAAAAATTCAAAATAAATAATATTATTTTGGGATACAAGATTTCTCTTACAACATGGATGCTCCTATATCAGACACGAAGGGTAATTTGAGAAGTGGCCTTGTCACATCTCACACGTGTTCAAAGGAAAACCAAGATGGTCAACCTCTGCCTTAGATAGCCATGATGAATCTTCAATGGGTCTTCCTCTCCACTTAACCAAATATTCTTCATATTGCTTGTTTCTTATACTTCTACCCACACGGCTATCCAATATTTCTTCAGTATCCTCCTTCTCTAAAGTAGGTGCTAGAATATACCATTATTCTTTTACTGGTGTATCCTCCATATCACCTTCATGATATTATGTTAAAAATAAATAATGTTGAATACAAAAGAGATGTTTACTATACAACTCTACCTCATAGCCATTTCTTGAATCATGCTTCTTTAGGATCTTACATTATCCATTTTTTTTCATTTTAACTTGTTATATGTTCCCATTGGGAACCTTTCTTTCCTTAGGTGAACCATGACTTCATCTCCAACCTAGAACTCCTTATATCTTCACTTTTGATCTACATTAGCCTTGTACTGAGAATTCATCTTATGGAAGTGATTTCTTACCTCTTTGTGCAAGTTATTTAGGTGCTCTAATAAATCATCAACCTCTACACTGCTCTTATCTCCTTTATCAATATTTCTTAACTCAAAAAAAATTCTTGGACTACTCCCATATAAAATATGGAATGGGGATTTACCAATGCTCCAATTGATAGAATTATTGTATGTAAAATTTTCTTGTGGAAAATCCAAATCCCATCCCTTGGTCTTATATCCTATTAAGCATCTTAGTAGGTTACCCAAACTCATATATACCACCTCTATTTTTCCATCAATTTGTAGATGGTGTGCATAACTAAACTTCAAATTGGTCTTCAACTTCCTCCACAATGTTCTCCAAAAATACCCAACAAATGTGGTATCTCAATCTAAGGATATTATCTTCCATAAACCATGTAGTCTAACCACTTCTCTGAAAAATAACTCTACAATGTGAACATCATTGGTCTTATGACATGAAATGAAACATGTCATCTTTGAAAACTTATCCACCACCAAAAATATTTAGTCATGTCCCCTTTGTGTTCTTGCTAAACCAAGAATTAAGTCAATACTAATATCCTCCCATGTCCTCTCTACTATAGGTAATGGCTTATATAGCCCAATATTTTGACTTACCTCTTTAGCTATCTAGCATACTCTACAACTCTGCACAAACTTCTTCACATCTTGGTGAAATTGTAGCCAATAATAATTCTCATTTACAATAGCAATGGTCTTATCTCAACCAAAGTGTCCTAACAATCCTCCATTATTCTTCTCCTTAATTAGATTCTCTCATAGGACTCCTTGGAATGCACAACTGGCTTCCTCTAAACAACATACCATCTTGGATTATGAAATTCAAACATTTGGTCTTATTCAAAGAAATAGGTTCCAATCAAGTCTTCTAGGCCTTTTCAAAGTCTATATCTGCAAGATACAAACTCTTGAGTTCATTGAACCCAACAACCTCTATCTTCATCTATATCAACAAATTTTTCCTTCTACTTAAGGCATATACAACTCTGTTTGACTTCCCACTCATGCATTTCAAAACAAATGTGTAAATCTAAAAACAAATTCAACCCATTTTAAGTGCCTTAGGTTCAACTTCCCTTGACTACTAAGGTACTATAAGGTTAAATGATCAATATACGAAAAAAAATTCTTTGGCAAAAAATAGTTCCTCCATTTTTTTAAAGATTAAACTATTGCATAAAACTCTTGACCATAGACATAATATTTTCTTTTGATATCATTCAATTTCTCAATAAAATAGGTAACATGCTTACCTTCTTGACTCAAAACTACTCCTATAGCACTATCACTAGCATCACAATCTACCTGAAACACCTTATTGAAATATCGAAGTGCCAAAATAGGTTCCTCTATAACTTTCTTCTTTAACAAATCAAAACTCTTAGTTGCTCCTACAATCCATTTAAACTCTTTTTTTCCCATCTCATTATCTCTATCAAGGGTGCACATATACTACTGAGACTCTTAATAAATTTTCTATAAAAACTTGTCAAACCATGAAATAGTTTTATCTCTCTAGCACTCCTTGGGGTAGGCCACTTTGTCGAAATTGTGAAAAACATGAACCACGTGATTAAACAATGAACAAAGAAACCTTCCATGCAAGAGATTTACAAACAATATATGCAATATTCCTCGACAAGAAAAGGCTACAACAATGAACCTCAAGAATCTTCGAGGAAAACAAAAGTCTTCAAAGGTTAAGAGTTTCTATCAAATGCATGATAATGCAATGAGGGTTGACTGCTATACAAGAGCTACCCTAAATGGTAAGGTATTAGATTATGAAAAGTGTCAACATCTCATGCAATGATACATAATGATCTAATAATAGCTCTCTAGTTAATATAGTAAATCACTCCTAAGTTTAGCTTAAGTGCATGAGAATAAATTAGAGTAATAATTAATCATTAGCTAATGCATTATTACTCTAACACCCCCCTTAAGATGAACTTAGGGAGTAGTTAAAAACCTTAAAAATAACACATGATTGGGCCTCGACAAACAAGGCTTGGTGAGGTACCCATATACAAACAATCAAATCTCTCACAACTAGAGAAAAGGATAAAACTACATGGGAAAAAATCCTCTCCAAAAGAGAGAAAGGTGAATGAAGGATTGTAAAAGTCTCCAAATCAAGGTGAAGGACTAAGAAGCCTCCAATCAAAATATAATGTCCCAAAAAAGTAGGAACATGTACGAAAAGGTTTAATGATCAATATACGAAAAAAATTTATTTCGCAACTAAGGTACTATAAGGTTTAATGATCAATATACGAAAAAAATTTCTTTGGAAAAAAATAGTGCCTCCATTTTTTTAAAGATTAAACTATTGCATAAAACTCTTGATCACAGACATAATATTTTCTTTTGATATCATTCAATTTCTCAATAAAATAGGTAACATGCTTACCTTCTTGACTCAAAACTACTCCTATAGCACTATCACTAGCATCACAATCTACCTGAAACACCTTATTGAAATATCGAAGTGCCAAAATAGGTTCCTCTATAACTTTCTTCTTTAACAAATCAAAACTCTTAGTTGCTCCTACAATCCATTTAAACTCTTTTTTTCCCATCTCATTATCTCTATCAAGGGTGCACATATACTACTGAGACTCTTAATAAATTTTCTATAAAAACTTGTCAAACCATGAAATAGTTCTATCTCTCTAGCACTCCTTGGGTTAGGCCACTTTGTCGAAATTGTGAAAAACATGAACCACGTGATTAAACAACGAACAAAGAAACCTTCCATGCAAGAGATTTACAAACAATATATGCAATATTCCTCGACAAGAAAAGGCTACAACAATGAACCTCAAGAATCTTCGAGGAAAACAAAAGTCTTCAAAGGTTAAGAGTTTCTATCAAATGCATGATAATGCAATGAGGGTTGACTGCTATACAAGAGCTACCCTAAATGGTAAGGTATTAGATTATGACAAGTGTCAACATCTCATGCAATGAGACATAATGATCTAATAATAGCTCTCTAGTTAATATAGTAAATCACTCCTAAGTTTAGCTTAAGTGCATGAGAATAAATTAGAGTAATAATTAATCATTAGCTAATGCATTATTACTCTAACACCCCCCTTAAGATGAACTTAGGGAGTAGTTAAAAACCTTAAAAATAATACATGATTGGGCCTCGACAAACAAGGCTTGGTGAGGTACCCATATACAAACAATCAAATCTCTCACAACTGGAGAAAAGGATAAAACTACATGGGAAAAAATCCTCTCCAAAAGAGAGAAAGGTGAATGAAGGATTGTAAAAGTCTCCAAATCAAGGTGAAGGACTAAGAAGCCTCCAATCAAAATATAATGTCCCAAAAAAGAAGGAACATGTACGAAAAGGTTTAATGATCAATATACGAAAAAAATTTCTTTCGCAACTAAGGTACTATAAGGTTTAATGATCAATATACGAAAAAAATTTCTTTGGAAAAAAATAGTGCCTCCATTTTTTTAAAGATTAAACTATTGCATAAAACTCTTGATCACAGACATAATATTTTCTTTTGATATCATTCAATTTCTCAATAAAATAGGTAACATGCTTACCTTCTTGACTCAAAACTACTCCTATAGCACTATCACTAGCATCACAATCTACCTGAAACACCTTATTGAAATATCGAAGTGCCAAAATAGGTTCCTCTATAACTTTCTTCTTTAACAAATCAAAACTCTTAGTTGCTCCTACAATCCATTTAAACTCTTTTTTTCCCATCTCATTATCTCTATCAAGGGTGCACATATACTACTGAGACTCTTAATAAATTTTCTATAAAAACTTGTCAAACCATGAAATAGTTTTATCTCTCTAGCACTCCTTGGGGTAGGCCACTTTGTCGAAATTGTGAAAAACATGAACCACGTGATTAAACAATGAACAAAGAAACCTTCCATGCAAGAGATTTACAAACAATATATGCAATATTCCTCGACAAGAAAAGGCTACAACAATAAACCTCAAGAATCTTCGAGGAAAACAAAAGTCTTCAAAGGTTAAGAGTTTCTATCAAATGCATGATAATGCAATGAGGGTTGACTGCTATACAAGAGCTACCCTAAATGGTAAGGTATTAGATTATGACAAGTGTCAACATCTCATGCAATGAGACATAATGATCTAATAATAGCTCTCTAGTTAATATAGTAAATCACTCCTATGTTTAGCTTAAGTGCATGAGAATAAATTAGAGTAATAATTAATCATTAGCTAATGCATTATTACTCTAACACCCCCCTTAAGATGAACTTAGGGAGTAGTTAAAAACCTTAAAAATAATACATGATTGGGCCTCGACAAACAAGGCTTGGTGAGGTACCCATATACAAACAATCAAATCTCTCACAACTGGAGAAAAGGATAAAACTACATGGGAAAAAATCCTCTCCAAAAGAGAGAAAGGTGAATGAAGGATTGTAAAAGTCTCCAAATCAAGGTGAAGGACTAAGAAGCCTCCAATCAAAATGTAATGTCCCAAAAAAGAAGGAACATGTACGAAAAGGTTTAATAATCAATATACGAAAAAAAATTCTTTGGCAAGTAAGGTACTATAAGGTTTAATGATCAATATACGAAAAAAAATTTCTTTGGCAAAAAATAGTGCCTCCATTTTTTTAAAGATTAAACTATTGCATAAAACTCTTGATCACAGACATAATGTTTTCTTTTGATATCATTCAATTTCTCAATAAAATAGGTAACATGCTTACCTTCTTGACTCAAAACTACTCCTATAGCACTATCACTAGCATCACAATCTACTTGAAACACCTTATTGAAATATCGAAGTGCCAAAATAGGTTCCTCTATAACTTTCTTCTTTAACAAATCAAAACTCTTAGTTGCTCCTACAATCCATTTAAACTCTTTTTTTCCCATCTCATTATCTCTATCAAGGGTGCACATATACTACTGAGACTCTTAATAAATTTTCTATAAAAACTTGTCAAACCATGAAATAGTTTTATCTCTCTAGCACTCCTTGGGGTAGGCCACTTTGTCGAAATTGTGAAAAACATGAACCACATGATTAAACAACGAACAAAGAAACCTTCCATGCAAGAGATTTACAAACAATATATACAATTTTCCTCGACAAGAAAAGGCTACAACAATGAACCTCAAGAATCTTCGAGGAAAACAAAAGTCTTCAAAGGTTAAGAGTTTCTATCAAATGCATGATAATGCAATGAGGGTTGACTGCTATACAAGAGCTACCCTAAATGGTAAGGTATTAGATTATGACAAGTGTCAACATCTCATGCAATGAGACATAATGATCTAATAATAGCTCTCTAGTTAATATAGTAAATCACTCCTATGTTTAGCTTAAGTGCATGAGAATAAATTAGAGTAATAATTAATCATTAGCTAATGCATTATTACTCTAACACCCCCCTTAAGATGAACTTAGGGAGTAGTTAAAAACCTTAAAAATAATACATGATTGGGCCTCGACAAACAAGGCTTGGTGAGGTACCCATATACAAACAATCGAATCTCTCACAACTGGAGAAAAGGATAAAACTACATGGGAAAAAATCCTCTCCAAAAGAGAGAAAGGTGAATGAAGGATTGTAAAAGTCTCCAAATCAAGGTGAAGGACTAAGAAGCCTACAATCAAAATATAATGTCCCAAAAAAGAAGGAACATGTACGAAAAGGTTTAATGATCAATATACGAAAAAAATTTCTTTGGCAACTAAGGTACTATAAGGTTTAATGATCAATATATGAAAAAAATTTCTTTGGAAAAAAATAGTGCCTCCATTTTTTTAAAGATTAAACTATTGCATAAAACTCTTGATCACAGACATAATATTTTCTTTTGATATCATTCAATTTCTCAATAAAATAGGTAACATGCTTACCTTCTTGACTCAAAACTACTCCTATAGCACTATCACTAGCATCACAATCTACTTGAAACACCTTATTGAAATATCGAAGTGCCAAAATAGGTTCCTCTATAACTTTCTTCTTTAACAAATCAAAACTCTTAGTTTCTCCTACAATCCATTTAAACTCTTTTTTTCCCATCTCATTATCTCTATCAAGGGTGCACATATACTACTGAGACTCCTAATAAATTTTCTATAAAAACTTGTCAAACCATGAAATAGTTTTATCTCTCTAACACTCCTTGGGGTAGGCCACTTTGTCGAAATTGTGAAAAACATGAACCACGTGATTAAACAACGAACAAAGAAACCTTCCATGCAAGAGATTTACAAACAATATATGCAATATTCCTCGACAAGAAAAGGCTACAACAATGAACCTCAAGAATCTTCGAGGAAAACAAAAGTCTTCAAAGGTTAAGAGTTTCTATCAAATGCATGATAATGCAATGAGGGTTGACTGCTATACAAGAGTTACCCTAAATGGTAAGGTATTAGATTATGACAAGTGTCAACATCTCATGCAATGAGACATAATGATCTAATAATAGCTCTCTAGTTAATATAGTAAATCACTCCTAAGTTTAGCTTAAGTGCATGAGAATAAATTAGAGTAATAATTAATCTTTAGCTAATGCATTATTACTCTAACACCCCCTTAAGATGAACTTAGGGAGTAGTTAAAAACCTTAAAAATAGTACATGATTGGGCCTCGACAAACAAGGCTTGGTGAGGTACCCATATACAAACAATCAAATCTCTCACAACTGGAGAAAAGGATAAAACTACATGGGAAAAAATCCTCTCCAAAAGAGAGAAAGGTGAATGAAGGATTGTAAAAGTCTCCAAATCAAGGTGAAGGACTAAGAAGCCTCCAATCAAAATATAATGTCCCAAAAAAGAAGGAACATGTAGAACATCTTTGAAGCGTGAGGAAGTTGTGACTGTTGTTAAATGATTACTGATATAGTGCTAAAATGAAGAACCTCTAGAAACATGAATGCAAGAGTGTCCATATGGTAAATGATCTGTCTCACTAAAATGCAAGGTAACCAATCGCCTATGTATGTTCCATTTGAAAGTATGCATCTAGGAAGAACTAGATACGTAGACCACTCAAATTTGAAACCAAGGAAGCATTAGCACCAAGAGTAGAACGCCCCCCATAATGCTGAAAAGAGAGAGCCAAGATAGGTACACTAAAGTTGTGTGAAACAAAGAAGTGCATGTAGGAGAAACAACCCACAAATAAAAGGGTGTACAAACTACATATGGCACACATGCATGAGGAAATAATCACTAGGACTCATTGTTGTTGTGGAAGTGACACTCACTTGTCAAAGGTGTGATAGCAAACCAAAAGGAAAACATCAACCCCCCATGGAACTTTATATCATAGTGTGAATGCAAAAGGCACAATAGGATGTGCAAAAAAATCCCAAGAAGTATACACCAAAATGGCACTTTATCTCAGTACATCTACATAATGAAAAATGCATACAATGGGAGCCCATAATGTCCAAAAAAGGACTACATGATGAAAATAAAAATCTGACAAAAAGAATGAAACTAATAGCACCATGACAAAGTACACAAAAAATATACACTTTCAAAATAATGGCACCCAAAAGGGAGTCTAGATGCAAAAGATATGGCCCGTCAAAGTCTCCAAAATGATAACGAAATTAGCAACAACACTAAGAAAATAAAATTTTAGAAAAATCAAGAAGTCCAAATTGGAAACAACCTACACCACTTGAAGAGCATGAAATTCTACCTCATTTCAAAAAAAGTCATTGAAAAAGACTACTGTATGGTCGAGATATGGCCTCTGGAAGTTAAGGTGCAAAACTTAAAAGCCTGGTTGAGCAGGAAAAAAAAGGATCTCCAACAAATTTAACAAAATTACCACCAAATGTAGAGGTCCACCAATTTTAAAGGTGTTGGGGAAAAAATCTCTAGTACAATGCATGCGAACATTTATTTTGCAAAAAAAAAAAATTATTGCAAAAAGGGTTATTTTATTTTAAAGCAAAAAAAAATCATTATATTTTTTATAAGGAAAAAATATTTTAAAAATTTGTTTTAAAAAAATAAATTAACAAAATAAAGGGGGTAGTGGCAACGGAGCCCACCGTGCCACCCCTGAGTGAGGCTTGAGGGCCTCCACTCTACCATATGGCAAGTGGTGATACTCTTAGGGTAACCCACTGCAAGGGCAAGGCCCAAGGGACCTACCACCCCTACCACACTAGGGGGCAAGTTCCTTGGTACCCCCCAAAAAAGTTTAATATAGTTTTTTTAAAAAACAAAAAACCTACAATTTTAAAATCTTTTTAATTTTTTAATTTTTAATACATAGGGAATTTTTTTATGGAAAAATAAAATACCTCAATCTACATGTTAGGGAGGTTGTATGACCTCCTTTGCAAATAAAAACATCTTAGAAGCTCCTAACACCAAAATAGGTTGAATTATATATCAAAATTCATCAAATTAGCCTCCTAAACACAACCGTGAGGTTCTTTTCATGTCAAAATGCTCCAAGATTGCAAGTACCCTCTATATCTAAAAAAAACAACTGCTTCAAACCCTTGTAGATTTGACCTCAAGAATCCAAATTAGGCCAAGCAAAAGGAAAATTTGACTTTCTTGATAGCTTTGAATCCAATGGAACACTCTGTTTTGGTTCCAAATGCACAAAAAAATTTCCCACTTCCAAAATTTGCAAAAAAACAAAGGGGATTCCAAATTTGAAGCCTATAACCCTTATTGAAGAAAAAAAATCTCATAAATAAAGAAGGGGTTTGTTGAATCCATGCTTTGATACCATATTAGAATTATAAAAAACATGAGCCATAGGATCAAACAATGAAAAAAAACACCTTCCACACAAGAGATCTACAAACAATATATGTAATGTTCCTCAATAAGAAAAACCTACAACAATGAACCTCAAGAATCTTCAAGGAAAACAAAAGTCCTCAAAGGTTGAGAGTTTCTATCAAAGGAATCATAATACAATGAGGGTTGAGTGTTATATAGGAGCATCTCTAATTGGTAAATGGATTAGATCATAAAAAGTGTCAACATCTCATGCAATGAGATAGAATGATCTAATAATAGCTCTCTAGTTAACATAGTAAATCACTCCTAATTTTAGCTTAAGTGCATGAGAATAAATTAGACTAATAATTGATTATTAGCTAATACATGATTACTCTAACACACTTAATGATAGCATTTACTTTCTTTGGGCCCATCTTAATAACCTCATCTTAGACTACAAATCCTAAATATATCAACTCCTTTATGAAACTGCATTTCTTCAAGTTGATCAAAAATTTATCTTATATCACCTTCTCAAAAAATCTATGAATATGCAATAGGTTCTCCGACAATGTTTGACTAAACATAAAAAATGTCATCCAAATAAACAATGACAAATTTACCCAAAAAAATATTTTAATTCCTCACTAATGAGTTGCATGAATGTGATTAGTGCATTGGTTAGCCCAAATGGCATGAATAACCACTAATGTAGTCCCTCCTTGGTTTTGAAGGTTATCTTTTTTTCATCCCCCTCTTTGATCTGGATCTGATGATATCCTCTCTTCAATTCAATCTTTGTGAAGTACTCAGCCCCACTCAAGCAATCCATACTGTCATCGTTCCTTAGCAAGGGAAAGTTGTATTTTATTGTAATATTATTAATGGCTCAAGAGTATGTACACATCCTCCACTCTCCATCCTTCTTTGGTGCTAGTATTACAGGTATCACACATGGACTCGAGCTCTCTCAAATCAATCCTTTCCTCAACAACTCATGAATTTGTTTGTTCAATTCCCCATGCTCTGTAGGAGTCATTATATGGGCTGCCTTATTTGGAAAAATGGATCCTAGTATCAAATCTATTTGGTGACTAATATTCCTCATTGGTGGCAAACCTTTAGGTACATTATTTGAGACAATGTCCTAGAATTCTCCCAGTAGATCTAAAACTTCTACTAGTACTTCTTCTTCTTTATTAACTATAGGAATCTATGTTGTTAGAAATATATTTATAGACACATAAAAATGACCTAAGCCTCCAAGCTACATTTTTCTATGTCAAATCACACTTCTTCCTCACATAATTAAATTATTTAATTATGTACTAATATCATATTTCACACTATTAATTAAATAATTTCTAATTATTTAATTAATTCATATCCTATATTCCTCTACGATTATTTAAATAAATAAATTATATATTTTTATTTATATACGTCACTAACTCATCTCTATTCCTCCTATAAGTAAATAAATTCCTAATTTATTTAATTACTCCCTTTCGGATACAAATTTTAAATAATTACCATTAATTATTTAATTTGTTGATTATCCTTTTCTCCTTAAATTAAATAAAATTATTCATTTAACCCACTTTTCATCCCACAAGTAAATAATGAAAATAATTATTTATTGTCTTTTGTCTTATTCCCATTTATAAATTAAACCATTATTTAATTCCAAAAGTCAACTTTCCTCCATAAATCAAATAATTTCTATTATTATTTGAGTTTTCAACTACCTCTTTTTCTATCTCATTTATTCTCCACAATTGATTTATTTGTCTCCAATTAAATCTTAGCCCTTCATTTAAAATCTTGCCCTAATTTTGACCCAATGTTGCCTTAACCCTAATGTTTCTCATCATATTGAATTTTAGCCTTTGATCTTAGGGTTTTTTTCAACTTCTAATCTTGGCCATCTATTCTCAATTTGGCATTCTTTAAAAGGG
The DNA here is from genome assembly GCA_007258455.2 of Sequoia sempervirens. NCBI lineage: Eukaryota > Viridiplantae > Streptophyta > Pinopsida > Cupressales > Cupressaceae > Sequoia > Sequoia sempervirens. The sequence continues at coordinate 266,813,685 of VDFB02105785.1, forward strand.
TCTCTCTCAAGTCATTTTGGACACACAGAGTCATTTTCAGCAACTTAGGCACTTTGTCCATGCTTGAGAAATTTTGAATACTTGAGGATTCATAATATTTCAATATTTTGTTGGTCTTAGTCATAGGCTATAGTTTTACTTCAAATTTGAGGGAAATTATACAATTTACAACAAGGTGGAGAAGGGAAATAGAGGTCAATCAAAAGAGGCTTGAAGACCAGGTGACATTGTTTCATGTTCTTATGCTTCTTGTTTCCTTTGTTCTCTATTGTTGATTAGGGTTTAGTTTATTATGATATTTGCAATTAACCTGAAAATTTTACCCTAGTTACATATGGTGAACCTGGCATGAATATATGTTTTTGTTTGATGAAAAATTTTGTCTGATGAAAAGAATCTATATGTTATAGAAATCTCTTTTTTTTTTACAAAGTTGCAGCCTACCTTTTGTTATGGGGGGGAGTTGAGTGGTTTGAGGGATTATTTTCAAAAATTCAAAGACCACGTTCTCATTTTTCTAAGGAAATTACTCTTGCCTTACAAGTCATAGCTATTCTTGCACAAGAAGCACTTCCTAGCTCGCAACCTATTTGTGCCAAAACAATCTAGAGCATTGACTTTTGTTTCATAGTCTTAGCAGATTTCTTCTTTTCCATATAACACCTTGATCAGAGTCCTTAGAAAGGTCAGGGGGTTAAGAAGTACCTTCCTAAAAAAATCCATTGTATGCATATGTTGCAATGTTATATGGTGTGATTGAAGGATTTATGAGCTCTTGAAGCTTATATCCACATCATGCCTATCCTTATCCACATTGAAGATGTCATATCTCACTAGTCGCGGCTTCTACTTTGGTTCACTCTTCCATGCTATTTCCAACACATTCTAGTCACACTTTTGTGCTTCCCTTTCAAGGTGTTTGGACAAGATCTAATCAACCCTTCATCTACCTTCATTCAGAGCTTCTTTTTAGGCCCTCTTGATAACATTTGAAGTGTCATCTCTATTTGCATCAACATCTCTAGTTTGTGGTATTTTGTGCATGAGAATAAGGGAATAGCTGATTTGGTGCAACCCATTCCATCATAAATATTGACTGTGTTCTTTTGCATAAGTAATTTGGTGGCACCATAGGTGGGGTAGTCAAGTCCACAACATGAGACTTGTAGATTTATTTGTATGTTTTAATCCCATGCCTCCTTCTAAGGTTACCTTAGAATTGGGCACCCTTAATGCCTTCAACCATCAACACATGGGTGAGTTTAGGATCATGGGGGTCCAAAAAGTGTTGATATGACCAAAAATGTCTGATGACTTTTTTTAAACCAAATTTAATGAAACGAAAAATGGGCTTATTGAGAAAATTGTCAGCTTTCCAAAAATATAAGATATTCCTTATTTGGAATTAAATAAATAATAAGTATTGATTTTATAAATTCATTGTGACTAAAGTCCTAATTGACAGGCTAATTGAAAAAATCTATAATTCTTAAATGATTTCACATTTTTTGAATTTGAAAGATGAACACCTTCTATACTTCCCATACTATAGGATATAAAGAAAAGAAAAGTTTAATTTCATAAATTTTAGAACCAAGTTATGGTGGTCAGACAAACAAGTTTTACTATTTTTAAAAGGTTTTAATAAAAAATTCATAGCTAATTATTTTTAAACAAGCGTATGACAATTTAGAGGGGGGTGAATCAATTGTCACAAAATTTAAACTTAAGACTTCAACGCTTATCAATTCCACAACCACACTCTTTTGTTATTAAATAATAGCATGAAACACAAATAACAGAAAGTAAATCAACACAATGAACACCAAATTTTTATGTGGAAAACCCAATAAGGGAAAAACCACGGTGAGGGTTAACTCACAATATAAAAAGATTATAAAACTAAATATAGAGGCTCGCTGCCAAGGGCTCACTGCCCAAAAGAGGACTCACTATCCAAATACAAAGGCTCGTTTCCTACAAAAAGGACTCACTATCCAATAGGAAGGCTCATTTCCTACAGATCCAAAAGAGAGCAAAAGATCCACCACAACAATTAACACACATCCACAACTTTGAATGAGGTTTGCAGAAACCTTTAGCTCACTGCCTTTAGGAATCCAACACAATGAAGTGTTGTTGTATCAACTCACTTACACACACACTTCTACTCTTATGATTTGTGGCTCACTTTTGTCACTTTGTATCACACTATCATACAACTCTTCACAATTTGACTTTCTTTTATACCATCCTCAACCTTAGAAACTTTCTCCAAGGTTGGCCACAAATACCTCATTTCATAAATTCAAATTAGGTCAGTAACTCAACATTCCAGTGGTGGAAAGGAATGAGACTGGACCAATAAAACATTTAACCAAGACCAAAAAATAATGTCTCAGATCAACCACATGCTTCCTCAATTTAATTTTATTCTTCGAAGGAAGTGTAAACACTAGGTTGGCCAAACCTAATGAAAACACAAATGAACATTGATGTACATGCTTCCCAATAAAAATATGACATGCGGACTCCACAACATGCTTCATTAAGAACGAGAATACATCTCAAATTTCTTTAGATACATCAGCAGTAAATGAAATATTCTTCAAACACTGAAACCTTTCACCAGTTCATCTAAACTGTGCAAACCCATATTGAAACATTGAAACATGAATTTCTTTCCAAAACCCAGAGAACACCATCTCAATACATATCCTAGATTCACAAAATCTAAAATGAAACAGCAGAGGACTATAGAGCAAAAATATTTCTCTCAATCCATAGAAGACCATTTTTTTCAAAACAATTCACACACCAATGAATGTAACTATCATGTACTATCACACCAAAAGATAAAACATAGGATATATCACCACAAGATCACCATTATCAAATCTTCATATATGCACAAGAATAGGATCAACATAGGAGAAATGTGGAGCACATACCAGAGCACATTCTGAACACATTCATCACTCTAACTTCTCTTCTTTATTAATTTTCTCAAAAGTACTTGGAAACTCATCAACATAGCACATTTGCAATGATATAAAGATAAATCCATGTACTCACAACATCTCAGTAGCATCTCAACTATACATGTACAATCTACAACATATTGACCTATGTTGACATCAATGACAACATTAATGACAACACCACTAGACTAGCTCATACTTGCAACAATCTCCCCCTTTGTCATTAACAGCAACACATGATGTGAAAAACCATCAAATACAACATCCTTCACAATATCTCAAGAGAACACCTTCTCTTCCTCTACAATTTTTTTTCACATGACTTTCTCTCCCCCTTTGACATCAATGGAAAATACCAACTCTTATCACTCCCCCTTAGGAGCACACTGATACTACAATGATGAAAACCTTTTCTACTCCCCATGTGGAGTAGACCCATTTATTAGTCCAGATAAATAAAGAATCTATGAGTTCATTGGACTGATGCACCTTCATGTGCACTTAGTTTGAAGGGACAATGACCCCCAACATCTCCCTAAGATTCTCAAAAGTATCCTTTGAAAGAGCCTTAGTAAATATGTTTTCAATTTGTTCCTTTATGGTCACATACTCTAGTCTGACTTCATTCTCTAGCACTTTTTCTCTCAAGAAATGACATTTGATAGATATGTGTTTTTTTCTTGAATGCATTACTAGGTTCTTTGAAATTTTTATTACACTTTTGTTGTCACAGAAAATAGAAATAGGCTCATCACATATTACTCCAATTTCTTTCAGAGTTTGCTTCATCCACAAAACATGTGTACAATAGGATGTTGTAGCAATATATTATGCCTCTACAATGGATAAAGAAACTAAGTCTTGCTTTTTACTGAACCATGAAACCAATTTTCCACCAAGAAAGAAAGCACCACCACCGGTACTCTTCTGGTCATCTACACATCCAGCCCAATCAGCATCAATATAAGCACTCAAGGTGAAATCACCACTCTTAGGATACCATAATCCATAATCTGGTGTACTTTAAGATATCTAAATATCCTCTTTATACCTGTAACATGTGCTTCTTTAGGATCTACTTGGAATTTGGAAACTAAACATACTACATGCATAATATCCAGTCTAGTAGCAATAAGATACAGTAGTTCACCAATCATAGATCTATATTTTCTTTGATCAGTCTTAGTAGATTCATCATCTTTGCTCAATTTACATCCAATTACCATAGGAGTACAAACCGGTTTGGAATCATCCATCCCAAACTTCTTCAACAACTCTTTCACGTACCTTAATTTCCACCAAAAATGGTATCATCAACATATTCAACTACTATCAGCATTTTGTTACCTTGCACTTTTAAGTAAAGATTGTTGGTAGCAAAACCTTTGTTGAATCCTTGCTTTGTTAGGTATCTATCCAATCTTGTATACCAAGCTTTGGGAGCTCGCTTCATTCCATACAATTCCTTCTTCAATTTTCAAACCATGTATGGTTTGTCAGATAACTGAAATCCTTCGGGTTGTTCCATATACACTTCTTCCTCCAATTCACCATTTATAAATGTTGACTTAACATCCATTTGATACACTTTGAAGTCCTTATGAGCAGAAAATGCCAAAAACATCCTAATAGCTTCCATTCTAGCCACAGGGGAAAATGTCTCTTCAAATTCTATACCTTCAACTTGTGAATATCCCTTTCATACAAGTCTTGCCTTATTCCTTACAACTTCTCCACTTTCATTTAGCTTATTTTAGAACACCCATTTCAAACCAATCACATTTTTATTCACAGGCCTAGGGACTAGTTCTCATGTCTAATTATTTTCTATTTGTTGCAACTCTTCTTTCATAGCTTTCATCCAACTCTCATCTTCTCATGCTTCACTCACAGATTTAGGTTCAACTTTAGAGAGAAAACACAGATTTACCTCAGCTGCAACTCTATTTCTTGTCTTCACACCTTCACTTTTATCTCCAATCATTTGTTCCTCTATATGATTCTCTTGTACATACTTAGGAGTCTTAATAGTAGGTTTCAGCTCATTCTCTTATTCTTCTTCCATTTGTTCTTCTTTCTCTTCTTCTACTTTCTTCTCCTCATTCTTCTCAAGTACATATCCATAGATAGGATCATCAGGTTCAACTTCACTTATCTCAATAGGTCTACGTATGTCTTCATCAACTTTCACATTAGCACTTTCAACAATCTTTCTCAATCTTTTATTAAAGCATTGGTACGCTTTGCTAGTAGTAGAGTATCCAAGAAATATTCCTTCATCACATCTAGCATCAAACTTTCCAATATTTTTATCATCTCTTTCAATATAACATCTACTTCCAAATACCTTGAAATAATTCACAGTAGGAGTCTTACAAGCCCATAACTCAAAAGGAGTCTTTGTGTTGTTGTATATGATCTTAACTCTATTAAGAACATAAACAGTAGTGTGTATCACCTCCAGTACACATCTAGTACATTTGATTCTTTCATCAAGGTTCCAGTAGCTTCTTTTACTGTCTTGTTTTTCCTTTCAACTACTCCATTCTACTAAGGGGTTCACAAAGTAGAAAACTATTTTTTATGCCATGTTTCTCATAGAATGCATTAAATTCACTAGAAGTGAATTCTCCACCTCTATCAAATCTCAAACACTTTATTTTCAATTTTACTTCATTTTCCACTCTTGCTTTGAATAGCTTAATATTATCCAGAGCCTGAGTCTTTTCTCTAAGAAAATCAAGCTATGTCATTTGAGTACAATCATCAATAAGCAGCATGAAATACCTATCACCATTCAGGCTTCTAGTTCTAGTTAGACCACAAAGATCAGTATGAACTAACTCCATCATTCTAGTAGTAGAGTTCTCTTTTTCCTTAAAGTTGCATCTTGTTTGTTTCCCCAATTGACAACTTCTACAAATAGATTTAGCAAGTCTTGTGATTCTGGGTATCCCTTGAACAATCTCCTTTGCATTAATTTTGACCAAGTTATCAAAATTTACATGTCCCATTCTCTGGTGCCATAACCAACTTTCATTGATTTGAGATACAAGGAATTGACCATTGACTCCCTTAAGCTGATAGATGTTTCCATGAGTTCTTCTTCCAGCAGTAACCATATCTCCATTTCTAGATCCTTTTCTGATTTCATAGGTATTATTCTAAAACACAAGTTTAAAACCATTGCTACACATCTGACCAACACTTAGAAGGTTATGCCTCAAACCCTTCACATAATATACATCATCAGTACTATGCACTCCATCAAAACTAATTGAACCTTTCCCACAAATCTTAGCTCCTGAATCATCACCGAACATAACTAAACCACCATCATATTTCTCAAGTTTAGAGAACTTACTCTTATCTCTCGTCTTGTGATTAGAACATCCACTATCAATTACCTAGTAGTCTTCATCCTTCCTTGCATGAAAAGAGGTAACCAAATTACCTTTCATCCTATTCCTCTTATTCTCTAGAGCCTTCTTACCTACACATTTTCCAAGGTTAGTGGATATAGATTTACTTTCCAAAGCTAATAATAGGAATTCACTATCATCAACCTCATTCTCAAATTCATCATTAGAAATTCTTGCTTCTTCTTTAACATAGTACAACTTCTTATATTTCATATCCTTTCTATCCTTATCCTTATAATCCTTGTTCTTCTTATGTACAGATCTATTCAGACATCTTGAAGCATAATGACCAATATTACCACAACTGAAAGATTTAAAGAGTAACATACCTTTATACTTTTTGGTTCCTTTCTTTAACTTCCTGGTGAAGTTTGCTTCCAACTGATCATCACCATCACTATCCAATTCACCTTCAATCTTCATTACCTTAAATGTCATTTCTTTCTTTTCTTCTATCGTGTCTTCTTTCTGAAATTTTCTAATCTCAAATGCTTGCAAGGTGTTGAACAACTGTTCTAAAGTGTACTTCTTAGGATCATACATTTCTTCAATAACTAAGATCTTATCACTATAGAAATTCGGTAGGGTGATCAGGATCTTCTCAATTATATCTTCATCTGATAGTTTTCCCCTTTGATTTCTAATTTCATTTGTAGTCAATTCAACCCTCTGAAAAAAGCTTGTAAATTCCTCACCTTCTTCCATTTTCAGATTTACAAATTTGCACTTTGCCGCTAGCTTCTTTGTCAATTTCACTCTTTCATTTCTTTTATACATGTCTTCCAAATTCTTCTAGAATTCATATGCACTATCCAAAGAAAGAACCTTAGCTCGCTCATTTTTAGATAAGTGACTGCAAATAGTATACTTTTCCTTCTCATTTTCTTCATAAGCAGAAATCTCATCTACAATAGTAAGACCACCAAACGAGGGTGTATACTTTGTCTCAATAGCCTTCCAAGTCTTGAAACCAAGAGATAATATATCCTTTCATATGTCCCTTCTAATCATTGTAGTTAGTTCCATCAAACATAGGGATTTCCAACTTATGCGCCATCAGATCTTCCTTAAGCAATTAAGCTCTACAACAAGGAACCAAAGCTCTGATACGAATTGTTAAATAGGCACAGGAAAACTGAGAGGGGGAGTGAATTAGTTGTCACAAAATTCAAACTTAATACTTCAACACTTATCAATTCCACAACCACACTATTATATTATTAAGTAAGAGCATGGAACACAAATAATAGAAAGTAAATCAACACAATGAACACGAGATTTTTATGTGGAAAACCCAATAAGGGAAAAAACGCAGTGAGCGTTAACTCAATATAAAAATATTACAAAACTAAATACAAAGACTCACTTCCAAGGGCTCAGTATCCAAATACAAAGGCTCACTGCCTACAGAAAGGACTCGCTATTCAATAGGGAGGCTCATTGCCTACAAATACAAAAGAGAAGAAAAGATCCACCACAAAAATTAGCACACATCCATAGCTTTGAATAAGGATTGCAGAAACCTTTAGCTCATTGTCTTCAGGAATCCAACACAATGAAGTATTGTTGTCTCAACTGACTCACACACACACACACACACACACACTTCTTCTCTTATGATTTTTCACTTACTTTCATCACTTTGCATCACACTGTCATACAACTCTTCACAATTTGACTTTCTTTTATACCATCCTCAACCTTAGAAACTTTCTCCAAGGTTGGCCACAAATACATCATTTCATTAGGTTGGAAACTCAACATTCCTACAGTGGAAAGGAATGAGAGTGGACCAATAAAAAATTTAACCAAGACCAAAAAATAATGTCTCAAATCAACCACACGCTTCCTCAATTTAATTTTATTCTTTGAATGAAGTGTAAACACTAGGTCGACCAAACCTAATGAAAACACAAATGAACATTGATTTACACACTTCCCAATAAGAAGATGACATGTGGACTCCACAACACACTTCATTATGCACAAGAATACATCTCATATTTCTTCAGATACATCCACAGTAAATGCAAAATGCTTCAAACACTAAATACCTTTCACCAGTTCATTTAGACTATGCAAACCCATACTGAAACACTGAAACACGACTTTTGAATCACTAAACTTAAACCTTCTTTTCCAAAACCTAGAGAGCACCATCTCAAGACATATCCCAGATCCACAAGATCTAAAAGGAAACAGCGGAGGACTACAGAGCATAAACATTTCTCTCAGTCCACAAAAGACCAATTCTATCAGAATAGTTCACACACTGTGAACGTAACTTTCATGTACTATCACACCATAAGCTTAAAACTTAGGACATATCACCACAATATCACCATTATCAAATCTTCAAATCCGCACAAGCATAGGATCAACACAAGAGAAATGTGGAGCACATACCAGAGCACATTCTGAACACATTCATCACTCCAACTTCTCTTCTTTATTAATTTTCTCAAAAGCACTTGGAAACTCTTCAACACAGCACATCTACAATGACATAAAGATAACTCCATATACTCACAACATCTCAACATCATCTCAGCTATACATGTACAATCTGCAACATAATGAATTGTGTTGACATTAATGACAACACCACCAAACTAACTCATACTTGCAACAATTATTTAGTAGTAAAAAAATTACAAACAAAAAGTGGCACATCTAGACATGTTTCCTCTACTTATATTGAAAGTTTCAAATAAATATATTACTTTTTATTTGTACTTAGGTTGGTCAAACATACACCTTTTTCTTTTTTCCTAGAAATTTAGTACTACTACATTGAAATTCCAAATTTTCACCAAATAGATTTATTTTTTTTCCAAAAAAGGAATAGTATCTTAGAAACTACATTCAATTTAGTACAAATTTTGTTCTTACATTATTTTTAAATTTTGTTAATAACTTATTCAAATTTTTATGTAAAGTTGACTAAGCCTATTTTTCTAAATTATCATTATCACTTAAGGGCCTAGTTTGGACCCCCATGATCCTACACTGACCCACATTAACCACAACATGATCATCTTTGGTCGACTCAATAACTAGCAGCAGTTTGGAGGTAGTAGAAGCTTTTGTTTTAAATATTGTGTTTAATCGGTTGTTCAAAAACAGTTGGGAGAAACTTCAAATTTTAATGCTAAGTTTCAAAAAAGATATTTACCTGATTATTTCCTGTTGTGTAAACTAAGTCGAGTTGACTTCGACAACTCTATCTTTGTCTCATCAAATTTGTGTGTATGAGGGGCGAATAGTAGTTGACAGAATGCACGAAGACCATTTAGTAATTCTAACATTGCTTGGCGCACCTCGATAGCAATACATTTTCACTTTTGAAGTGTTGAAGTCAAAAACTTCTACTAGCTTTGATTCATCTACCAAGACAAGTTGGCATGCTACTTCCAGCTTTTGATGACTTCTGCTACCTTCACAGTCTATAGCAACGCAGGACTACATTCTTAAATCAGATTTAATTTTAATTTAGTGGATTTAGTTATGTTTTAGCTTTGATTTAGTTTATAGTGATTTAGTTTATATCATTTAGATTTTAGAATAAATCTAGATTTAAATTATTTAATTTAGTTTAGATTTTATTTTAATTAGATTTTAAATTTTTAAGATTTTAGGTTTTTTTTAGATTTTTATTGTAGATTTTAAGTTTACATTTTTAATTTAGACTTTTTATTTTAGATTTTTAGTTTTCATTTTATTTTAGATTTTAAATTTAGATTTTAATTAAGATTTTTAGTTTAGTTTAGATTTTATTTTAGATAATCAATTTAGTTTTTTTCATAGCTGGATTTAAAAAATTTAATTTTGTTTGGTAAATTTTGTTAGGTTAATCTTCATTTTGTTAATTTAGATAAAATTTTAGTTTTTAGATTTAGATTAATTTTTGGATAATTTATATTTTGAATAGATTTAGTCAATTTTTAATTAATGATAGCTTAGATTAACGGTTAGATTATTTTTTTTAATTAATTTCAACCTAGATTAATTTTGTTAGTTTAATATTTAGATCAATTTTAGATAGCCTTAATCTAGAATAATTTAGATTATTTTTTTGGGTTAACTTAGTTAGGTCCGGCTTAACTTTTAATTTGTGTTAATTAGATTAATGTCATTTTCTTCTTTCTAGTTTAATTTTGATTTTGTGGCTAATCTTTGACCTTTTTCTTTGTAGGTTTGAATGTTCAAGATTAATTAAAACATATTTACTTTCTTTGGTCAAAGATTGGAGGTCAAAGATACTAAGCATGATTTGTAGGGATCCTCCTCTATTTTTCTTTATTTTAAGTTTCTTTTTCACATAGAATGATTAGTGGGCCTAAAAAGATCTTGAGTGTTTGATTTGACATCATAAGTGAGGTTAAAATTAACTAGTTCTTGCATTGTCTTGTGGTTTACATCTTGTCTTTGGATGTGTATGCTCTTCTCTCATGCCACTTGGCAATCTTGAGAATTAAAAGAATTCCTTTGGAATTTTGTACTACTACCCACACATTTGGATTTGGAATTAAAATGAACCCCATGCGAGTGTGAGAAAAAGGTGTTGTATATGCTCTTTTCTTGTGCTTCGTGCGATCTTGGAGATCAAAAACAACATACTTTTCTTACTTTTTTTTACCTTTAGAGGGGCCTACCTCATAAGAGGTAAGAACTCCAACCAATTTTTCACTTGGGCCAATATATAAAAGGATAAGACTAAACCATCAATTCCTCATGGTATGTAGGCCTTAACCATGTAGTGTCACTTGAAACAGGGCACCTACTATAAAATATATAAGAGCCCCTAGTAAAGTGATTAAAGCCTTAAGTGGCTTGTTGGATGCTCACGAGGTGCCATGTCCCCAAGTATTCACTAAGAACCTTTGTTTTAGTAGCTAGAATCCTTTTTCACTTACTAGCACAGGAATGGTCATTTTGAAGCCACCCCACATTTTCACCATTCATGTGTAGAGGCAGAAATTCCTCTTTAAGGAATTGATACTTGGTGTACCTAAGAAGTGAGTGTCATAGAGGGGAGCCAGTGCCACCAAGTCTCTAGCTTTTCGCCTTGTTTGGTTGGCTAGAGAAATCCAAGTGGGGATCTAGTGAGTGGTATCTCTTGAGAAGCCTAGGGTTGTACAAAGTGCTTTCAAAGTGTTTTCCATTTCACACCAAGAGCAAACTCAAAAATTGTGTTTTATGTATGTTTCTTTCAAACAAACAAGAAAACAAACCTTACACTTGAAAATTGCAACATTTCACCAAGCAACATTTTCAAACCAAACTGTCAAAATCAAGTCAAACTCTTGCCAAAATCAAGTTAAAACCTTTGAGATCCATTTTCAAACCAATTTCTTGTTGTGATTCCTATTTAAAACCAAAAACTTGGTCAATTCACCTTGCATATCATTTCCATTATTAGGTCACAATTTTAGGTACCTTTGCATCCTCATTACTTGCATACCTCAACATCGCATTAGGCTACCTTTTTCAAACTTTTAGGCTTGACGCCTTGAGGATTTTTAGGATAGAGGAACTATCTATACCTTGGCACAAATCATTGCTTCAACAAAAGATTGTTATTTGACCAAGTCACTTTTTAACTTAGTCCTTTGTCATTTTGGTGATAATTTCCTACTCACAAGTCTAGTTGGGAAACTCACCTTTTCACTCTTTTCACTTGTCCTATACATAGGCCATTTAACAATCCTAGTTGAAACATCGGTTTACCCTTGGATAGTTAGTGATCCTATTCTTATATATTCCAAAAGTGTTTAAGCCCTCAAGTTCACTATAGGTATCCATCACCTCTTGGTCATTTGCATCCTTCATACCACAACATTTTAGACCTAAAAGAGAATTATCATACACTTTATACTTCATAACATCCCAAATTATCATTATCACTTTTAGTCTTGTTGCATACATTAGACATATTTTATCCTCAAAATACCAAAAAAATAGTTTTATTACATTTAGGCATACCTTATTTCAAAAAAAATACCAAAAACATAGTCTTAGTCTCATTCCTTCCACCTTCATTTTGAGCAATTCTTATATGGTTGAAACCAGATTGCAAAAGAAACATCAAGTAATGGATCTCTTTCGTGATGATGATGACCTTACAATTACACTACCACCCTCAACTTTGACAATACCACTAATGATCTTCACAACAATACCAACCTTGAAATTCAAGACCATGTCAACTTGGGCTCTACATCTTATAAGCAACCAAAGACGCAAAATCATTTTGAGAAATTCCTTGTTAGAGACAAAGATGGAAATGTGTTCGTAGAAGAAGTAGAGGCTGCCACACAAAATATTTATGTTTCCTCTCTTATGGATGAAATTGTCATGTTGGACCCTCAACGATATTTTTCCAAACTTTTACATGGAGTTCAACTACCTCAAGGATTTGAGGTCAATACCTTATGAGCAATGTCACCCAAGAACAACACACAAAAAAACCAAGGACAATCTACACCACAACCTAACACTTCTATATCCATTGGAATAACAACCCAAAGTACCACAACTACCAACACTTCATCCATCTTTGTGACACAATTTATGTCACAACCCATGACACAAACTGAATCACAACCATTCTTCACAATGCAACCCTTTGGCTCAGAATTTACTCCCTTTGGGTCATCAGCTAAGGCCATAGGGGCCTCCACATCTAACATCCTTGGTAGACCTAAGGCAAGAAGGGTTCTCATCCAAGGATATCAATCAAACACAAACACCATGTCACAAGGTCCTCATGTCAATACAAACACCTTGCGAGGAAAACACTCAAATGCCACACATAGTCAAAATACAAACACTTCACATGGTTATAATCCTTTTCAACAAGGACAAGGATCACAAATGACACAACCTCTTAACATATCATATGGCTACACACGTGGATCCTTTTTTGGTAGCCAAAATATACATGGACAACACACCCAAAAAATGCAGCATAGCTCAACCACTTCTCACATCCCAACTTACACATCACACATTCATACTCATGAACACAATAAAAATCCACCACATACACACAACTTTCTGAACCAAAAAATTTCATCTCAACAAAACATGGGACCACACAACATAAATATAGGACCTCATGACAATGTTGCCAACAATCCCATAATAGACTCATTGATTGCCCAGTTGGTTGCCCTACAAAATCAAGTGGAATGGATTCAAGTGTTAAATAAGAATACGTACTCATCACATGATTTGCATCCTTACTCATATGGCACTAGCATGTGCATGCCTCGTTTCCCTACTAGATATATTATCCCTACCTTCACTAAGTATAAGGGAAAGAGAAATCCTCTCAATCATATACGAGAATTCACCACTACTTGTGTGGATGTTGCATATGACCACTCCTACCTTTTGAGACTCTTCCCTAGAAGTCTTATGGGGCTGGAACTTGAATGGTTTGCACCGATACCTAAAGGATATATAAAATCATGGGATGACCTCACCAATAAATTCATGGAGAATTAATTCTTATAACATAGAAAATGATGTCACAATTGCTACCTTATACCAATTGACACAAGATGAATGAGAATCCTTTATTACTTTCTTCCAAAGATGGTGTAGTATGGAAAGTCAATGTCTTGTCGAGATTCCTGAAAATCAAAAAGTGGACATGTTCGTAGAAAACCTCAATCCAAAGTTGAAACACCCTCTACAAGTACGATGTTGTGCCACTTTCGCGGACTTAGTTTAGAAAGGCATGACACTAGAAAAGGTCCTAATCACCCAAGGTGAACTTATATATGGCAACAAAAACACACACAACCAATAGACCTCTAACAACAAAATAAATTTTTGGTCTTGCAATAAGAATGTAACAAATAATGGATTCATAGACACAAAATTTGTGAACAAAACACATTGACTCTTAAAGTACCCAACATGAATGAAAACATGGCTAACATGGTACAAAATACTCAAGAACAAGAACTTCCAAGACAACCAAAGAAATACCCACGAATACAATACACCCCCTTACCAAAACCAATCGAGCCTATCTTGAAGAAGCTAGTACAATCAAATGTCATACAAATCCAAAAGCCCAAACCATATGACCTAGGATAGTCCATACCATCTTGGTGGGATGGAAATTCCTTTTGTGACTACCACCACATCAAATGGAACAAGACCTCATCATGTCATCAATTGAAGAACATAATCCAAGACCTAATTGAAAATGGTACTATAGAGGTCAAAGGACAACAACAAACTTCTAATAGAGACCATACAATCTTCAAGAATCCAGTACAAGACCATGGTTTAGGAGAGCCCTCCACCTTAAGTCGACAGACAAACAATCAAGCCAATTATACCAAAAAGGCCTTTGATTAATCAAAGATAATTGATCACCTTCATGTTGTCGATGACTATGTCAACACAATAACCATTAAAAAGGTTCCTAAATGTGTCATCACTACTCGTAGGGCTAAGGTTACTTTATCCAGTCCTTCTTCAAAGCAGCCATAATCTAAAACCCAATATAATCTTTTTGACCAATTGGACAAGACACCTGTATAAATTTATATCCTCGAATTGTTATGCCTCTCACCTAAACACAAAGCTATCCTTGATATGGCTTTGAAGGAAACCCCCGGTCCTACCAACCTGGATGTCAACCAATTTGAATCCATGGTTGGATACTTGGCTAATTCACTCCTTGTCACCTTTTTTGACAAAGATTACTCTACAAAAAAGTATAACCATAATGACTCATTGCACCTTGAAGTATTTTTCCATCAACACAAGGTCAGATGTGTCCTGGTAGATGGCAAATCTGGACTAAACATTTGCATGTTAAAATTGGTCAAGGTATTGGGCTATTCTGAAGCATGTGTAGACATGACCAAAAGCATTGTAATCAAGACCTATGATGATGAAGAATTCTCTTCCAAGGGTGTTATCACACTCCCTATTGGAGTTCGACCTACAATTATGGATACAACATTCCAAATCTTGGATCTTGAACTTCCATATAACCTTATCCTCGGTACACCCTGGATTCATGTCATTAAAGTTGTGCCTTCCACCTATCATCAATGCTTGAAATTTTTGTATAATGGCACTGAAGTCACAATTATTGGCCCCTAATCCCTTCCAATATTGCACTAATTTAATGGGAGTTACCAAACACTAGATTCCTATCAATCAAGAAGCTTCCACATCCACTTCATCTAGTTATGTCAATTCCACCACCCCCATTAAATCATCCACATCTAAAGCCCCATTTGTCGATCCCAAAATCAAGATCCAAGAAAAAGGTTGTGGTGAGTATAAACTGAATAGTTCCTATTGCATCACAAAGCTACCTAAGTGTCCCAAGTCTTATGGTAGGCCTTGTTTCAAGATGGAACCAAAAGTTTTTATTAAATTTCCTCCCACCACCACCTTCACAAGCTGGGGAGAGTTAAACAAAGAAGAAATTGAGGACATTTCAACATGGATTTACAAAGATAGAAGATTTTCCACTGCTACCAATAGAACAGTATGGAAAATATTTTAAGCTCATGAAACAAAAGGGTTATGATGGAATCAGTGGACTTGGTATACATAAAAATGGAATGAGAGAACCCTTGATGTGTCTTAAGCGGCCGAAGAACCAATGGTTAGGGTTCATACCAATTTAGGTTGGTGCTCCAAGTACTAAGGTGCTTTCAAATAAGGATATGAGTGCTTCAAAAGATGTTGAGACATATTTCGATCCTGCTAACATCTATTATGGTGACACCAATTCTAATGA
This sequence comes from Sequoia sempervirens, assembly GCA_007258455.2. NCBI lineage: Eukaryota > Viridiplantae > Streptophyta > Pinopsida > Cupressales > Cupressaceae > Sequoia > Sequoia sempervirens. The sequence continues at coordinate 266,829,872 of VDFB02105785.1, forward strand.
ATATGAGTGGGGCTCTTGCACCACCAGTGACTATAATCTTGATCATGTCTTTCAGGGGTTTGACATACCTCATCCATCCTTTACAAACCTCATGGATATCAATATTCATGTTCACTCCTTTTATGAACCTCGCCCACTAAAGACCATAGACAGAAGAGCATGGATAGAATCCTTTTCGGACCCCAATAATACCTCTATCTTTACCCTATCAAATGGTTCCCCATCATTCACTAACACCAATGGTGGAATATCCCTCGTTTACCCATAATTGATCGATTAGGACCAACAAGATCCACCTACCTTAGACATATTTGAAAATGATGAGGCCATTTTTGAATTTATGGGACTGAGAGAGGGCATACCACATGGGGACCATAAGGATGACTTTACTATATATCTTGACATTGCAGCATATTTTGGTGGGACTGTCCCACCCTCTATTCATAAAAATGAAAAAAATAAAATAACAAATGAACATTCTTTAGGTGAAAATTGTAAGGCACCTTTTGACCAAGAAAAAGTAAAAATAAAGGATGTATTCAAGGGTGAAAACTTCTCTGAGGCACCCAAGGATGGAGGGTTACACTTTCTACCTATCAACCAAGAGAGATCCCCGATGTTGATTGAAGACATAATAGAAGTCAACATTGATACTACAGATAATCCTAAGACTATTCTCTTTGTAGCATCCCTAACAAAAAAGGAAAAGCTAGAATTTCAAGCATTTTTCATAGAACACCAAATCAATTTTGTATGGTCTTATGCTAATATGCCAGGATCTGACCTTGAGTTGGTTCTAAATCATCTACTATTGCATCCAAGTGCAAAGAAAGTCAAACAAAAGCTTAGAAAAATGCACCCTCAAATAGCTATGCTGGTCAAAGTTGAACTTAAGAAATTATTAAATGTCAGTTTCATAAGACCTATTGACTATGAAGACTCGATCTCAAACCTTGTACTAGTGACTAAACCAAATGGAAAATTTGTATCTACACAAATTTTTGAGACTTGAACAAAACATGTCTAAAGGATGACTTCCCACTTTCAAATATAAACATCATAATAGACCTAATGGCAAGATATGAGATGTTGTCCCTCATGGATGGCTTCTCAAGATATAATCAGATCTGTATTACCCTTGAAGACCAACACAAGATGACATTCACTTACCCATGGGGTACATACTATTGAAATTTCATGCCCTTCGGACTAAAAAATGCAAGTGCAACCTATCAAAGAGTTATGACCACCATACTGCATGAGCTCATTCACACATTGATGGAAGACTATGCTGATGATCTTTTGGAAAAATCCTTGACACTTTCTAATCACTTAAGAGTCTTGGAAAATAATTTTAAATGGATAGAAGAATATAATGGATCTTCAATGTGACATCGAGAAAGCTTTTGGGATACATTATTTCTTGTCGAGGCATTGAAGTAGACCCAGCAAAGGTAAAAGAAATATTGGACATGCCTCCACCTAAAGGAATCAGTCAAATCCAAACGTTACAAGGTCGAATCCAGTCTATTAAGGTGCTTCATCATATAGATTGTAGATAAATGTTAACCTTTTTCAATATTTGTTACACAAGGGGGTTCCTTTTATTTAGACAGACAAGTGTGAGGCAGTTTTTCAGTAGATTAAAGAGTACCTCTTGATTCCTCCTATTTTGATGTTGCCTATTGATGGAAAACCCCTAATTTTGTACATTTCAACCACTACAACCACATTGGGGTCATTTTTGGCTCAAAATGACCATTAGGAAAAGGAACACATAATCTATTATATTAGTCGCACTTTGGTGGGATACGAGATTAGCTACAATCCAATTGAATGTGCTTGTCTTGTAGCAGTTCTTATCGCTCAAAAATTGAGACACCACAGGTTAAACCATTAGAATAAGCTTGTGGAAAAAATAGATCTTCTCAAATATCTACTCAATAGTGCAGCATTAACAAGATGATTGGCTAAATGGGTCATGATACTCAATGAATATGACATTCAATATGTAGAACGTAAGGTAATAAAAGGACAAGTCATCATTGACCAACTAGTAGACATGCCCACACAAGTTGATCACCCTTTGGTTTAAGACTTTCCTGACGAGTCAATATTCACACTAGACACAAGAGTAACATGTAAATTGTATTTTGATGGCTCACATACTAATCATGGATCAGGTGCAGGTATATTATTTGTTATCCTTCGAGGTGATACAATCCTTAAATCTTTTAGGATAGCCTTCCCGTGCACAAATAGCATTGTAGAGTATGAAGCCTTGTTGATAGGATTTTGTATGGAAATAAAATGGAAAATCAAGAGTAGATATAGGTCTTCGATGATTCACAATTGTTCATTTGATAAGTCAATGATGACTATGATACTAAGGATGAGAAATTGACCCCAAACAAACAAATGGTTGATAGTTTCAAGTAGTACTTTGAAGACATCTCCTTTTTCCAAGTATCATATGTTTAGAATAAAGCACAGATGTCATGGCCACTATTGGGTCTCTTTTAGATATTCCTAACAATATGTCATAGTATGAGTTCTTAGTGGAACAGTTCTTGGTCCCTGCTTTCGATGTCCTAGAGTCTGAAATGGTATGTGATCTTGTTGTCCCTAATTTCCCCTAGTACCAAGAAATCTATGAGTACTTACATTCCCATACCCTACCACCCGACCTCTCCAACAATCAGCGCAAGTCCTTCCTCCGCAAAGCTACTCATTATGCCATCATTGGTGATACCTTATATATACATAGCTTTGACAACACCTTACTCAGATGTCTCGACACTAATGAAGCACAAACTGTGTTACATGAAGTACACAAAGGTATATGTGGAGCCCATTCTAGTGGTTCAACCCTAGCTAAAAATATCATGTGACTGGGTTACTACTGGCCTACAATGGAGCACGATGCCTATCACTTTATGTGGAAATGTCAATATCTCCAAATACACGGTGACCTTATTCAAGAACCTGCATGGGAGTTGCAACTTCACCATGGCCCTTCGCCCAATGGGGACTTGACCTCATAGGAAAAATTCATCCCACCTCATCAAATGGCTATAAATTCATCATCACTTCCACTGAACACTTCATGAAATGGGTTGAATCTATCCCTATGACATACATTACCAGTAAAAAATCTCCAAATTCATCCTCAATTACATCATATGTTGGTATGGTGTCCCTCAAACCGTCATCACTGACAACGATTGTCCCTTCAAAAATCGTGATGTCTATGAGTTATGTGAGAAATACCACATTCAACATTGTTTTTCCATGCCATATTACCTACAAGGCAATGACCAAGCTGAGGCATCCAATAAGACCATAATCAAATTTCTTAAAAATATTATCAATGATGTTGGTCGTGACTGGCACATTTAGCTTAACCCTACCCTATGGGCGTATCGTAGGAGCATCCGCACACCCATCAGCGCCACTCCATTTTCCCTAGTCTTTGGTTTGGAGGATATCCTTCCTATCAAGGTCAAACTCCCCTCCTTACAAGTCTCTATGAAATGGCTTATTGATAATGAGGAATATCATATATCCCGGTTGCATGAGTTAGAACTGCTTGATGAATGCAGACAAAATGCCTTGACTCATCTACTAGCATATCAAAACCACCTTTGTCATAGTGACAATAAAAGGGTTTTGATTGGAAACTTTGACATTGGTGACTTAGTGTTGATGGAGAATCCAAAAAATCAAGTCGAACATGAGAAACCCAAAAAATTTGAGCCCAACTAGTTGTGTCCAAATGTCATAACAACATCTTTTGGTTCTGATGCCTATTAGTTTTCCACACTTGAAAGGGAACCTCTGTCTAATCCTATCAATGGTTTTTGTATACACCTAAAATTGTTCAATATAATTAATTAAATACAAGGTATTTAATTAATAAACCTCTTATTTCATCTACTTATAAATAAATTCTAAATTTATTTATATAGTTCACATTTCCTAATTCTTCTATCTTAAATCACATTCTTCTAATTTTAATTAAATAAACAAATGTCAATAGTTTATTTTATTTAATTAATATCTCCTTTCTAAATATGAATAATTCCAAAATTAAAATTTAGTCACATGTCTCCAACTTTTCCTCTTGCCACATCATCAATGTCTCATGAATTTAAATATGCTTAATATTCAAATTGGAATTATCCTCAACAAATTTGAAACAACCTTGGAAACTTGGCTCTTCCTTTTCATTTATTCTTCTAAACACTTGGAAAAGTGATCTTTTAAAGGGAACATCCTCCATGATTCCCTCTAAACACTTGGAAAAGTGGTCTTTTAAAGGGAACATCCTCCATGATTCCCTCTAACTTCTTCCTTCTCCATCGTTCATCTCTCCAGCTACCACATCACAATATTCCTTGGAATTCCTATAAATACAACATCATTCTCCAGGATTTGGCATCCCATCCTGAGAAAACTTACTCTACAGAAATTCTATGAGAGCATTTAGAGTTTAAGCATAGAGAATTTAGAGCAATTTAAGCATTTAGCATTTAAAATTTGTAGAAGCATACTAATTTAGAATCATGGCTTATTTTTGTAATTGTACCTTAGTCTCTTTAGTTTCATCACAGCATTTGCATCATAGCACAATCTTCATTTTATCATAGTAGCATCCTTATCATAGCATCATAAGCATTATCATACAGCTTATCAAATCATGTAGGAATTAGGATTCTTTCATTTTATAGCATCCATTCTCTAAGTTTTCATTCTAGAAGTCATAGTGCAAGCAAAATCTAAGTGCCATTATGATTCAAGGAATCCTTAGAGATAGGAAATAATGGAATGGTTTTAGTGATTGATTGTGTTTTGAATTCGATTAATTCTATGCTTCAATTCTCTAATATAATATGTTTCATTGGTTTTGTGTGTTTTATTATTCCTTGACTCACACTCACAATTCACACAACACAATTTTCACCTCTGCAAGTTCTATACATAGCTTTAGAGAGCCATGCTAAAACCATAAAAATACAAAAAAAAATTGAAAAATCAAAAAAATTGTTACCTTGATGAAAACTTGGAAAACAAGCATCTTGGTGACAACAAAAAAATCATAAAATCATAAAAATAGTAAAGAGAAATAATCTGTCAAATAGTGAAAACCACTTCGGTGGCACTTTGGATAAGTATCATGGTGAAAACTTGGCAAACAGGCACCATGTGTAGTCAATCTCTATTCCATCATCTATTATTACTCTACCTGGTCTTCCATGCTCATCCATCACAACACATTTACTCTCTATCACCTCCCATTTGGCATCCATCATAAGGCCCGATCATCTTTATCATGACTTTCAAATGGTTGATGTCTTGCATCCTTTCTCCTCCATCTGTCATCCATAATAAACCCATATCCCATCCCATCCCTAATGGTTAGTCCTAGACCTTGTTGGGGGCACATTTCCTAACACTGGGCTTCATTGGATTCTACATTGGTCACTAGAGATTCAAAACTTTCGAAAAAGACAAAAAAAAAATCAAAAATTCCCAAAAAGACAAAAATAATCAAATATTCGAAAAAGAAAAAAAAATCATAAAATAACAAAAGACAAAAAAATCAAAATATATCAAAACCAAAAAACATCTAAATAACTTTCAAAATCCCAAAAACAATAAGAGTTAGTCAGGTCAATCTTTTTCATTATCAAACTACGTTGCCTCTATGATTGGACATAGGCAAGGCCATCTATCAATGTTCCCCCAAGGCATTAGGTCAAGTCCTTTAGGTGTGGTCAAATAAAATCATGATTTATTCCTTTTTCATTGAAACAAAGTCAATATTCATGTCTAACTACAAGGTCTTTGAGTGTACGACATAGTAAAATCCATCAATCGATGAGCCCTTGAGGCCACCTAGGTCAGTCCTTTAGGGTTCGACGTGTTAATCAAATAATTCATATATAGTCAAACTTGGACACAAGACAGTCATCGAAACATCAACATTAAAATCATAGGCCAACAGACAACATAGTCCAATCAATCATCAAAAATCAGTCAAATTGCCAAAACAATGTCAACCTAGTCACTTTATGGTCCCCTTCAAGATGTGTCCTTGGAATTGGGCCCCATCAAAATGTCATTTTCCTTTTCAAGATGTGTCTTTCCTATTGATAGGCTTCGTCACATCGTCATTGACCTTTTCAGGATGTGTCCTTCCTAACAACAAGAATTGTCAAATCATCAAAACTATCAAACTATCAAATCGTTGAACTGTCAAACCATCAAGCACTCAAACTTCACCAAACAAATATTAGAAAACACATCGAATGGTTGTTGATTTTGTCGATCAATTTTGTCTTATCTTTTTTTTGGTTTTGTCTATTGGTCATGTTACTAGCTACCTTGAGGATGTACCATGAAGGATTTAGAGGTGTGATGACATCTCATGACCTATTTTTCCTTGATTGTTATCTTCAATGTGTCTTGACAAAAAGACTAGGGCAACTTAGCCCTTAGTATGAGTTAGGACATTCCTTGTCTGCAACTGTCTATTTTTCACAAGTGGATGACCTTGCACACCTTGGTCTATGTCATATCATGGTGTTTGTTGTCCATTTGTTACATCTTACTACTCAATGATGATTATGCAATGCCTATTATGTTATTTGGAAAAATATTGAAGTATTCCTTTTTCGTCCCAACATCCATGTATTTTGTGCTAACATTTCCTCTATTCCTTCATCCTCTAGTCTTCTCATCCATTTCAAGAGCACAATCATGTTCTTTGAACCCACCCGTCCTCTCGAGGGGGCATACCACTACCTCCTCATCATCATTCCTCTCCCTATTTTCACACTAGGGCATATTTTTGACTTGTTTTCTTTGACACAACATGATAAACTGCATTATGTTAAAGAGAGGCAAAATGTAGACACATAAAAATGACCTAAGCCTCTAAGCTACATTTTTCTATGTCAAATCACACTTCTTCCTCACATAATTAAATTATTTAATTATGTACTAATATCATACTTAACACTATTAATTAAATAATTTCTAATTATTTAATTAATTCATATCCTATATTGATCCTCTATGATTATTTAAATAAATAAATTATATTTGTTTATTTAAATGTGTCACTAACTAATCTTTATTCCTCCTATAAGTAAATAAATTCCTAATTTATTTAATTACTCATTTCTGACTAAAAATTAAATAATTCCATTAATTATTTAATGTGATCATTGTCCTTTTCTCCTTCAATTAAATAAAATTATTCATTTAACCCACTTTTCATCCCACAAGTAAATAACTAAAATAATTATTTATTTCCTTTGTTTTATTCCCATTTATGAATTAAACCATTATTTAATTTCAAAAGTCAACTTTCTTCCATAAATCAAATAATTTCTATTACTATTTGATTTTCTAACTACCTATTTTTCTATCTCATTTATTCTCCACCATTGATTTATTTGTCCCCAATTAAATATCATCTCTTCATTTAAAATCACTCTAATTTTGACCCAATGTTGTCCTAACCCTAATGTTGATCATCGCATTGAATTTTAGCCTTTGATCTTAGGGTTTTGTCAACTTCTAATCTTGTCCATCCATTCTCAATTTTACATTCTTTAAAAGGGTCTCTCTCAAGTCATTTTGGACACATAGAGTCATTTTCAGCAACTTAGGCACTTAGTACATGCTTGAAAAATTTTGAATACTTGAGCACTCATAATACTTCAATATTTTGTCGGTCTTAGTCATAGGCTATAGTTGCACTTCAAATATGAGGGCAATTATATTATTTACATCAAGGTGGAGAAGGGTAATAGAATTCAATCAAAGGAGGCTTGAAGACCAGGTGACATTGTTTCATGTTCTTATGCTTCTTATTTCCTTTGTTCTCTATTGTTGATTAGGGTTTAGTTTATTATGATATTTTCAATTAACTTAAAAATTTTACCCTAGTTATAATATCATAAAGTGGTAGGGCCACAAGAAGATTCCTTTAGGTGTGTTTTAATTTTTTACCATTTTTTGAGCCCATCTAGAACCTCTAGGTGCCTCAAAATTTGCTTTGAATAATTTTAAAGGAATTTTTAAGATAAAAAAATTAATATCTCATAATGAAAAATAGTATTGAAGTTATTTCTTCACCATTGACTTCATTTAACCATTTTGGAGCTCTCTATAATATTTCATGTCCATACACACACAAGTGCCAACTTACTAAAAATGGTAACCCTGCTATTTTTAACCCTTATTAAAAATCTATTCACCAAACCTAATAAAAATAAAAATACACATTTTTTGGGATGCAAGATTTTTGTTACACCTTGGATTCTCTTGCATCAAATAGATACAACCAATATCTAAAAATGATTCAAACTAAATAAAATTAGAATAGATATCTATAATAAATACATGAAAATTAAATATTATGGATAAGGTTATTTAGCTTTAAAATTGATAATAAAATAATTATATTTATGATGTGTTAAATTAATTTTTCATGTTTTAAAAATTAATGACCTTGATTCAATGACTAGTAGAGATAATGTTGAAGGATGATGATGAGCATCATGAGCTTGATCTCAACTATCATGAATTAATCTCACATGAAATAAATTTGCATTGCATGAGATTGAACTAGAATTTAATATGCACCTAAATAATTATTTCGGGCTTCATCTTCCTTGTATCTAAGGATATCTTTTAATGGTTTCCAAATTTGATAGCTAAATACTCCTATATCAAACCCCTTTGGTTGGCTAAATCAACAATAATGAGAAATATTTAAGACAACACACATATACTTGGAGATTTGTTATATGATTATTGATGCAAGAGCATTGCGCTCCAACCCCCTTTGGCCGGTGTTGCTCCCTCATCGACAGAACTTGGATTATTAGCAAGAGGTTTTTACCCATTATGGAAATAGAATGATGGTGTTGGTCATGATGGAATTATATCAACATGAGGTTTGTATTTTGATGGGACCATGTTCCATGTCCCAACGATGGCCCAATGGTTTTGGAGTGTAACAAGTTCATTAGCATAAGTGTGTTGTTTCGGCGGGACATCAGTCTTTGTCCCAATGATGGGGAGATCAGTGTGAGGTGATCATATTGACAAGACTCATCATGGAGTCTCACCAACAACCTGATAGAATGATGTCAATGAGTCTCAGGTTTTCATAACCTTACAACCTCTAATAAGAGGTTTTGGAGTTTGAGATTTTTGTGACTGAGTGATATTACTTGATCAATGGTGGGGATCAAGGCCAGTTAATTGGATAGTGCAGAGTCTTGGTGGGACCCAATCATGATGACATGGGAGAATAGTGGTGATGATCAAATGCATGGTGTGATGGGATTGGGTAGTCCACATCCTTGTTGTGGCTTACGATGTGTGACATGGTGATGAGGTGGATAAGGATCGGTAGGAGTGCTTTTCATTGGTGAGACCTTCTAGGATGTCTCGGTGATGGAACAATGGACAAAGTTTAAAGTGAACATTAGTGAGAAGCAGGTGTATCATCAGAAGATGATTTCAAGTTCCTTTAATAGGACAATAAGATGAAGGATATGGGATAGCTTGAGATGAATGGTTAAGATGAATGGTCAATGGCAATGGATGATGAGTTAGATCATGACACGTGGTAGAGTGATATTGGTTTATTTCACATCATTGATGTGAAATAAAATTTCACTGACCAACTTGACGGAGCTACTGATAACGATGTAATGACTTGGTGATTGTAGATGTTGATTGGACAACTGAATGGAAGCTACTAATAGTGAGGTAACTGAATGGTAATACTATGACATAGGAGTGAAGAACAACCAAGCCGACACAAAGGAGGAACACAATATAAAGAAGTGGTGAATAATAGGGAAGGGGACAAGTAGCCAGGAGCTCATAGGGAGGTTGGTAACAAGGAAGAGTTGACCCGAACGAGAGTGGGAAAAGTTGAAGAACCATCTTGGTGGTAACAGGAGAGAATTTGAAGAAGAGAGTGTGGAAAGGTAGCCTACAGATGTGATGAGAAGTGGAATAGGGAATTTCCCTATAGATGTGAATTGTTGAATCTAATTCTGTAATCTATTCTAAATGAATAAAATTGAATTATTGACCTATGTTGTGTCCATTTGTATGTGTGTGATCTATGTTTTGGCTACGTGATTGGATAGCTTGAAAAGGCCCTCTAATCTCTACTACATTAATTGGTATCAGAGTTGGTTACCTTGAGTCTATAATAGAGTGTTGAACATGAGGCAATTGCAGTAGGACCTATGAGTGTGGGTTGAAGCTAGAAGACCTGCGGGTAAAGAGCTGAGAAAGAATTGTGAAAGCATGTTTGTTGCAGGCATGAAAGAGGGTCTGTAACTTCTATCCTCTAGTAGAGATAAAGCTAGGTAGAAGGTGTAGAGTTCCTCCATTGAGAGAGAAGGTGGGTAGAGGAAGAATCTTGCAATATCTTTGTTAGGTAGAGAATAGTTGCAGAGGATTTGAGTTCTAGAGGAGTTTGTTGCAGGTGAGAGGAGACCTATAAGTGCAGAGGACTTGAACCCTAAAGGGATTTTTTGTAGGAAGGACCTATGACTACAAAGGATCGATACCCTAATAGAGTGTGAGATATTGTTGCAAGGAGTACTTGTGATTACAAAGGGGATTGTGAGTCTCTAAAGGTATTCAAGATTTGTAAATAGATCATCGAACTAGAGGCAGTTTACATTTGTGAAACCTGAGAAGTTGAAGTTAGAGAGTGTGTGGCCATTGTTTGATAGAATGAAAAAGAAGAAATGTAGTAAGTTTTTCATAGTTGTATATGTAGGTGAACATGAGGGAGAGAATACTATCAAAGTATGTTTTTAGGATAACACGAAAGAGGATGAGATGAAGGATGTAGTTGTTGCAAATACTGAGGTTGCAGCAATTGAGGGTGATGCAGTAATGAATGAGGATCCAATGTTCGATGAAGAACCTAATGAAGACCAAGAGCTTCTTGAGGAAGATATCGCAGAGATAGAGAGGTTGTTCAATGAAACAAAAAATAAAATGGCATGTAGTATAGTGAAGATCTCGATGAAGAAAGAGGAAGAAAAGGATGAGTCATTTGATCACACATATAATGTTGGTGTGAATGCAAACAAGGAAATGATTGCAGCTAGAAGATGTTTTTTAGAAGGCATACAGAAGGAGGAGTATAGTGTTGTACCCAAGGATGATGATAGACAAGAGGATACAATGTTACTAGTGAAGGAGGTAATGCATAACGTTGAGATGGATAAGGCAGTGAATGCATATGAGATGGTTTAGAAGGATTTGCATGGTGTTGCAAAGTTAAGTGTGGGTACAAATTGGTGGAGGTGGATAGACTATGGTGGGCTGAACCCCACAAGATCATAGGTGAATGAGAGATGAATTCAAAGGAGGTGGTTGGGATCTAGTGGATTTGATTCCACATCTAGGAGGTTGATTACAGAGAAAAAAATTCAGCGAAAGAGGTTGCTTGTTCTGGAAAGATGTTGGAAGAGGAGGAAAAATAAGGATGACATAGTAGATTCCATGTGTAGCAGCACATGAATTTTTTTTCTCACCTAGGGAGTCTGATGCAAGAGCATCGCACTCCAACCCCCTTTGGTTGGCATTGCTCCCTTGTCAACAGAACTTTGGCTTATTGGCAAGAGGTATTTACCCATTCTGGCAACAAAACGATGGTGTTGGTCATAGTGGAGTTACATCGGCGTGAGGTTTGGATTTCAGCGAGACCATGTTCCATGTCCCAGTGATGGCCCAATGGTGGTGGAGTGTAACAGGTTCATCGGCATAAGTGTGTTGTGTTGGTGGGACATCAGTCATTGTCCCAATGATAGGGCAATTGGTGTGAGATTGTCATATCAACAAGACTCATCCTAGAGTCTCACTGATAGTCCGACAGAATGATGTTGGTGAGTCGCAAGTTTTCATAACCTTACAACCTCTAACAAGAGGTTCTAGAGTTTGAGTTTTTGGCGACTACGCGAGATTGGTTGATCAATGGTGGGGATCAAGGCTTATTAATCAAACAATGCAAAGTCTTGGTGGGACCCAGTCATGACAACGTGGGAGAGTAGTGGTGACGATTAGATGCATGGAATGATGGGATTGGGTAATCCACATCCTTGTGGATTACAATGCATGACATGGTGATGAGGTAGACAAGGATCGATAGGAGTGCTTTTCATCAGTGAGACCTTCTAGGATGTCTCAGCAATGGAATAATGGGTAGAGTATAAAGTGAACATTGGCCAGAAGCAAGTGTATTGACAAAAGATGATTTTAGGTTCCTTTGATAAGATGATGAGATGAAGGATATGGGATAGCTTTAGATGAATGGTTGAGATGAATGGTCAATGACAGTGGATGATGAGTTAGATCATGACACGTGGTAGATCAATATTGGTGTATTTCACATTATTGTTGTGAAATACAATTTCATTGGCCAACTCGGTGGAGCTACCGATAATGATGTAATGACTTGGTGATTGCAAATGTTGATTAGACGACCAAATGGAAGCTACTAATAGCGAGGTAACTGAATGGTGATACTATGACACAGGAGTGAAGAATGACCAGGCTAACATGATGAAGGTGCACAGTATAAAGAGATAGTGTGAGATAGAGAAGAGATCAGTGGAGGTGGTGGAATAGCTAGCAAGAAGGAGTAGTGGCAGAGAAGCCTAAAGGAGGAAAGTTGTCGAGTAGGATGCCAAAATAAGGGTGCTAAAGTAGGGTACCAAAACTGTGTGCTAGAGTAAGCAGGCCAGAGCATGTGAGAAGAAGGATTGTAGTTGTGGTTCTGATCTACATGTTAGCATACATTTTTTAATCAACCACTGATGGCTTGTAATGATGTAATGTCTTCTTAGTAATAAATAAAGGTTATTTGTGCAATTTTTGTGTGTAAACTTGTGTTGATCTTGTTGTATGTTGTGGATTGGCTGCAAGATCGTGATGGCCTAACAAGGTCCTCTGGTCTCGACTGCACCAATCATGTAATCAATTTGGTTCTTTTTTGCCCTTTAATAATTAAAATGTGTTCTAATGATTTTATCTTTTATAAATTACATATGACCTCTATGAAATTAAGTTCACATTGATAGTCTTTAAATGCCATAATATAACATGTAACACAAATATGTGTTAAAAAAAATAATAATGACTACTAGAAGAGGGAAAAAAAATTCAAATTTTGAGTCTAATTATTTAAAATTTATGGTCATTCCCATCTAAGTACTTGAACCATGTTAATCTTAAGCTACTAAAAAACTAGTCTTATGTTAAAATGGTCATTTCAATGTGGGGATCAAGTGTGAATGAGGGTGTAATAATTATGAGTAAATGGTGAATGCACAAAGTGTGGTGTAAATATGGATGAAACAGATGTGGATATGAATCCATCCATGCACCAAATAAAGCACAATAGTATTTCATTCACCAAATCAAACACATTAGTATGCCATTTGTCAATATTTTATTGTAATAAAATTCTACCAAGGTGGGAACAAAGTGAAATAAGAAATGGAATGGGTATTTGATAATTTCACCATAACATTTTGTGCACCATTTTGATGTCTATGTAAATCTAACATGAGTGTGCATTTCAAAGTATATGGACACTCTCACCCAATATAAAAATTAAATATTAAGAAAACATTATCTTTGAAAAAGGGTGCAATAATTCTTCTTGAATTATCCTTGGTATAAAAAATCTAATAAAACTAGTAAAGCAACAAAAATATATGTAGTGAGTAGTTCATAACCAAACTAAGAACAATTACAATTTGTTTCAATGGTGTATAAAAAGTGAAAAGAAGAGAGAAGGGATATAAAATTCCACTTGTATGGAATGTGATACAAACTAATCTATTGGATTTGGTATTATGATATGGATACATGATATGGGAATCTAATAAATCTTCGCACAATCTGATAATTCAATGTAAAAAATTGCATGATGTGACATGTTATAAATATCTATGTGATCCGACCATGTTATACAATACAAATCCACATGATGTGTACATTTAATGTAATCAAGATCCATTTAGATGTTGTTTTGAATTTATATCTAACCTAAGTCACTATCTAAAATATAAATAATTAAAATCATTAGTTATATTATATGTCCCTCTTCAATTGGTTGCATACATAGTATGCAAGAAATAAGAGAAGAGGAAATAATGTACACAAAAATTATAATTGAGTAAGGTGCAAGCCAATAAGGATGTACCATCATACAAAAAACATACAAATTCAAGACAAGCATCAAGGCATAATGCTTCCTTGAATATAATAAAATTATAAGGATTGTGTAAGCATATCAAGTATGTAATGAAGTGAATATATAAATGTGTAGGCACAAATATTGATTTAGGAGCATCCAAAGGTGTAGGGAAATCTTCCATCACCCAAAAAAAAAAAATTCCTTAATTTCTTTAGTTGTTTCGAGTTACATGATGGGACTTAAGGGGTGTAAGACAGTCAAGAGTTAGAAAAGGTGAAAAATGGTCACTTACTATTTTAAGTAAGTCGGCCTAAATGGGCTCATATGGACTTGAAAATTTACCCTAAGGAGCAAAACTAAAAAACATTTTTGGTCACAAAAGAATCATCTCAATACACTGCATAGTTTGGGAGTTATTAAAGTTTTTGTCTTAGGAAATTTCTCCAATGCAGCTTCAAATTCATATATAAAAACCTTATAGGCCCTAAAACAACTCAAAAAATTTATGAACCAACATCTAGTGGGATTGACATTGTAGATCTATTCAAGAGATTTCTAACGATATGTTATAATAGCCAATCGAACACCTAAATCAAAATTTATGGCCTCACGAAGTTGCCCCTCTAAAAAGTGAATTTCATTAAAATTTCTTCCTAGGCTAGAAATCAAATGGCGAGACTTTTGGCACCAAAAAAAAAGATAAAGTTGAACTTTGTAGAGAATTCTAGGGTGGTTATTGGTTAAAATAAAATGGTTAAGTGGGGGTTGTAAAAGGTGGCTCCAATAATACAGATTGTGGCTCTAAATAATACATTTTGTTTTCCTAGTTGATTTTGGTGTAATGAATCAAGCCCATGAGGTTGTAGCATGTAATTTTTGAATCTATAATTTCATTTTCTAAAAATAATTGAAAGTTTTTTTTTTTTTTTTATCTTGCATCTTTTGTGTTGGTTTCTATTGTGGTGATTTATGTGGGTTTCAAGTGGTGTGGCCCTCATCAAGTGTTATCAGAGCAATCATTCCTGAGTCTGCAACAGAGCATCGAATGTGAGGTAGATGCAATAGGACTTTTGAGTGTGGTTTGAGTTAAAGATGCCTCCAATAATTTCCTAGCATGGAAAAGGTTGAGGCTGAGGTGGTGGACAAAGAGATCCACCTAGAGATAAAATCAGATCCCTTAGAAGGAAATTAGAAGCCTTGCAATAAGAGGTTCAAAGAAGAAATGTGCATTGAGAAAGAGATGATATTGAAGAGGAAATGGAAGAGGAAATGGAAGAGGAAGAGCAATATCTAATGCATATTGGAGAAAGAAGATTTTTTTGAGCAATCTCAAGCATTGGGAAGAGACCTAAAATGGAGGTTTCAACTTTTAGTGGAAGTCTGAATCCTAAAGAATTGATAGATTGGATCAATGACATGGAGGAATTTTTTGAGTTTGAGGAGATTGAAGATCCTCATAGAGTGATTTTTTCAAAGAAAAAATTGAAAGGTCATACCAATATATGGTGGAAAGAGGTCCAGATAGAAAGAGGAAGACAAGGGAAAGACAAAATTTCTAGATGTGACATAATGGTGTCAAAATTGAAGAAACAATTTATTCCAATTGATTATGAATTTGAGTTGTTCAAGAAGATGCAGAGCTTGAGGAAAGGAATAAGGATGGTGAAAGAATATACAGAGGAATTTCACAAGGTCTTGATTCAGACAGGACATTCTAAGACGAATAAAGAGAAATTTTCATGTTATATTAATGGGCTAAAGCCAAGCATATAGGAAGAATTGGCAAGTTGGTAAGAATGACCACAATTGAGGACACTTATCAATTTTCTCTAAAGGTTGAAGGACTAAAAAAGAGGTTTAAGAAAAAACAATGAGGTGGAGGCCATGGAGGAAAGGTTGGTGGATGGTCATATGGAGGTTAAAATGAATATCAAAAGAAGGGTGAAGGATCCAATAGCAGCCAGAACCAAAAAGGAGATAATACATGTCATCCTTGTTATCATAATAATGGAGACCAAAGAGGAAGAGGAAGATCTAGACAAGGATCAGGAAGAGGAGGCTTTTTTCGAGCCTATTTCCAGCATGGAGAAGAAGGACATAGAGCCTATGAGTTTCCTCAACATCAAGGAAGGACAAATAGAAGACCTGAGGGTAATGCATGAGTTGCACATGTAGATGAAGATGTTGAGTCTTCACATTCTGAGGATGTAGAAAGAGGAGAGTTTCTTGTCACTATAAGAGCCTTGTTGAATGAGGCAAAGGAATCAACTCAAAGGAATAATTTTTTTCACACCAAATGTAAGTGTGAAGGTAAAGTTTACAATGTTATTATTGATGAAGGTAGTACTGGTAACCTTGTTTTAGAAGAGATGGTTAGTAAGTTGTGGTTGGAGAGAAGAAGGAATCTGAATCCATACCAGATAGCTTGGTTATAGAAGGACCATAAGGCTTTGGTAAATGAACAATGTCTGGTAAAGTTCAGGATTGGAAATTACCATAATGAGGTATTGTGTGATATTATGCCTATGGATTTTTGTCATATGTTGTTAGGAAAACTGTGGAAATTTGATCAGCGAGTAGTACACGATGGACATGCCAACACCTATTCTTTGAAAAATGATAGAATTTGTCATAATTTGAAGCCCTTAAAAGAGGCAAAGGAAAAGGTATGCAGTAATGCAATAATTTTTTTGGTTGATGGAAGAAATTTTCTAGAAGGTATGAGGCATGAGCACATTTGTTTTGCATTGATCCCTAGACTTGATAAAGAGGATACTAATGAGGTACCTGTAGATGTTTCAAACATGTTGAATGAATTTAAAGATATTATTTTTTGATAACATACCTGAAGGTTTGCCTCTAGTAAGAAATATTAGTCATCAAATGGACTTGATTCCTAGAGCCAGTTTTCCAAATAAGGTAGCTCATCATATGACTCCAGTAGAGAGTGAGGAGTCGAACAAAAAAGTGCAAGAGTTGTTGCGGATTGGATTGATCAAGGAGATTTTGAGTCCATGTATAGTGCCTACATTGCTAGCACCAAAGAAGAATGGAGAATGGTGTATGTGTACATATTCTAGATCCATCAACAAGAT
Source organism: Sequoia sempervirens (assembly GCA_007258455.2). Classification (NCBI taxonomy): domain Eukaryota; kingdom Viridiplantae; phylum Streptophyta; class Pinopsida; order Cupressales; family Cupressaceae; genus Sequoia; species Sequoia sempervirens. The sequence continues at coordinate 266,847,230 of VDFB02105785.1, forward strand.
CACCATCAAGTATAGATTTCCCTTGCCCAGAATGGATGAAATTATGGATTGTTTGAGTGGAACTGAGTACTTCATGAAGATAGATTTGAAGAGTGGATATCACCATATCCAGATTAGAGAAGGAGATGAATGGAAGATAGCCTTCAAAACCAAGGAGGGCTTGTACAAGTGGTTAACCATGCCTTTTGGGCTAACCAATGCACTAAGCACATTTATGCAGCTTATGAATGAGGTATTGAAATAATTTTTTAGGAAAATTTGTTATTGTTTATTTGGATGATATTTTGATTCTCAGTAAGACATTGGAGGATCACTTGATGCATATCCAAAGAGTTTTTGAGAAGCTAAGGGAGGAGAAGTTGTTGATTAATTTGAAGAAATGTAGTTTTGTGAAGAGAGAGTTGGTGTATCTAGGATTTTTTGTCTCGGCAGAGGATCTTAAAATGGATCTGGAGAAGGTGAGAGCTATCATTGAATGGCCTACACCAAGGAATGTTACAAATGTAAGATAATTTCATGGTCTAGCAAGTTTTTGCAGAAAGTTTATTAAGAATTTTAGTAGTATTTGTGTACCTCTAATTGAAGTGATGAGAGGTGATAGAAAAGAGTTTAAGTGGACTACAGAAGAAGCCAAAAATTTTGATATGTTGAAGAAGAAAGTTACATAGAAACCTTTTTTGGCACTTCCATATTTCAATAAGGTCTTTTAGGTAGATTGTGATGCTAGTGGCACTACCACAGGAGTTTTTTTTAGTCAAGAAGGTAAGCATTTTTCCTATTTTAGTGAGAATTTAAATGATGCTAAGAAGAAATATTATGTCTATGATCAAGATTTTTATGCTATAGTTCAGGCCTTGAAGAAATGGAGACACTATTTGTTTCCAAAAGAAATTGTTTTATATACTGATCACTAGGCATTGTAGTATCCCAATAGTCAAGGAAAGTTAAATCAAAGGCACTTAAAATGGGTTGAGTTTTTGCAGAGTTATACCTTCTTTTTTTAAGCACAAGAGTGGAAGGTCAAACAAAGTTGTAGATGCCTCGAATAGAAGGAAAAATTTGTAGATAGAAATGAATATAGAGGTTGTTGGGTTCAATGAACTCAAGAGTTTGTATCTTGAAGATCCAAACTTTGTAGAAGCTTGGAAGGCTTGTTTGGAACCTGTTACATTGGATAGGATGAGATAGTTGGATTTATTAATCCAAGATGGCATGTTGTTTAGAGGAAGCCAATTGTGCATTCAAAGGAGTTCTATGAGAGATAATCTAATCAAGGAGAAGCATAGTGGAGGATTCATTGGACATTTCAGTTGAGATAAGTCCATTTCTCTTGTTAGTGAGAATTATCATTGGCCATAATTACAACAAGATGTGAAGAATTTTGTACAAAGTTGCAGAGTATGTCAAATGGAAAAAGGAACAAGTTAGAATACTGGATTGTATCACCCATTACCTATACCTAAGAGGCCATGGGAGGATATTAACATGGATTTTTTTCTTAGCTTTCCAAGGACACAGAGAGGGCATGATTCCATATTTGTGGTGGTGGATAGATTTTCAAAGATGGAACATTTCATTCATTGTCATAAGACCAGTGATGTTGTTCATGTTACAAAGTTCTTTTTTAGAGAGGTGGTGAGACTACATGGTCTACCAATGAGTATAGTTTCAGACAAAGATACCAAATTTGATGGTTATTTTTGGAGGACATTATGGAAGAAGTTGAAGACAGATTTGAAGTTCAGTTCTACACACCATCCACAAACTGATGGACAAACAAAGGTGGTGAATAGGAGTTTGGGTAGCCTACTAAGATGCTTAGTATGAGATAATCCCAAGGGATGGGATTGGATTATACCATAGGAAAAATTTCCTTACAACAATTTTGTCAACAAGAGCACTGGTAAATCACCATTCCAAATTGTGTATGGGAGTAGTACAAGAACTATTTTTGAACTAAGAAAGATGGATAAGGGTGAGAAGAGTAGTGATGAGGCTGAATATTTTGCTAAGAACCTAAATAATTTGAATGAAGAGGTGAAGAAACATATCAATAAGTTGAACTCACAATATAAGGCTAAGGGAGATCAAAAAAAGAGGTATAAGGAGTTATAGGGAGGAGATGAAGTCATGGTTCATTTGCGAAAGAAAAGGTTTCTAGTTGGTACATACAATATGTTAAAGATGAAGAATTTTGGACCATGCAAGATCCTAAAGAATCATGATTCACGAGATGCATGTGAGGTAGAAATATCTGATGAAATTCATATTGTTGAATATCCAAGATACTGAGAGGGGGGTGAATTAGTATCTTCTTAAACATTTTGAACAAATATCATGCAATTACTTTGATGCATATAATAGCAAATATAAATAGGAGCATTAACAGAATATGAAATCACACAACACATGAACACCAATATTTTTACATCAAAAACCCAAAATGGGAAAAACCACAGTGAGTGTTAGCTCACAATATAGTATAACCGGTTATAAAATATTACAAAATGGGGTGGATCACTACCAGGACTCACTGTCCAAAATGAGAGGATCGCTACCTACAGAATTATAATGACAGAATGGCTTATAGCTAGGAAATGAATTGATAATGTACACCTAACAAGTGTTGATTCAATTCCAATGAAGCTCAGTAAACTAACTTGACACACTTCATCATATTTGCATTATCAACTACTTCTTCATCACCATCAAACTCAAATCTATTTAACATATATAGCTAATGCATTCGCAAGCATCAATTCAATTGGCCCAATTAGATGCAACTCTTATTCATCAATACCAACTGTAGGCCTCAATATTTCACAAAAAAAATCCAAAAACAATTCAAATGTTTAGCATGCTACATTATTTCATCATGGACCTAAGATAGGTCACACATATATTCGCAAGAAAAAATGAATTCACCATTATATCATCTATCCATTAGGTCAGCCAAAGATAGACCTAATAGAAACAAACTATAACAACAGAATAATGCCAATACAACATACAAGCATCTGAGTACATGAGATTCTGAATACACATGCTTCCAACATCCATACACCATCTCCAAAAACCACAAGCAACAATAATCAACAACAAAAGATTGTGGACCAAAATACCAGAGGATGATAACTGCATACCAATTCAAATACTGGTCCAGAATACTAGATCAAACTAAGACTTAATCTTGTAGTTGCAACTCATATAACATGGTGACATCAATAACAACACAAAACAAAAAAATGAGATGTTCTTCATTCTTCCAACAATCTCCCCCTTTGTCATTGATGGCAACATGTGCCAAAAATTTACAAGACCTCTAAGTACAACACTTCTCCCCCTTCACCAGTATTTTATTTCTCTATCACTCTTCACTCCCCCTTTGACATCAAGGGCAAAGGGTAGCCCAACAGAAAATATGAAAAAAAAGAAAAAACAAACATTAACTGAAGGATGAAGAGCCTTGAAGCTCCTTAAGAATACCTTGCCATGCAGGTTTACCATTCTCCCAACTTTTCTTTGCAAAAATCAACATCGTGTTCAGGGATTCCAAATCCATTATACTTTCCTCTACTTCATCTCGAGTACTAGGAGTCAGGTTTATCTTTCCAAATTTCTCTATAGTTTCTAAAGCATTGGCAACTCAGTTGTACTCCATCCTCACAAGATCACCTAATTGGCCAATTTTTTGATGATTTCTTCCTTTTTCTTCTGTAAAATAAAGAATTTGTCTCTATGATCCAAGATGGAATTCCAAGCTGATCTGTCTCTATCCTTGGATGCATTGTAGGTACCAGAGAGAGTAGTCAACTGGGACTCAATGGATTCCATAACATTTTTAATACTCTGAGTGGAATTTGGCCACTTCAAACAAAAAGAAAAGACAACATTGGCTTCAGTCTCACATATCTGCATAGATTCCATATTTATCTCAACATTAGTGTGTTCCAAAGAACACTTGTCATGCAATACCAATAACCTTTTCTCTACCAGCTTCTCCTCAACCTCTTGTTTAGTATTCTCACCAAGAAAGGAGGCATACTCCTTAAAGGAGTCCAATAACAATCTCATATTTTCTATTGGAGTGAGAGATGTATCAATTGGCATACTAGGTGTTGTCTCTTGTAATTCCTTAAGAGAATATTCAATCATTTTTGTTCCTTTCTAGTGTGTCTCTAGAATCTCTCTTCTTCTAGATGCATGCAATGCATCGCCCAATACCTACTTATGCATAGGAGAAATTTAATCTAGATCCACACTGCCTTGAATCACAGGAAGTTGTAAAAGCTTTGGAGGAATCATCAGCTGGAATTTTATTTTCTTACATAGCAAGCCTTTCAACACATCATCACCAAAGGAGGATTCTTTGTGAGATCTCAAAGATTCTACAACCTACTTTAGATTTTCTTCATTCTTCCTAGAAGATTCCTCATTTTTCTCTTCTTCCTTGTCTTTCTCTTCTTCCTTCTTTTCTTCTTCCACCTTCTCTTCTTCTTCTTCTTTCTCCTTTTCCTTTTCTTCTTTACCCTTTTCATCTTCATCCTTGTATTCATCCATGTTTCCTTCTTTATCATTTCCTTCACTTTCACCTTCATCTTTCTCTTCCTCAGCATTATCTTTTTCATTATTATCATTTTCACCTTCAATGTGCTCTAAAGGAGCATCATCATTTTTTTCAGGCTCAGCTTCACCCTCATCCTACATCTTCATTTTCAAAGGATCATTTTCAACACCTATGTCTAGAGGGTTATCTGTATCGATTGTACTAGGAGGAATATCTTCCTCAACATTTTCAAAAGAAACTTCTTCACTAGTCTTAAGTGAAAAACCAAGCATGCCATATTTCTCAGTCATATCCTAGATTACTTTTGCAGTTTCCTTCCTTATCTTCTTTATTTTCTTTTTACCCCTTGTCATCAAAATATTCACTCTTTTCTTCATCTAGAACATATCTAAACATATTTTTTTCAAGGTTTTTAGATTATCTGGGGTCAAAGAAAACCCAATTTAATCAAATGCATCATTCCAAATTTTCTCTTCGAATTCAACATCCTATGATCTCCTTTTCATCAGGGCTACCCACATTTTCTCATGAACATTTTTCTTCACATCATCTCACTTTACATCCAATGTGATAACATATTGAATGGTAGCTAAAATTAGAGTTTTCCTATCCTCTTTTCCAACTTGATCATAATATTTTGTTGTAGCCTTTAGCATGTTTTCAAAATATAGCAAAGAATTGAGTGTTTCCTCTAATTTGAAATGGTGGCCAGAACTTATCGAAATGTCCTTTTTTTCTCCTTGGTCTGGAAAGGCTTCTATAGACTCCTTAGTTTTATTCAACTCTAGTTTGGTGTGCACATGAACACCAAACTCATGTTCTTCCTCTTCATCAGAAGATGATACAATATGCACTCTTTTAGAACCAATACCGGCTTCCTCAGAAGCACCTTCACTAGAGGATAAACTTCATCTTCTTTTCCTTACCAATTTTTCTTCAGGATCCTCCTCCTCTTCATCTTGATCATTAGTGACACTAAGTTTTTTTCTCCCTTGTAGCTTTTGCTTTCTTTCCTCTTTTCCCAGGAACCATCGAAGGAGTTTCTTTCCTTTTCCCAAATCTTGTAGTGGGTCTGAAAGAACCTGAGCCTTTACCTTTATCAGTAGTACTGGGTTCAACTTTCACTACAGGGGCTACGAAGGGTTTAGGAGTAGTCCTGTCGGATCTCCTTAGACTTTGTGATTTGACACACTTCATCATATTTTTACTTCCTCACATTTGCATTATCAATTACTTCTTCATCACCATCAAACTCAAAGCTATGCAACATATATAGCTAATACATTTGCAAGCATCAATTCAGTCAGCCCAATTAGATGCAACTCTTATTCATCAATACCAACTGTCGGCCTCAATCTTTTACAAAAAAATTCCAAAAACAATTCAAACGCTCAACACACTACATTATGTTGGCATGGACCTAAGATAGGTCACACATATATTCACAAGACAAAATTAATTCACCATTATATCATCTATCCATTAGGTCAACCAAAGATAGACCTAATAGCAAAAATGCAACAAAATAATGTCGATACACCATACAATAATTTGAATACGTGAGATTCTGAATATATGTGTTTCTAACATCCATACACCATCTCCCAAAATTGCAAGCAACAATAATCAACAGCAAAATATTGCAGACCAAAATACTAGAGGATGATAATTGCATATCAGTTCAAATACTAGTCCAAAATACCATATAAAACTAAGACTTAATCTTGTAGTTGCAACTCACATAACATGGTGACATCAATGAAAACATAAAACATCAAAATGAGATGTTATTCTTCATTCTTCCAACACATATTTCACCTATGTTTAACATTTCATATTTAACAGAATATCATGAAGGAGGAATTGATGAAGAAATAATAGAAGCATAGTGGAATATCCCAGCACCTACTTTAGAAAAGGGGGAGATCAAAGAAATTCTGAATAGTTGTGTGGGTAGAAGCACAAGAAATAGGCAATATGCAGAGTACTTGGTGAAGTGGACAGGAAATCCTATTGAAGATTCATCATGGTTGTCTGAGGCTAAGGTTAACCGTCTTGGTTTTCCTCTAACTCCTGAGAAGTGACAAGGTCACTTTTCAAATTACCATGGGTGTCTAATGCAGGAGCATCCAATGGTGTAGGTCCATCTTGCATCACCCAAAATAAATATTTTTCCTTAATTTCTTTAGTTTTTTTTAGTTCCATGATTGCACTTAAGGGGTGTAAGATAGTCAGGATTCAAAAAAGGCAAAAAATTGTCACTTACTATTTTTAGTGATTTTTCCTAAACGGGCTCGTATGGACCTAAAAATTTACCCCAAAGAGCAAAACTAAAACATTTTCGGTCACGAAAGAATCATCTCAATACCCTGCATAGTTTGGGAGATATTAAAGTTTTTCGTTGTGAGAAATTTCTCCAATGTAGCTTCAAATTCAAATATGAAAACCTTAGAGGCTCTTAAACAAGTCAAAAATTTGACAAACCAACCTCTAGTGGATTCAACATTGTAGATCTCTTCAAGATCTTTTCAATGATATGTTATAATAGCCAATCAGACACCCAAATCAAAAGTTATGGCCTCATGAAGTTGCCCCTCTAAAAAGTGAATTTCATTCAAATTTCTTCCTAGGCCAGAAATCAAACGGCGAGACTTTTGGGGCGAAAACAAAAGGGAAATTTAAACTTTCTAGAACATTCTAGGGTGGTTATTGGATAAAATAAAAGGGTTAAATGGGGGTTGTAGAAGGTGACTCCAATAGTGCAGATTGTGGCTCTAAATAATAAATTGTATTTTCTGAGTTGATTTTGGTGTAATGAATCAAGCCCATGAGGCTGTAGCATGTAAGTTTTGAATCTATAATTTTATTTTCTGGAAAATAATTGAAAGTGAGTCATTTTTCTATCTCGTATCTTCTGTGTTGGTTTCTATTGTGGTGGTTTGTGTGGGTTTTGAGCGTTGTGGCCCTCGTCAAATAGGTAGGATATAAGAACAAAAGCACATGTAAAATGGTCACTCCCAAATTGGGAAAGATAATGAATATGATCCTAATGGAAAGATAAGGATTATACTAATATCAAAAGGAAATACAAGATAAATTAATCACAAAGGTCTCAAATTGTGATCATAAGAAAATCATGATAGAAATAATAAGGTATAGTAACACAAGCATGGAATAGAGATATGAGAACTTGGAAAATCACATAAAGTGATTAATATGATCCATTTAAGTGAGTATGAATAACAATTATATGATATTTAAGTTCATAGGTCATAATAAAGGTAACATAAAAATTATAGTGGTCATGGAACATAAGATGCAGAATGGTAGTATGTAAGCAATGAATAAGTGAACAATAAAAAGTGTTCAATCAAAAAATAAAGTATGTAGAAATACATGGACACTAACAAGGTAGCATAATTCAATATGAAAGTGACACATAAAGAGATCATAGGTGCTAAACATAAAAGAAGATAAGGACAATGTCTCCCAAGTGGGGGAAACAAAGTGTAAATAGTAGTATAGCAAGTGAAAGAAGAATAGTTAAAACACAACAATCATAATATATAAGGTGAAATGAATATAGGAGAAACACAAAAAATAAAGAATAAATTAAAGAAACAAATATCAAATATCAAATGGAAATGAAAAATATAGGCATATAGATATAGGACTGCTCAATACCTCATGACACAAAGTTGGTAACATCCACCTCTAAGAATTCATCCTCTTCCTAAAGGTTTCATGGTACTCTTCTTCTTTAGTTGCATGACTTTAATTTTAAATCATGTGTTTCTTCTTTATAAAAGTTTTTACTCTTTGTAAACACACTATTAATAGGTATAATATGAAATATTTCATTATTTAGTCACTTTATGGCATCTTTAGAGGTGCTTTTGTAGCAACATTTTGCATCTATTGCACCACAATAATTATCTTTGGAATCCATGTAGTAATTTTCTTCATATAAACACCAAGAGATATACATTGTTGGTTCATTTACCTTCGTTGATGGAATAAATAATGATTTTAGCTTAGCTTAGTATTTTAACCATTCTTGTTCTTTCTACTCCTTTTTCACTTCTAATTAAAATTGATACCTCATAAGATATTATTCTCTTTCATATGGAGGTTCATTGTGAGTATTTCAAATAATTTAGCTCAATTTCACGAGAGGATCATATGGATCTCATGCATTCTTTAAAATTCGACTTTCTTGAATAAATTTTATGTATTGATGCATAATATAAGGTACAATTTCCAAGTGTTCCAACCAAGGTCTACCAAGTAATATAGAGAATCTATAAAAGTAGAGATAACATTGCATAATATTTATACTTTCTTAGGCATAAAATAACCAAAATAATTTATATTGAAGATAAATTAATAGTTATAAAATACATTTAGAAATTTAGAATAAATTGCAAATCACTTTTATATTTTTTAAATTAGAAATTAGGATAAAATTATATATAAAAATGAAATTGCAAAGATGAGCCTAAGGGTGGGTAGGGTTAGAAAAAGTAAGTTTATGTACTGAATCAAAACCTATCAACTAAGTGGAGGTTACAAAGTACTAATAAGAAAGGGAAAACAAGTCTTAAGAAAATAGAGAAATATATATAGCATAAAATTATAGCTATTCAAGGCTATAATTGGGTGAGAATGTAAGGGGTGTAAGATAAGTTAGGTTCACCAAAAAAATATGGAAATAAAATATCATAAATCTAAATTAATTAAATAGAAGTCATCAATAAGCACAACTTAAGCTAGACTAATGAGAGTTGGATAGTTGCAATAAATGCGTGAAAATTAAATGCTATGTCTAGGAAAATTTAACTCTAACATCAATGATGAAGGAATGTTGTTGATAATGTTCTAAATTGAATCCCACCTCTATAAAATTAATGGCTTTGATTTAATGACAATTGTAGGATCTAAACTAGCATAAAAATAATGAAGTTCGATCATAAACATTGTGGTTTCAATCCTAACTATTGCAAATTTGATCTAGTGTATGAAATTCATTTGTGTTGCAAGAGATTGGACTAGCAAAATAAAGAAATGTATGCCTATGCCTCTATAATATCTAAATTGTCAAGGTGGTTTCTAAGAAAATCATTTATGGGTTTGTTGACTCAAAGGTGAATGAGTTCTCCTATGTTAACCCTTTTAACATTTTGGTTTAATGACAATAAGTGATATCAAAGACAACATACACAAAAAATGTAGACCGCCTATTTGATGATGTAGTGAATTAGATTATTTGTTTCTTTTAAAAATCAAAATACATTCTAATGATTTTCTCTTTGATGTCATATGTGATCTCTTGAAATTAAGTACACATTGAATGTCCTTGAGTATCATGACATAGAAACATGTCACACAAAGATGTGTCAAATTAGCTCATAACAACTAGTAGAGGGGGTGAGAAAGTTAAAACTTGAATATCATTATTTGAATTTTGGAATCATTCTCATAAACTTGAATTAAGTCAATTATAAGATACTCTAAAATGATTCTTAAATTAAAATGATAATCTCAAATATATGAAAATAAGTATAAACAATTATTAAAATTGTATAATTAGAAAAAACAAATATAAATGAAAATCAACCCATAACTCAAAAATAACATATAAATATTCCACTTATCAAATTAAGACATTCCACTTAAATAAATACAATAAATTTTTCAAAAAAGGTGCCTTTACAACTTGTAGCTTTCAGAGAACGTGTAAATAAATTGCAGATAGGACAAATAATAATCCACTACTTGATGTCATACACTAACATCTATAAAAATTCTGCTGCTTAAAAGAAAAAAACCTTTCTTTGTCTCCCATGATATAAATTGTGATAATGATTTCCATTCTAGTCAATTGACATTAGGGATTATTTTCAATTTCCATTTAGTATGTCAATGTCAAAGACAAGGAGTAACTTTGTTAAAGATAAGAGACTTTCTGGTATGAAAATGAGACGTTGCCAAACTTTGTTATGATTTTCTTTTTGAAAATTAATGTGCTTGACTTTATTGCAAAATGAGGGTGTTGCCAAACCTTTGCAACTTTGCTAATCATTATCAGTACATAATCCAAGTTGCTTATTTTAGATTAAGATTTTTCTATTATTTTATTTTTTTGGATTCCATCATATATTGTCATCCATCTAATTCAATATAACTTTCCATCTTGAAAGTCATCAGAATTACTTTTATGTTCTTTTTGAATGTAGGTTTTGAACCTTATTTAATGTGGTTTTTGTTTTTTTATAAATAAGATCTTTTTTAAGTTAATTAAATAAATGGTGAACTAAATAGTGACAATTATAGGGTCTATTTTGAACCGCTTGGGGTGGAGCCCAAGTGCCACAACATAGACCTAGGGTAGGGAATTGCAAATCTCGAGATCAAGAACAATTGGATAGAAATCTAAACTCATAATAGGGTGAATGTGTAAAAATAGGTACAATTAGCATTGGGATGAGGTCAAATGTAGGGGAATATGTGTAAGTAAAAATAAATGGAGATGAATAAGGATCAAAATAATCCAAACTTAGCACAATAGTTTGTCACTTGTTGATATGTAATTATTTTACATTATTATATTAAATAGTAATCAAAACTAAATGGAAATTGGCACATGAGTGTGAAAAATTTATCATTACATTTTGTCTTCACTTTGAGGTACTTGGAATTTAGATTGAGAAGATTACATAGTCAATCATATATTGTAGGGTCACATGTACTCCATTTCCTCTAGTATTGCTTAGGTTACATGTATTGTTTAGGTTATTATAGGATTTAGAAGGTTGTCGTAGGAATTCAATAGACTACTATCTAAGTATTAATAGGATATTATAGATTTTCTTTAAGTTATTGTGGACATGTAGACATGTTTTTAAGTGCTTCTAACATATTTTAGATGTTAAGTTTGTACATAATTGATAATAATTCTCTTGAAGAGTCTTTGTATACCTTATGTAGATCATGTAATGATGCTTAACATAGCACAATAATATTCCATATTAGCACTACCAATATATATCCCATGATGAATTCTTTAAAGGGAAAAGATATGTCCCAATGATGTGGGGATTTGATTATAATGCTCACCTTTATTCTCTAGTCACATAGCACATGACCACGTGATAGTTCTATGCAAAAACCAATATAAATTGGAGTTAATAACATTGTGGTACACCTAAGAACAACTAAGTAGGGAAAGTAGAGCATGTGCATCCTATGAAAATGCTTGTGCATGGGTGATTGTGATTGTTATACTATTACATTCATATATATATATATATATATATGAGAGTAATTGTTTACTAAATGAATGTCTTATTAACAAATTCTTGTCAAATTATACATTTGAGGTTAACAAAAAATATTTTGTATTACTAAGATAGCAAAAAATAATAATAATAATTGTGTAATTAGATCTTTTACATTATCTATCAAATTATTACTGAATAAAAAAAATATATTATAATATTCTTCATTCTATTTTCTTATGGATTTGTATTTTCTCTTTATTCTTCCATATGTAGCCTTGGTTTGTCAATTTGAGATTGATTGACCTACTATAAATGAATGGTTTTGCAATCCTCGCCTTTCATTCTTGTGCTTTTGTTTATTTCAATTCATGACTATGGATTTTATGTAAATTAGCCATATGTGGATAAGGGACTTTCATTTTTTATTTCACCATTTAAATAGGATTTATTTTAAAGTTTTTCATTTCTTTTTTTATACAAATTATAAAGAAAATTGATTGAAGATTCTATAAAGAGCTAGCTTCTAAAATATTAGAGGTTATCTCACAACTCATATCCCACATTTGCAATGTTTCCCATGTTGATGTAGGTTTAAAAGTGAGTGTGCATTTGATAATAAATATTTTTGGTACACATAATCAAACATGAGTCAAAGGATTTGGTCTACATCTCATTTGATCTTTGTTGTACATTTTTATTTTTGTTAGAAAATCATAAAAATATCTTCTCATTTTAAGCATGAATTTTCCATCTAATGACTCTATTTGTGACTTCATCTAAGATCTCTACTTTTGTAGACCATGGAATCTCATAATATCTATGTGCATTTAAATATTTTGGCAAGAAATTTACCATTTCTATCTTGGTATTTAAGTGGTCCATTGCAACAACAAGGGTGTCATATTTTGGAAGTAGTTTTGAGAGTATTACCTCATTTCTATGGGGATAGGTATGTTTCTCTTTTAGTATCACAAATCTATGTAACACTCATCATATCACTTCTGAAAAAAAATTATCTCAAAGGTGAAGCATAGGAATGGTATACAACCTTAAAACCTAGTTCAATTGCAAGTTGGGATCAATTTAGTAATCACCTCTTTAATTGGTTCTATGAACATGAAATATTATTAGATTAATTATACTAAGAATCAATTAAGAAACTAAGCAATTAACCTAATTAGATCATATTTCTAGTGAAATTCTCACAAATGCTAACTAATATATGCCATTAAACATGAAATAACATTTTAAATTCAAAGGAAACATCTAATTAACACAAGCAACCTCGTCAAAACCTCATCTAGTTACGGAGCTCTTAAAAACTGGTTGTAATGGGTTTTGGGGCCCCATCATAACCTGCTTGACCTCTAATCAAAAACACAAGTAAACCTCATCCCATTGGGGGATTTGATGCAGGAGCATCCATGGTTGGTGGGCAATCTTGCATCAACCAAAAAAAAAAGAGGTTATTTAATTTTTTCTTGCAATTTTTGGCTTGAGTTGAGTGTGCATTTTCATTTCATGTTAATTTGGCATTTGAATTGCATTTAATTCAAATTCCATGTGTTCTCATTTAATCCCCTTGAAAATTGCCAATTTGACATAGTGGAAAATTGTCAAATTTTGCCATTTTTAAGAAGTGAGTTGGAAAATTGTTGGAAAAATCATGTGAACGTGGGAATCTTGGACAAATAATGTATTTTTAAAAAAAAAATTTGGCTCCTAAAAATTAGGGGTTATGGAGTGAAGTGGCCCAGTCATGGAGAGTTGGTTTTCTATTTTTGTGAAGATTTGTAACTCCCGGGTTGAGGAAACAAAAGGGAATAATGCAAGAAGGAAAAAAGAAATAATATAATATGATTTTTATATAATTTTGTGGGGAAGCTACAGCATAGGGTCGTTCCATCTTGTGAGATATCAAAAATTGAAAATCCATTCTCATTTTTTGGGGGGAAGATTTAGGGAAGGTTGTTTATGGGTTTTCTAGCTTGGCTAGTTTGGCAATTTTTAGAGAGGAGGAAGGGGGGATTGAACAAGGTTGAAATTTGGCTTCTTGTGGTTGAATATACATTTTATTGTTGTATTTTTATAGGTCTGGAGCAGCAAGGAGTTTGGGACTTTGTTTTTGTGTTTTCTTCAGGTTGCAACTTGTTTTAGCAGGTTTTGCTTGCAATTTTGTAGTGCATGTGAGCACATTGGAATCTTGAATGTATGAATGCATATTGGATGTAAATTTCATATTTCTAAATATTTTTTCATGTTGTACACAGTCCTTTGAGACTGATTTTCAAGTGTATTTCAGATTCACAAGTTAATGTAGAAAGTTGTGTGTAATTTTATTGAGAAATTTCTGAATTGATTTGTCTCAAATTCCTAGCTTCAGCAAGTTGTTTTGAATTTATTTGAGGAGTGTTGTGAGGATTTTGAATTCATAAAATCCTTCTTAATCAGGATTAGTGTTGATTTGGTGTGGAATGTTCAACATTTTCCTAATCCCATTGTTGTAGCAAAGCTTGGATGACCTTCAATGGTGTAATTGATAGAAATGGATGAATGCTCTCAAAGGTGAATATGAAATTGGCTATAGTTTGATTACTCAAATGCTTTGTGGATGATATTCTTATAGAAATAAGGACTATTTGTAGGCTTTTTGGTTGAATCAATGGCTAGGAGTGAATTAGCTAATCAAGGGATAGAATTCAAAGATGAGAGATGGCATGGATCAAGGATCAAATCCATGGATGAGATTGAGTATTGACTTGGATCAATGATTCTAATCAAGGGTCCAAATTGCTTGAGACAATTGCAATCCCATAATTTTAGGGAGATGGAAAAGATATTTCCATTTGGAGGGAAATGTTTGAATTTAAATTGGAGGAATATTCCATTAAAATATTCTTTCAGTGATTAGAGGAATTAGAAGATATTAGTCAATTAAATAATTAAGAAACTATTTAATTGTACAAAGGGAGAGAATTTAGGATTTAATTAAAAAATTAAGATCATTTAATTAAAAAGTGGGATTTATGACATTCAATTAAACAATTATGATTATTTAATCAAATAGGATGAAAATTAGCATGAAAGAGGTGAATTAATCAAAAAAAATTAATTACTTGATTAATAGAAGAAAATGATGAATTTAATTAAACAATTGATATTATTTAAATAAATAGACAAAAAATGATCAATTTAGAGTAGAAATGGTGTTAGTAAATGAAATCAAAAGCATGATATTGATCAGGACAATTTTAAGTGTCTACAGGTTCCAAGAAAAAATAGACACGAGATCTCTTTTTCAATATTTCATGCATGGCAATCAAAAGTTACCTCACAAAATGTATATATGATTAATGCATGGAAGAATTTTTTAATTAGTGTCAAATTTCCACCATGTTTTACATTTTTATATTCTCTAAGAGCTTTAGTTTCTAAAATTGCTACCACGATACAAGTTCTAGGAGGTGAAACCTTTCTATAGTCATGTGATTTAGCTATTAGATTTTAAATGGTCCTCATGGAAGCTAGGAATCTACCTCCTCTACCAAGAAAATCATTCATTACTTGTAAGAATATCCCTTCCCAAGCTATTCCATATGATGAAATACAAACATAGAAATTATATGCCCACCTCCCTACTAATTTCATAGATCATAAGAAGGTGGTTGAAATGAAAAATATTCTAGAAATTTTTTCTCATAAGCTTGATGAGATAAAAGGAAAACATATTTATCAAGTTAATTCTAAATTCATTCCTCAAAACTCATAAGAACTACAATATGCATAAAATTTTCATCTACGAAATCCCTTCCTCATTCATAGAAAATGATTAAATTTGATTAAATTTATTAAAAGTTGTGCTTATCAAACTCCTATAGTTTGAAAGCTAATTTGTAGCAAATTGAAGTACTAAATAATGTGTTTTGTTAGTTGGGTGTCAAAGAGGAAAATTTTGAGAGCTCTAGTTTTAGAGATCAAAAAATCAAAGGAGATAGTATTTGATATTCTAGTACTTCCAACTAATCATGAGCATTATGTACATGTGAAAAACTTGGAAGCATGTATGACAATGTCACACCCTCTTTATTTTGGGCCATTTTAGAGGTTTTCTCATGCCTTTTATGAGGTGGATGAGATTACAATGTAGATGTTCCATACTAAATATCATGAAATACAAAGAGATCTTGTGCAATATCATATAGAGGTATAATCAAATGAAGAATATGATGAGGAATATTTTAATGATGATGACTTCACACCTAGTATAGGAGCTAAAAAGTACACAAATAATGATGAAAACTATATATATCTCATTTAGAGGAAGAATATTTTTAGGACATTACCAAGAAGAATGAGGGAGTTTTAAGTGTTAAATAGTATAAATCCTTGAGCACAAAAAAAAGAGTAATACCTTGTGGAGAAGAAATCAAGTATAGAGGAACTTATCAATGATGATGATGATATAGATAGATATTTTGCTGCAATAGAGGATGATTATTTTATTTGGCATACAATGATGTTCCTTTATCTAATTTTAAAGAGAAAATATGGAAAGAGATCACTAGTGACCTTGTAAATGATCAAGAGGCTAATATTTTTATAAAATCAACCAATTTTATAAAGGAAAACAAAAATGATATGACAAAGGAATGCTCACTTTTTGATAGGAAAGAGTATGTATACATGTAAGAAAATGAGTAAATTTTTTGAAGAAGATGATTCTAGGCTCAATTTAGGTTCCGTGTTTATCAATTTCAATTATCATTTAGCTCTTATTTGACTCGGTACATCAAAGGACAAGGATAAGTATAAATTTATTATTTTCATTTCAAAACAAGAGATCCTAAAGCATCATATCAAGATCTAGATCAATGCATTTTGAATATGCATACAAAGAGGTTTTGAACTATCACTAGGAGTTACATGGTAATCTCAAACTCAATTTTGGAATTTATCTAAGCTATGTAGATCATGATAAGTATAAAATAAATGGGTTCAATATCATGAAGTCATTCATTCTTGATTGCAAGGAATATTTTTTTCTTCATTAAAATTTCAAACTTTCTTCACTTCATACAAATAATAAAAAATAATTCATATCAAAGAAACCAACAAGATGGAACAAAGACATGAGCACCAAAATAAAAAGAGGTAAATAGATACCATTTACTTTTGTTCTTTTTTTCATTTTTTTTTTTCTATCATAACTTAAAATTTCATTACATGGAGTAAGATCATAAACAAGGGAAGTTAGTTTGCAATCTTGATGAATGACCATATTGTCATATTTTCTACTTTCATCTAATTTAATTTTTTACTTTCAAATTATATTTGTTGTCAAAATAATTTATGTAATTATGGTTTGTGAGTGGAAAATAGTTGTAAATTATGTTAATGTTTTCTTTGAAGTTGAAATCATATGAAGTTTCAATTTGATTTCAATACATGATCAGTTGGTTTCAAATTCAATTGGATTATCAAGTTGGTTGAATTCATTGTAGATTATTTTGACTTTGATACTTAGTGGATTGAAGGAATTTCTTTTGGATCTGACCTAATCCAACACACTTTCCCACAAGATGCCAAAACTACAGTGTTGTTTCTCCACAATCCAATTTTAAACTTTTACTCATTACAAGATATAACACAACACTAAAGAAATCAAAAACATATATTCATACAAATATAAAATTAAATTTTTAATAACTTAAAGAGCTCCCATATCATTAAAGAAGGTGTCTTGAAACTTTCAACACCAATACCAAACATAACAATGAGAAACTATAAGAAATATGGAACAAAATCATACAAATCAACATAGGCCATATCAATAATGGCATAAAATTTTAATTACTTATGCAAGTGTGAAGGGCTAGCACATAGTATAAATGAACCACTACATTATAATATTATTCCATCTTGTTGTCTACCAATATAGCACAAAAATATTTTATTATTCTACTACAAATATATATCTTATGGTGAATTATTTAAAGTGTGAAGGGGTATTAAAATGCCATAAATTAACACAATGATTTGATTGTAACACCCACCTTTATTCTCTTCTCATGTGGAATGTTAAACTCATATTCTCACAAATCCATGTGATAGTTCTATGGAAAAAAATATCAATCAAAGTTAATACATCATAGTATTCCTAAGAAGAAGTAAGTAGGTAAAATAGAGCTTTTTCAACCTATGAGAAGAAAAATATTGTTGACATTTTCATGGGCCAACCAGGACTCAAACCTAGGACCTTCTATTTTCTACTGTAGTTCTCTACCACTAATCTAATACCACCTATAAGACCAACCCATCTTTGGTTTGGATGTGGCTTATTTCCAAATACCTCCTTAATCCACTTGATGGAATGTTTAGGACTCCTAGCTTAGCTTGGCTCTAATACCATATTGGATTTGATTTTTGAACCCCATCGCTCCTTGAAATCACTTGCAACCAAAACACCTATCATAATAAAAAGACAAAGATGAATTTTTCTATGCAACATGAGAATTGTATTGTTGCAAATAATCCCCTTTTTACTTTATTACACTTATGCTAAACTTAGGAAGTATTTTTTATCTCATAACATAGGATGGTGACATTTGTCATAATCCAATAATATCATCACCTAGGATTTCATCTAGATTTATTTTTGCTTTTTCTTTTTCATAGGCATTTATAATTGTAATTGTAATCATAATTTGAGAGATTGTTTGCATCAATATATCTTAGGATGCATAAAAAAAATGTATTTAATCCAATGGTGAGTGCACCATTTTAGAAATTTTACATATAACCACTTTAAAAAGGCACGCCATTAATCACTAAAACAATGACATGGCTTATGGGCCAAGCAAAGGAATATTTTTTTACCTTATGTGAAGATTAATAATTGTATTTGTCTTTTAAATAGACTATATCAATGAAAGCTACAAAAAGGTAGATGATATTTTTTTGAAAGTGGAATCAAAGTTAAAGACTTCAATTAACTATGAAGGAGATTTTGCATTTGAAAAAGGATTTTTTTCAAGTGATTTTTTATTATTCTCTCAAAAAAAACCTATTCTCATTATATATATGTATAGTTAGTTAGTTAGTTAGTTTGTGTGTGTATTATTTTGTTTGAAGGAAGGGGGAAATAACTCTTGAATTATGTATTTAATTTTTTTCAAAAATATTTTGTATTATTGTGGTAGATTTTTTTTAATTGTACAATAAAAAAATTGATATTATCTATCAAATTATCTCTAAATGAAATAACAAAATTTTCTTTATGTCAATTATATTTTACTAATAGATTTTTTATTTTTTATTATTTATCCTTGCATATGTAGCCTTATTTCACATATTTGAGATTGATTAACCTCCTAGAAATGAATGATTGTGAAATTCTTGTCTTTTATTCTTTCAATTTTATTCATTTTAATTCATGATTATGAATTCTATATAAATTAGTTGTGTGTGGATAGGGAATTTTCATTCAATGTTTCGCCATTTATATAAGATTTATTTTCAAGTTTTTCTCTTCTCTCTCCATGAATTTTTTGATGAAAAATCATGTAATATCCTATGAAGAGTACTCTCATAAGTTTTATAACATATTATGAGATTTCCCATGTTGAAGAAGGTTTACTTGCAAGAAAAAAATTTAAAATCAACAATTCATAAAAGAGTTATAGTTCTAGTAAGTAAATGTTTGGATGACTATTATTGTTTTTAGCAATGATGTGCATTTTGAATGAGATGGATAATAAGTGAGTTAGTAAAGCATGCTTCTATAGGTAACTTGGTTGTGGTTTTGATCATTATCATAAATTTTATGAAGATAACTAGTCATTCTTGTAACATAGAAAAAAGTGATCCTAAGTCTAATGCAAAGAGCCTAGGATAAATTGGATCCCTTTTCAAAGGTACATTAGAATGCAAATCAACAAGGTGAATAGATTGACTTTCAACCATGAAGGTGAGTCAATCAAACTTGGATCTGTATCCTCAAGACCTTTGAAATGGACTGGAAATTATTTTGGAATGATTTTCTATGATTGACCTAATTAAGTTATATGACCTAATATGAAAAATGCAAGATTCCAACAATACATAGACTAAAACAATAGTTTGCAGGCAGATTTGGGAAGTGCAGGGGACTATGTACCTATGTAGAAAAATTGGATTCAACCACTATAGGAGGACTTATTCACCAATGGGTGTATAAGTCCCTAATAGGGTGTCATGCTCAACTTTTGGGGTCCTCTAATGGAAGATCTGAGACTTCCATTTCCACCTGTAAATATTTTGGAATGTTCTTGAATAATTATGTGGATGAGTTTCTATGACTTAACAAGATTTAGGGATTTGAATGCAATAATGGATAACTTGTCTTCAATCTTCTTTTAATCCTCTTCAAACCTGAAACTTGCACATTCAAAGAGAGGGAAAGGGTTGTGTCATTTAGGGACTTGCCTCAGTCAAACCTTATGGAAGTGTTTCCACTTCCACAATGGTAATTCCAATGATAAAATGGATAAATGGATAGGAAGGAATGATGAAATCACAAAGTGTTACAACTCACCACCCTTCAATGGCTTCCTTGAAGGACTAGTCATATATCTCCTCAAGGTCTTGGATCTTGCTTGCTTTATTTCTTGAATTGCTTTGGAGACCTACAAAAGGGGCCAGTCTTCTCAAAACAATGATTATATGATAACATAAACTCATATACACTTTGGCATAATGCTTGGATCTTAAATTATATAATAAATCACTAAAATGTTGCTCTTGACTTGCTCTCAACAATAATGCTTGTTCATAAAATCTCCAAGTCTAGTTTCAAATGGTGAAATTACTAGGTATTTATAGGAATTTATTCAATTTACCACCAATTAGATTCCAAAAGTTGACATTTGAAATTGGAATTTTGAATGTTAAAATGTTGACATAGACATGCCCAAAATTGTGTCTTGGCTAAGAAGGGGGACCCATACACACAAGGGTGTATGGGTCTTGGCCCTGATTTCTAGGATATTAAGTGTCAAGGGAAACATATGAGTTGGATGCATTTATTCAATGTAATAGAGCTTCCAAAAATTTTGTAAAATCTTGAGCAGGTCCATGTGCTAATCATGATTTCTCAACTTTTTGTCCAAGGGTAGGTTAGGGTTTTTGGCCTAGAAACCCTCATTTTATAAATTTTCCATCATAAGCCCTTGGGCATTCTTTTTTTTTGTGTTGACTTGTTGGAATTGGTCATTGATCATTTAAATCATGACTTAGGCCTTTTAAAACATTTCCTTTACTGACCCCTTTATCTAGGTCCTTCAGTCGCACTATGCTCTTTATCAACTTAAGTTTCCCCTGATGTTAGCCCAAAATATTTTTCCAAAAGACTTAAGTCCTAAGTTTTAAATCATGAGGGTCGAGTCCCATCAGCCTATTCATGGCCCCTTTTCAAAACTAACATTATTTGCATGTGCATAATGGACAACCGTCTGATCACCAAGGTTAAACAAGGCCATTCCCCGATAGCCTCGCGTAATTAAAATAATGGCTAAACAAAATTCGTGGCATTTGTAGGATTTCAACATGTGTCCTATCAATGTGGGGCTTGGTCTTAGATGATGAACCCAATGCTTCAGGGATTTTTATCTGACGGGTGAGATGCAACGGTGAGATCAAATCTTGGTTGTTCCCTGCTAACTCCGCAAGACTTAAACAATAGTTAATTTGAAGCCATAGGATCAGCGAGCTACTGCCACATAGATTCTACTATTGTTTGAAATGAGTAAAGGTGGGGCTTGGGTGGATGCATTAGTTCCCAACCAGATGAATCCCATTTTCTAGTAATTAGCGAGCGATGGTGTCAAGAACTCAAACCTAATTGACTCAATCTGAGTTGTTCAATTCATCACCTCAATAGGAAATCGATGACCAACTTTTAAAACCAAAAATGTGAAGTCATTAGTTGTTTTCCCCCGTGCAGGTGAGCATTAATGGAATAAGCTTTGTAGGAGTGCTCAATTTGATCCTAGTTCCCGTGAATAATTAATCTCTTGAAATCATTGCAGATGGTAGATATATTTGCATGTACCTGGGTAATTAATGGTGGTGATGTGGACACTGGTGTTTGATCATCTGCTCACTCATGAGACCTTCATTGAGCATTGATGATCAAATTTCTTGATAAATGGGAGGTTTATTGCTTTCGTTTTCACCACTACAATTAAGAACTAAAATTCTCTAAGTCTATGAGAAGAGTTTTCTGCATTTAATAAGTTTTATCCTTTGCAAAATGAGCAAGCTTGTTGCATCACCAGTGTGAAGGTCTCCATGACTCAGCTTACAAGAACCACATGATAATGCACCAAGGAATGAGCGGAATGCACCAAGAATTGTATCAACTCCAAAGGAAGAATGTAAGAAGTATCTTTGTGACAAAAATCCCACATGAGTTGCTATGAGAAGCAACTATAGGTTAAGGAATCAAGTTGTGACCAAAGAGACAACAGAGGCAAATGGAAAGGAGTCTGCAGGGTTCATGAGAGGAATAAGGAGGAAGATAAGGTATGGCAGAGCTTCTTTGGGACTACACAATTCTCCTATTGACATCACGGATAGCCCCTCAAATAGTGAAACAGAGACGGATTCAAGTTATCGTCGATACCTCATGGTCTTAAATGAATTGGAAGACTCAAAGGAGGAGGTGGTAGTAGTCACTCCAATTTCAATGAAGACGCCTAGTGGGCATACCTATTTTGTTGCTAGTATGGATGAAAAGGAAGAAGCATTAGTCTCTCCCTCGGCCTCTACAAAGACACAAAGTGGGCATGTGTACTATGGTTCTAGTTCTCATGCTCATTCTAGTTTTGGTTGAAAGAATTGGTATTTGGGTCCTAATTTTTGTGTTAGTGTTAACTTTGTTGTGGTGGTCATTCTTGCACTCTCTGCGTATGTAGGTTTTTGTCTTTTATGCTAAGTATGCCTTTGGGCTAGTATATGAGAAGCCTTTTTTGGTCTAGTAGGGGTATGGAATGTAATTTTTTGTTGATGGCTAATTGTGATTTTGGTGACATCAACCAATTCTTCTTGTGCAAATGGTTTGAATTTTGTTTCCCCTGCTTGGAAAATGATTACAAGAAACTGTTCGAGGAATATCTAAGATACAATTAAAATTTTCTTTGAAATGCATTTGAAATGTAATTGTATTTGGGTTGGATGCTTGTCACTCCCTTGATATAGAAAAGGGATTTCATGGCTCATTGCAAGGGATTCAATTTTTGAGTCAAAGCTTGGTATAGGTAGAAGCTAGGTATGGAATGAATATACTATAGAAAGCTTAATGAATAGAACAGTAATCATCTTAGGTGTAGTTCATGTATGTAATAGTCTTGAATTACTTTTATATAAGCTACAGATATTGAAACAAACCTTAGTTCTAAAATGAATACTCTCCTTTGTAACTTTTTGCAAGTTATAAATGAAAATATCAAGGGTCTTTTCATTTATCTTGAGTGGTTCAATTAAATGTGTGGCTCTATTTTTGCTTTAACTCAAAGAGTTGATTAAATGCTTGAAGAGAGTCATAGATTTGTAAGAAATTTCATAAGATCTAATAAGAAGTTACGTTTCAGACATTGTGAGTTTTCATATTGCAAAGCATTGTGATGATAGTCCACCATTTCTGAATTAATTAGCTTATGAATTATTGGTTATTGCATATTTGACTCTCCATGCTCGATTGATGAAGCACTGGTCTATGTGTTAAGAATTCTTGCAGTTAAATGAATTGGTAATACACCTGGATATGGATTTAAAATGAGAAAAAAATTCATTAAATAATCTTTCAATTATGAATGTGTGTTTGAAATATCCCCTTGTTCCTAGCAAATAAATAATCATTTACTTGAAGTTTAGCCAAATCTTTAGTGAATTATGTTTATTTGCAAATAATATGAACTAATATGTGCATAGAAGTGTTCTTCGTCAAATAAATCAAAATGAACACACCAAGGAACACCCTCATAGGCCCCATAGAGCCTAAAGTGTAGGATTAGAGATCTCAAAATCCTTTACTCATTGTGTTGGCCACTAGCCTAGGAATTTCTTGAAAATAGGGGTTGGCTACCCTTTAGATAATTTCAAGGTTCTACTAGAAAAAACACCGACAGAATTAGTGACTCTGCTACGGATAATATTTTCATTCTCTAGTTGCATAATGTTGTATCACAGAGTCAAATGTTTGGTGAATTTGAACGTTGGTTCAAATATTGAGAAGTTCCTAGACCTGGAAATGTTTTGGTTGTAGTAAAGTTCAATAAATTTGAGTGTGACTCCGCTGATGGAGAAGACCCAAAACAAGATTTACTTTTGAAGGAACTTCATATTAGTTGAAGTTTTGTCCTCTGTAAAAGAGGTGGTGACTCCGTCTAAAGAACCTAACAAAGAATATAAGAATTTTCCAGATCTTGCAAATTTGTAATCGGAGAAGGAAGTTTAGTAGTTGTACCTGTTAGAGTAAAGTAATTAATTAACTTTACTCTCCTCTTAAGACTTCACTTTATGCACATACATTAGTCATTTAATAATTAATATTAATTATTAAATGCACTCACCTTTAGGGTTAGGGTTTCCTTTCAGTTTAGATCTCCTTTTATAAGGATTGATCTCTTGTATTCTATTCTCTAGATGTTCATTTTCAGTCTGATAATGCATTCTTGCATATTGTCAGAGCCAACCCCTTGTTTTTTGTTCTCTCTCTTTCTCTATGATAAGTTCTTGCATGCAGGTGTTCATTGTGTTCTGTGGATTTGTCTTTCTAAAATCCTACAGTACCAATTTCTAGGTATGCTCATAATTTTAAAGAAGTATTGTTATATTTGCAAGAAAATTATGAGAAATCTTCAAGACTTAAGATGTAAATGATTCTCCATTAGGTGAAATGGCACTAAGAAAGGAAAAGGATAGTAAAATTGAGTTTGCATACTTTTGAATTATAATTTATAGCCTATGTATTATGTTGAAAGTACGCTTGTTCTTGAAATATGCCCACTAAATAGATCTTAGGTGTAGATGCATTTGAATTATGCATTTTGGTGTTCTAAGGTCATAATGAATTCAGAAATAGGGCAGTGAATGATCAACTATATATTTGATGTTTGAATTTTGAAAGAGGTGTATCAAAATGTACCAATATATGCATCCTTGTATGGTTCCTAGTGTAACCAAGTTTTGTGATTAGCCCCAGCCAGGTTATCAAAGAAATTTCAATACCCAAAGGTACAGGTCTATAGATTTTAGTAATATTTGTGGTTATCCAAATGTTGTCTTCCCTAGGATTAGAGAAGAGGTACCCAAGTTCAGTGGTGGAAAGTCTGAATCAGCAAGCAAACACTTGCAAGACTTTATCAATGTGATGGGTGATTACGAATTGGATTTTGAGGACGTTGTCATGAAATTGTTTGTTCAATTATTAAAAGGAGTTGAAAAGGATTGGTTCTCTTATTTACTAGCATCCTCCATACATTCATGGGATGAGTTTAAAGTAGTGTTCATGGAGCAGTTTGGTGAAAGGATTGATCAATCCTAATTAGACAAAAGTTCATGAACATGGAGAAAGAAGAGGATGAGCTAGTCCCTTCTTTCAATCTCATATTTTCAAAAGAGAGATCCCTAAAAGCATTAGACCAAATGATGCAGAATGTTTGTTCATGTAATTAGGTGCATTTGATAAAAGGATGAGTTATATATTAAGAGATAAAGACCCTACAACATTGTGTGAAGCATATCAAATTGCTATAGATATTGAGAACAACTTGAAATATTCAATGATGAAAGGATACTCAGCTACCACTATTGGTCATCATAACACATTTCATGCAAATAAAAGTGATGGATCAATTAGCAGAGATCTTTTTCAAGATGATAACTTCACTAATGTTCACATTTCTCCATCACCACAACTTGAAGATCATAGTGAGTCCCAAGTTGAATTCCCACAAGATGAAAGCAAAGTTGATCAAGTGTCTTTTGTTAAAATATTGTGTGAAATGAAGAGGCATGAAGGAGAATCACCTTATGATTTGTTCTCCATATTTTTAGATACCTTGTTGGAGGTACCCAAATGGTTCAGACCAAATGATTCAATATGCATTGATATGTTCTATGAAATGTATCAATCAAGATTGAGTACCCTACCAAGGGAATTGAAGCCTCATAGTTTGGGCCAAGTGATTGATTGGATAAAGATTATAGAGGGAACTAGTGATGATTGTGCACAACATTTGATGCCCCTAGATGGTAATAGGTGTTTTCCTATTGAAACTGATCACGAAACAATGCAAAGAAATGAAGATAGCACATCAGAAAATAAAGATCCATGTCGTATGGATGAGGATAATGATTGTAATCAATTCACAAATGATATATCTGCAAATCATTATAGCAATTATGTAGATCAAGATGTACAAAATGGTAATAGAGGGGGTGTACCTGACTTATGTCCTTGGGATTTCTTGGATGATGAAGGAATGGAAGAATTGCAAGAGGTTACTCCATACCATGATTTGATCAATAGTAATGGTGCTAATGTTGATGATGCCTTGTCACAAACCAATGGGAAAGGTATTGAAAATGAAAGTTTATACATCCACTCCGATGAACTTGAGTGTAGTCTCAATATTGGTGAGTTTTCATGTTGTGGTAGTTGTGATGGTATTGATTCATATCATTCCTCTGCTAATCAAGATTCTCCTCATGGGATAGGAATGGAATCTTTTACTTCAGATATAAATTATGTTGATAACAATAAGAAAGTTTGTTTGCTTGGGAGTGAACAATTTTCTTCTTGTGAAGAACTCTTAGAATGTGAGTCTATGATATCAATTAAAATGATGTGGAAAATTTTGAAGATGATTCTATATGTTCTTCAAGTTATTACAATGATTTTGACTATGATGATGATTTTCAAGACATAGAATTTCAAGCTAAGGAGGCTGAAGCTTCCATGACAATAATGAAGATAATGGATAATCTTTTGTTTGATGAGCCTCCATCCCCACTAGCTAATAAAAATGGTGATCCTTATTGGTGTAGAGATAATCCAATTTGAGGATTTTGATGAAGCCTTTGATGCTTGGTCAGGATATGGCCATGAGAAAATAGAGCAGTGCATGGAAAAAAAATT
Organism: Sequoia sempervirens; assembly: GCA_007258455.2. Taxonomy (NCBI): domain Eukaryota; kingdom Viridiplantae; phylum Streptophyta; class Pinopsida; order Cupressales; family Cupressaceae; genus Sequoia; species Sequoia sempervirens. Next base: position 266,874,255 of record VDFB02105785.1, read on the forward strand.
TGAAAGCAGTGCTTATGATTCTTTCACATTTGGGACTAATGTTGTAGATGGGATTAAAGATCATAATGAGGTGGACTACCTCCTTAAAGGATGTACCATGAGATGATGAGGGGAAATCTTGAGAGGCCATAATTTTCTTTCTTTCTTGGGACCATGTGATACACATCCAAGAGAGAGACCTAGGAATAATGAGGGGAGATAAAAATTATTAGGGATATACCTTGGATTTGAGAGAATTTGGAGGATAGAATGGATGGAAAGGGGATAATGATGAGATGAATGGAAACGGGATAGTGATGGAATGAATGGAAAGTGGATAATGATGCAAAGGTGGATACAATACCAATAGTGTCTCAAGCTAACTAGATCCTTGATTAATAATGGTGGAGTTTCTTAATCTAGAATTTGATAATTGTCTAGGTAAGTATTGGATTTTCTTACGCAAGCTTGGATATGATAATTTTTCTTACCTTAGCTTGGATAATCACTTAGGAAAGGCTTAGATATGCTTACTTAGGTTTGGATAATCACCTAAGAAAGGCTTTGATGGGGATTTTGATATCAAGGATGAGGATCTAGATAGAGTCTTGACAAGATTTATTTTAATAGGATATGATATGGATTATGATAATATGGTGAGATATGTCAAAGATGATAAGGATTTTATATGATATGATAAGATTGAGATTGGATAGGAGGATAAATAATGAAAGGAATGATT